>JASAOM010000963.1:0-48750 GCA_030849085.1 Borovskyia barvae | reverse complement strand
ATGCAAAAACATGAAAGGGAGAAAAGAAAAACGACTCGGTACCGCTCGGCCGCGTCACCACCGCCACCACCCTCTCGTCCCCGACCTATGGAACACATGCACGGCAGCCGAAGCTTAACTAGGGATTAGCTTGTGTTCAGACTAATCTTGTGTACTGAGAGGCTGTTCATGGTGGTGTCCTCACTGCGAAAGCTTCTCCGATGGTCTCCGAGGGGGAAAAGATGAGCATCGAGGAGTGAGCGTGAGCTAGGAAGTACTGGCTCAGAGGAACACCACACACACCGAAAGCGGCGTGTTGTTTTCATAAGATGGTTTTGAAGCATGTCTTAGGTTCTCTGGAGCTTCCCTCGCTGGAGTGAGGTGGAAGTTCTCGATGGGGTGATTACTGATATTAGGGGTCTGCCGTGTGGACACATGCACATGCGTGTGAGGAGGAGATCACGGTGTCAAGCCTCTTCGAAGTGAGAGGCTACGAAGGGGGTGAAAAGCGGCTATACTTGAGCAGGCGCAGGATGGCATGAAGAGCCTCTTTTACGCCTCTGCATTCCCTCGCCCTCATGCCTCCGCTCCGCCTTGAGTTCCTCAGCGGAGGAGAGAATGATGGAGTAAGCATCATGGAGCGGCAGACGACGGCGCGGGAAGGCACTGCGCCCTTGTCGGACAAGGGCTCAAGCGCGGTAGCTGAAAGGATAGAGTAAAAGTAGCCGACAATGCGCCCCGGACCGAAAGCTGGACGTCTTTTTGGTCAGTGTGCGAAACGACAAAGGTGAAGGGGGGCTTATAGCATCGTTTCCTCTACGATAGGACGCAGGGCACCCATGCTTTCGCCAGCGACCACATCGCACGGAAATTCCACAGATACTTGCATTTCGGGATATAACGCATTTAGCACCGTCCGTACGCCATCCATAATGAGCTCCACATCCTTCGCTACCTGTCGGTACACCGAGACATGGCAGTCCACCCATACGCAATCGTGCACCGTGTTGGTGAGTACGGCCAATCCGTTGTAGTTGTGATTGGCTAAGAAATGGCGCCACAGCACCCCCAGCATAACCTGGACAATCTCACCAGCAAATCCTTGAACCGGGTAGTTTTTCAGATGTGTCGGAGAGAAGTTCGTCGACTTGCGCACCGCATCTCGCTCCCGCAGCATATTCTCAGGGACATCGGACTCCGTGAACACGTAGCGGCTGCCTGTGAGAACAGGAAACATGCCTTTAAAAAATTGATGGCCTCTCACGTTCCGCTGACCGTTCTGTAAGGATGCGTCGTAGCTGTTGGCTGACAAGGTCACCATCTTGTTAAAAACCTCAACTCCACGGTACGTCTCACTCTCTTTTTCGATCAACATCCGAACTTGATCCTGCGTCAGCCCAGTACTCTGACTGAGCATCCGAACCCCCGCCCCATACTGCCGCTGAAAGGAAAAGATTTTGGCTTGTTGTCGCAGTTTGACAAACTCTGGTTCCTTGTTTTTCTTGGCACGCTGCAGGACGTCGGTGTACTTTAAATCAGGCCGCATCATCGTCACACGCTTGCAATGGAAATCTACGTTGTGGCGCAAGTCATCAAGCATCTGCTCGTCCGACGCCAGAACCGCTAGCGCGACAACCTCCAGCTGTGAATAGTCCGCCTCGATACACATGCCCTTATCACCGAAACGGCTAATGAACATATCGCGCAGGCTCGATTTGTCCTCCTTCGGAATGTTCTGACAGTTTGGATTCGCGCTTGCAAGTCTTCCCGTGTTTGTTTTGTTATGAATCAGCTCATGGTGAATACAGCTATCTGTAGAGTGCACCAACGACACCATGCCTGTGCCACCATCCGTACTTTCGTAGTAGGTGCCAATGAGCTTCTCGAGGGCACGGAGTTCGAGGATGACGCTGGCGGTGGCATCTTTGTGGTTGGAGCTAAAGTAGGTGAGCGTATCCTCACCCACTTGCAACTGTCGCGTAGCAGAACTACGGTAGCGACGCATCACCTGCTCTGCCTCGAGTTCATTCGGGATATATTGGGCTAGACGCCCTTTGATGTTCACGGCGACAACATCATCGTGAGCGCACGGGACAGCAAAGCAATCATAGATGGAAGAAACAGTTTTACCAGCTAGGCACATCAGCGCTAAACGCTTCCGTTCCGCATCGGGCAACGAGTTGTAGTAGCCTACAAACGCACGCCGCTGTCGCAATAACACGGGCATGTCGTCATCGTTTCGTGACGCATCTTTCTTTTTACCTTTTCGTGCTTTAAGAGCTTCTGTCGAGAGGGCTTCGTGTTGGAGGGCGGCGTTGGCCATGTGCAGAAAGATGTCGATGTAGTAGTTGCACCACTCCTCCGGCTTCATGGAAGCCTCCTGCAGCAACGCCTTTTTGAATGCCTCCGCGATGCTGAGCTTATTTCGCTTGCCCACCTTCGGAAGCGCTTTCGCGGGGATCACCGATAATAGGGACTCCGTGGCGGACCCGCCACTGCCGCGCTTCGATCCACCCATAGCAGTGTGCAGCTCATTAGCGTAGTGGTGCTTGTAATACGCAAAAATGGAAACCGTATCGGCTAGAGCAATGTTGTATCGCAGCTGGGGGTCCACAGCGTCCAGAAACCCGGAATGCACATCCAAGTATCGACTTAGCGCTGCGTCGCTCCGCAGGTAACGCGAAAAGGAAAATCCAGCGTCCCGGGCGAAGATGGTGACATGCGCATCTGCGAAGACAGCGTCCCTCAGAGAGGTATCGTCATCAGCAGGCATAATCATTTCCGTGTGTTTCAGTACCTGTCCGTTTATGAAGCGCTCCAGCCGCCCGGCCTTGTCGTCGTCCATAAGTGTAACAGATTCGCCAGTGATAGGGTTTTTGACGAAAAGTTTGGCGATCCCATCGGCACTGGTCGGCGTCAGTGCGGCGAAGAGGAAGAGATGACGTCGTGGCAGCAAATTGGCCAGTGCCGACGTCTCGCCGCGCTGGTCTGGGTTGTGCCGCGGCACTGCTACGGCCTCGCGCCGCAGACTCTCCAGCAGCGAGGAGCTCTTTCGGAATGCCGCCTGCCTCATGTAGGCCTCGAAGTAGCTGCGGAACATCCGCGTGCCTTTCTCAGTAGGCATACCCGCTACAATAGCGCAGTCCCCGACGCCGAGGATGTGCACCGGGGGCCGCAAGAAAACCCCGTTGGGATACTCCGATCGAGGAAAGCTGTCGGGGGGAAGAAAGAGCGTGTGGCGCGCAAAGAGCTCCCCCATGAGTGGCTTACTCTCCCTTGCGTTGGTGCTCAATTTTAGCTTGCCGCCGAAGAAAAAGGTGATGAGGTGCTGATTCGACGACCAATTGAAGAATTTGCGACAGTCGCGTGGAATCTCAGACGGAATAGACTCTTCCAACTGCCTCCGCAATTTCCCCACCTTGGTGGTAAGCTCGCTGCTTTGTCGCTGCGCCAGTTCGACGTTCGTTTTCAATCCGTTGTACTCCATCTCTGTCGTGCACAGTAGTCCCTCCATGCGAGCGCAGCAGATGATTACCTGGCGCTGCTCCAGCGCCCGCTCCATGTGCTTGGTGAAAATGAGCTCCGTGTTCTCGAGATCCCCGTGCAAGTATTCCGTAAGTGTAGAGTACGGAATCTCATAAGTCTCCTTACCCTCCGACCACGCGCGCTTCACCGCATCCAGTTTCATCGTCTGGCCACCGTAGCTCTTTGCCACGTCTTCCAGACCGGCGCCATGCCCCAGCTTCACTTCGTGTCCAGTGAGCAAATACTCTCCATACATGGTATCCCATATCTTGCCACCACGACGCAGAAACTTCCGAAGTTCTGCATCGCGCCAAATCTGCAGTAAGTCAAATTTTACGTTATGACCCACGATAACATCGTAATCGTCCAGAGGTGGCAGAAATAGTGAATCCTTGGAGGATCTCTCAACCAGGTGATTCTGGCTTGTGACGGCTTGGTCGTCGTACCGGAGTCCAACGCTTCGATCAAAGTAGCGTTTTGCCATGAAGACATTCCCTTTGTAGTCGCGAGCGCCGGACAAGACGACGTAGTTTTCCTTAATGAAGGGGTTCGCCACTCGCTTGTAGCGTCGTATGGTGGTCGTCTCTAAGTCTACAATTAAATATCGCCGCAGACCATCCAGCGCCTTCTTCTCTCGCGCTAGTCGATCGGGGTTCTCGTAGATTTTGCTACGCCACTGTTGTAGTCCAAAGACCACCTCGGCATCGTTGATGTTGACCTTGTTAAGGAAGCTGGCCGTTGTAATTTGCGGCACTGGGTTCCGCTTCGATGCGGCCGCGATCTCCTTCACTCGGTTGTACGCCACTGCGGCCTCCTCCTGCGCCGGAATGCTGTTGGCAGCACTCATAATTGCCGGGGAAATCTTGTGCAGACGCTCAGAAAAAAGCTTGTTGGCTAATGCTGTGAAGCCGCGGTGCAGATACCGGTCCATTTTTTCCTCATCTTTGCGTAAGAAGTTCTCTGGAAAGCAATTCTGTCGAATCAAATCCCACGTTGCTCGCGGGTCTGCCTCTTCGCTGACACCTTTGCCCACACTGCGCCCACCAAAGTAGGGTGCTAGGCTGGAAATCTCGGCTACAAAGAACGGGCTCTTTGGGCGGCACGTGCGGGCAAAGGCCACCAGCTGCGACGCCCGCGTCCGAATGGTCGGCACAAATAGAGAAATAGAGGAGCTGCCTTCACCATACAGAAGTGTCGTCAGAGTATTCAGTTTCACCGTTTCCTCTGCCAGGCTTCGGATCATGTGAACCGATTGGGAACGCCTCTGGGAGTCGTAGATGGTCACCACCATCGTATACCCCTCCGCAATGGTGCCTTTTCCCACTCGAATGTCGATATCCACGACGAACACGTTCACAGCCTTGACGACCCGCCGCACAATCTGCTCGACGGGGTTCAGCGCTTTACGGCTACCGGGAGTACCGAACCGCCGGTGAACATCGAACAGAACCTCCCAGGAGAGAAGAGCATCGCGGGCTGCACCGCTGTGTTGCAAAGCATCGCTAGATAAGTAGCTCCCGGTTTCCAAGTCCAACGTAGGTGGGTCGACGGTGGCGCCATTGAACTGTTTCTGCGTAAGAAGGAATGCGGCGTGCTCGAGTCCGCGGGGCATCTCAACACCCCTCACGACCTCCTGTTGCGCCTTGAAAGCTAAGAACGTGATACCCCACACGTCTGGCGCTAAGGCGACACGCTTCATGGCTTTTTCGCTGAGGAGCGATGCGGCCGCCTTTACGGTATCGGAGGCATCACAGCCAAAGAGAAGACCGGCAATGTAGTCCTCCCCGATGCGCTCATCCAGCCACATCGCCGCCTTCCAGAGCAGCATCTCCTTCATCGTAATCACCTCGTTTGTGGTCGCCGAGTAGATGGCGTAGACCTTTTGCAGGGGGTCGTAGGCCAGACAAAAGATGCAGTACTGCGCCTTAGCGAGTAGCACTTTGGGATCATCCGCTGTCACCGTAGGAGAGAAGGAGCTCTGCCGTGCCGGGTAGGCGGCGATCACGGGACGCGGCGCCGGTGTCACAGGTAGGGCACTTTTTTGCGGAGCCGCCAAGGTGGCGTCTGCTGGGGATGCTGATGGGGGATTAGAGGAAGACGCAGCGTAGCCGCGTGCGAGTTGCCATACAGCATCGTTTCTGAACCCTGCCACAGTCCCCCAAGAAGGGAGCCGAACGAAAGAGAGACGCTTACGAAGCATCTTAAGAATGAATTATTCGAACTCTCGATAGTGCAAAACTGTGGGCTTCCACCAAAAGCCGTTCCGGGCAGTTGACCAATTTATAGAGAGAAAGAGAATAGGAGAAACAACAGGCCCCAGCGAGGGCAAACCCCTACAAACAAGAATTATGTGTGGAGGTGGTGGGGAAAAAAGGGCGGGAGGGGATTCAGGTCGAAAACAAAAGGAAGTGTCTCGCAGTTCTTTTTCTTATGAGTTCCAGACGAAGAACGTCAAAACTCACCCTCGACAAATGGCAAGGAGAAACGCGAAAAAAAACCTCCCCGCCCCCTTTTTGTCGTTCTGGCCGGTCTTACAAGAGCAGAGTGGACGAGAAGGGAGGAAGAAAAAGCACTACGTGTGATCTGAGTGTTTCTCTCTATGAGCCTCAAAGGCAATGGTGTATGCACTGCGGCCACTACGACAGCGGTGATCTATGAGCAAAGTCTTTTCGTTTCGACGAAGAAAGAGAAGGGAGCAAGGTCCCAAGTGATGTGGTTGCGGCACGAAGCGAGACACCCACACCGCAATAGGGAGGACGGTGAGACTGGGGAGGAAAGGAGAGAGAATTCTCCAAACCTAGCAGGCCAGCTTCTCGATGTGCTAACCTGCAAACAGGGGGGCGCTTGCCGATAGGTCTCAGCCAATGTGACCCCCTCGTAGGTGGATTCACTGACTGATGCTCCCGCGCGGTAGGTTGCGGCGTTGATCAAGTTGGAGATTCGAGAAAAGCATGGCGGAGAGGGAAGAGGAAGAGGTAGCGGGGAGGGAAAAAGAGCAGAGCATTACTCAAAAACGCCGGGGCATGGCTGCGTCACAAGTGGAAGAAGCTCTCGCTCACTTAAGCGAAGACTGCTTTTTAGGATGGAGAGTGGGTAACCGTGGAGTAGCGGTGAGTATGTTGCCTGCCTCAATCACTCGACGCCACAGCCAACATCGGCGAAGAAAGAGCGAGAAAAGAAACAGGGTGCCCTTTGCATAAAAGATTCTTTACGCAGGTTAAAGGAAGGAAGGATGTGTTGAAAGGGGTTTATTCCTGGATGAAGGACGGAGAAGGAATGCGGGGACAGTAAGAGGAGATCAGCACCTATCGACACCACTCCTCTTCAGCACTCCCAGCTCTTCGCCCCGCCATCTACCGTAAAACCTTTCCACCCAACCCAATCCTAGCGTCCTGCCCTACCTCGCCCAGACTTGCCGTGTCCACCTAACCCACACACACACACACACACACACACGAAAGAGAGAGAGATGAGGAGTTTGCCTGTCCTAGAGAAGCGCACCTCATCGACTTTTTTTGTTTCTTTGGAGGAAAAGGGAAAGCGGAGGAGAAGGAGCCTTCGCTTACCCTTCAGAGAACACTTTCTGCGTCCAGTTTCTCCGTCGAAATCTCTCTTCGAAAAGCAGTTTGTCCAATGAGTGAGAAACACGGGAAGAGCCGTCGGGGAAATGTCATATTTTTGTCTCGCTCCTCCCTCACACTCGAAGGACTTGGGATCGATGGTTCAACGAGTTGGGGTGCTGATGCGCATGAGGGCACGAAAGCATAACACATCTCCGCGTCATCCCCTGGCGCTCATACAAGCACATACCGACGCGGGCTTCATGGCGAAAAGTTGCTGGCACGAGACGTCCTATGAAGCGATAAAGCAGAGGGGGGGATACGGAAGTGACAACCGTGATGATCGCAACGGCGTAAAAGTACGGTGACAGCCCACTAGTGCAATGTTGGTAGAGACGGATCGTCTCTTCGCTTGATAATAACATCGAAATGGCCCACATGCGTTCAAATATATCAACGGGCACCCTCGCTCCCCCATTTCCTCTACTGCACTGTCGACGATCGACACCGCTGCAGGGATTGGATTTGCTTTTGCCGCTCGCTCGAGGCCTGACACTCCTCTTCGAATAGGCTTTGCAGTGCGTGTGCGCTAGTGATGCGGTGGTCGAACTCCCACGTAAAAGGGGGCAGCTCGTCCATCACGACACATGGGTGGGACGTTTTGTAAGCCACAATATCCTTGATCTCATCCTGCACAGCCGCAGCTTCCATACCGGAAAACCGGACTATCTCATCCCGGGCATCGTATAAGGGCCTGAAGAAGGGATCGCGCAGCGCTTCTATCGCGGTCGGACGCTGCCGGGGATCAAAGGAAAGTAATTTTGCCACAAGGAAGCCAAGCTCTACCGAAATGTCAGGGTTATTGCCGAAAATGCAGCTGTGAAAAAGGGATTGAGCATGTATCTGATTGCGAAGGGTGCCTTGATCCGGCCTGTTCTTCGTGTTGTGAGAGAAAAGCAGTTCACGAATGAAGTATTTCCCTTCCTCTCCACCGTCAAAGAGGTTTTCCAATTCCTCGGGGGTCCGCGGAACCGCGCGTAGGCCTGGCGTTTCCAGTATCAGCGTTAGTTGAGACAAGTAGTTCGCACCTGCAAACAAGTGGCGCCGCAGCAGCATCTCTGCGAGAATGCATCCCACAGACCACATGTCGATCGCGTGGTTGTAGCGGCTCATGATCAGAAGCTCGGGCGCTCGATAGTATCGCGTCACAACGTAGTCAGTGAGACTGTACACGGGAGCAGTCCGGGGCATCGGTGCTGCCCCGGTTTTGGCCGGCTCCGCCGAACTCCAGCCGAACTGACTCCATCGCTCAAACTCCTCGGTGGTCGACCCGGCTGAAGCCACGACGGCGCGCAGACTGCTGTCCTGTGGACACGCCATGACGCCACCGCGAGAGAGACCAAAGTCACACAGCTTCACGTCGCAATTCCCGTTCAGCAAAATGTTGCCCGGCTTAAGATCACGATGAATTACGCCGCTGCTGTGCACATACACGAGGGCCTTCACAAGTTGATACGCCATGTAACGAAATTGATCGATGCTCATCTCCTGAGACGATTGGAGAAGAGTTCCCAAATCGGTATCCATCAAGTCCGTCACCAGATAAATATCCTTAAAGGGTGGTGATGGTGCACACACGTCCGTGGAACTCGGCGGCTTGGATACCTCCATGAGGCGTATAATATTGGGGTGGCCCTTCAAATGCTGCAACACTTTTACTTCTCGCAGTATGCGTCGGCCATCAACGAGATCGTCGAACACTTTGGGGACTTTTTTAATCGCCACAAACGGTGACGGCTCCCCACCAGCCAGCCTGCGGCGCCGGAAAGGCTCGGAGCATAAGTTTGGCACGCGTAGGCTGCGACGCGACGTACAGGCGCCCAAAAATGAGTGTGTGCGATAGTAGAGCGGACGCTCTGAACCTGGTAGATACCGCCGTGACACGATCTGCCCCTCCTCCTCGATGGTGCGCATCGCTTCATTGTAGTAGGCGCTAGATGGGACTAGGCGGAGGTCGACTGCTGCACATACTACACCGTAGGCCCCACGCCCGATCGCATTTAGCAGCTCAAAGTGCGGGGCAACCTCGAAGACAGATCCTTGAATATGATAGCTTTTCTGCTGTTCATCTGTGTGTTGCATCATTGCAGGTGCCTCGCTACCACCAAAGAGGAAGCCATTGTCACGTGCTGTCTGCATAAACGGAAGTGCCGCATCATTAAAAGCCATCCTCTGCCACAAGCACGTCCATGCACAGCTGCGTATGCGAGGCGACGACACAATGATGGAAAGGTTATCGAAAAATGAGCGACGTGGAGCAGCTATGCTCGAAAGACATACCGACTGATCTTTTTCTGATAACTTTAGCTACGTTCTCCCTTTTCTCCTCCGCTACTCCCTCTTCTTCCCTTTTTTCGGGACTCAGCTCCGATCCTGAAGACAGTAATGAGAAAAATATGGCGACGTTCGGTATACTTGTGTGCTCTACCGCAGCGCAACTGAAAGAAGGGGAATGAAAAGGGAGAGAGGGTAAGCAAAAATGAGCAACAGAAGGGACCCTCTGCGCGGAAAAGGCGCCCCGACGTGCTACACGTAGAAGTTAGGAGACCCGCGCATGATAGATGAAAGGGTGGGAGTTTCAGAAAGCTTCACCGTTGTCCAAACCGTCAATGTTTCCTTTCTTTTTATTTTTTCCTTTTCCTGGTGTGAAGGTGGCACCATGATCAACCTCACTTTCCCCGTGAGTAGCCTATTCTTTACTCCCATTGCCGTCGAAAGAAGAAAGGTTTGTACATGTGTGTGTATGTGTGTTTTCTGCGCGTCCATCAGCCTCACCCCGAGAAGGGGACAGCCTGGAGAGCGTTGATGATAATTTATGCAAAGGAAGGCAGAACGATGAGATGGGGAAGAGAAGAAAGTGAAGGAAATCCGTTTCGAGGGGAAACAAAAGAAAAACAGCAGGACGAGCGAGATCACTAGAGGTGAATGGAAAAGCCAGCGCACTCGTCGGCCCTTCTTTTCGTATTCATCGACTGAAGCGAGGCTGTTCCATAAAACCGGCACTTGAGAGTATGCGAAAACAAAAACTCAAGAACACATCTACACCGGCCGAGTCGCTAGAGACCTTCTGAATCAGAGCTGGAGGAAGGAGAACAGTGAGAGGTAGGACAGGGGTAATACCAGGAAGTGGGGTGGCCAATATGCTGGGACGTAGAGTGCCACAGGAATATTTGATGGACACGACGTGTTTATATTTTTTTCTCTTGTAGGGTTGGTGCCGTTGCTGTGGTAAACCTAGGAAACATCTGATACATCTCAAACACACAAACACATATATATACGCAAAGGAGTTCTACAAAAAACATCGCGGGCAAGGAAGCACCTTGTCAACATCAACAGTAAGGGAAAAGAGAAGGAATAGAAAAGGGAATCCATACATCAAATTTAATATTTTATGCAGCCGCGACCATCTGACGGCACATCTACCCTCAGGCAAACTTTCTCTTCGGTAGGCCTAATGCCTCGTCGTCATACTCGCAGCGACGCAATACAGCGGTACATAGATATATGGTCATCCCACTTTGATTGCACGCTCTCTTCCCCTCCAAGGCCAGCCGGACGTGTCCAGAATGCAAGCTGCGTTTTTGCCCTCACATCTACTCCACGACATCCAACAAGAGCCCCACGCCAGCGATCACCCACTTGCGGGAAGGCTGCTTGCTCTTGAGGAAGAATCCCACGACGAAACCAGGGCCACGCGCCTGAGTTTTGTACAAAGGGCACTCGTACTGATCGCGGCGGTCAATCTTGCCGAGAGGTAAGGAGCGAACCTGCATGATGGGCATCTTAGGATACAACTCCTTGAGACGACTGTCCTCGATGCAGCCTGCTGTGGCATCCCACCGCGCGCCCTCCATCGACAGCCCCGCTACGTAGCACCCATCACGTGCATTGGACTCAATCTGGTCAGCAGACTTCTTCAGGACATCCACCACGAGAGCCATCTGATCTAGGTCGAAGCTGTTGATGATGGACGTCGTTTGCATGATGGCAGTCAAGAAAGACATGGGGTTGAAGAAAAGAGCGATGTTTGTCACCTTGGGTGTCTGCAGATCAGCATTCCAGCTGACCAGCTGCTCGTTGCGAGACAAGAAGTTCTCCACCCAAGAACCGAGCATGCGCTGGGTCATAAACGACACACGCGACCACCTCTCCGGCATCTTGTCGAGATAAATCTGGTCAAAGAGCTCCTGCATCGCCGTGCTCATCGAGAGAGCTCCTTTGAGGCCCAGGTTGAGCTCCTCCAGGGACACCCGAAGTGTCTCGATGAGGAGGTTCATGCGTTCGCTCTCCTGATAGAAGACGTGCTGCTGCGGCGAACGGTCCTCTTCGAGGCGCTCGGAAAGGTCCTGAAGGTTGTGCGGCTCCGGAAGACGCTCACGGATCTCGTCGATCTTCTGTTGCACAATTTCCTGGGGACTCAACATGTCACCACCACTGTGCTTCTTCGGCTGCAACTCGTTGATAGTCTTGAATAGGACATCAGCCTGCATAGTTCGGTAGTTGATCTCAGCGTTGGGGTGCAGTCCGTACAGTAGTGGCGACTCGGCGGGAAAATCATCACCAGACGAGAGCCACTGCATATATTCTTGGTAGCTGCACGGCGTCGGTACCGCGACGCCAGGCGCCAACTGAAGGCCATCACAGCATTCCGGAATGATGAAGCTTTGCAGGTAGGCCATGCATAGTACACGATCCCAGTCATCCGTGATGTGGCCGCCGTACATGATTTCACCGAAAACGTACCGCAGATCCTCCCACGGCACCTTCGGGCGATCCTCGATGTAGTTGGCCGCGACCTCCATGCAGGTTGTGAGATCGCCTGCGTTGAAGGGGTACGCGCGGTTCCAGCCCAGTGGGCCGAACTTCTTCCGCTCCACCACGACAGCGTGGTAAAAGCACATGGAGAACATGATGCAGCGATACTCGGTAGGCTTGGCGCTCTTCTCCCACGGCTCGTCGCTAAAGTTGCCCATGGCCCGCACGATGTTCTGCCGGATGCCCGTCGGCGGTTCCGAGGTCAGTTTCAAGGAACGCTGCAAGATGCCGATCGGGATCACATTGGACGGCTCTGCACTTAGGAAGACACGGAAGTTCGAATGGCCCTTCACACCCTCGAATGGGATTTCGTCATCCGTCACGGTGATAGCGTCCTCCGGTGGCGTGTCCGTCAAGAGGCCCTCGCCCTCTCCCTCCTCGTCTTCGTCTGTTGCACCCTCAGCGTCCTCGCCTTGCGAGTGGAGGGACTTGCCCTCAGCCGCCTCTTCATCCTGAATCTCAGCATCTTCGGCTTGTCCGGCACCCTCGCCGCTGTTGTGGCGGGCATTCGCGCCCGCGCCGCGCTCGCCTGCCTTGCGCTCCGCAATCTCCTTCCGCAGCTGCGCGACGCGCGTGTACGTCTCCGCGTACGTGTCAAGACGCCGCTCCAGGGTTCGCAGCCATTTCTCCACCAAGTGAATATTCGACAGCAGCGCCCATCCTCCCTCTGCGAAGCACTTGTCCAATGCACGATCTGCGACCACCTCCTGACCCTGCCCCAGCGACACGTTGAAGAAGTTCTCTTTGTCGTACGTGTAGCCCAACTTGCGACCGAGCTCCTCGACGGCCTTCACGGGGTCAACACCAGGAGAGAGAATGAAGAAGAGCGGCGTGGTAGTGCTGGAGTTTTGGTACGAAACTGAGATGTCGACCGCCTGATCAGACACAAAAAAGCGGCCGATGCTGTTACCCACGAACATCTCCAGCGCCGCCGTCAGTCTGTCCGGCCGCAGGCATCGCAAAACGAGCAGCCGCTCAAAGTTAGAGAGATTCTTCCATTCGCCAGGCATCTTCTCCACCTCCGGCTTCTCCAGTTCGCAGTACTGGAACCAGCGGTTGTTCTCTGCCATATCGCTTGGCAATAGACTGAATTCCGGCGTTGCACCCTCGACCTCCGCCAGCGCCTGCACGGCGTCCCAGTTGGGCTGCGAGCACCACCCTACCACCGTTTCTGGCCGCTCCACGCCCATCTTTTTCTTCCCACGCAGGAGAAAATCAAGCTGCTTGAGATCGATTTCTTCACGACGACTGAGAATGGCGAAAGTGAGCAGACTCGACAGGATAAGCTTGTGGCGCTCGAAGAGACCACGCGAGACGTATGCGAAGACGTTCTCCGTGATAGACTGAATCACATTCATCACACGCTTCGCTACATCCTTCTTGTTCTCTGGGTGCGCAGCGCTCTTGAGAGCCTTGTCGAACACCACCATGAATGCCTCAAGTGAGTACTGATACATGTGATCAATCTTCCACAGCTGATCAATCTGGAAGAAGAGGAGGGATCCACGCACAGCGACATCGGTGTAGCGGAGACGGTTCTGGGCGATATCCTTCTGCGTGACGACGGCCTGCGCAAACGAAGCGTTGATATCCCGGGCTTTCTTCTTTGTGGTCTCGAGGTTTTCGACGAGGGTGACGTTCTCCAAGATGTCGCCGGTGGCATTGGTCAGCTCGTAGAGGAGACCGTTCTCGCACTGCTGGAGCTCAATCGTCATGGTGTTCATCTGGCGAATAAGCATACCACGCTTCTTCTCCAGATCAGGGCGTTCTTGGCTCACCACGACGGCAAGCAACTGATCTTCCAAACCCGTCTCCGTCACCATGAAGTTGATGAGCGTAGTCTGCGCGTTAACCTCCGGACCATAATGGGGATTACCCAGCTTTGTTTGGAGAATTAGACGGAATTTGGAATTGTACTCCACTTCCGTGGCACCTAGCTTGATGAACATGCGGCCACCCTTGCGGAATGTCTGACGGCTCAGTACGCCGTCAAGGACGGGCTCTATGAACTCCCCAAGGCCCTCTATCAGGCATGGCAGTCCCTCTTCGATGCAGGTCTGCAGCGTACGCTGCCACCCCTTCTGTGTTGTCTGCACGACACGGAGACCATTCTTCTCCTCTCGCGTACGAATCCATTTAATACCCTGCAACTGCGGGTCAATCATGAGAGGCCATCGCATGCAGTTTGTAAGGATGGCGCCGTTCTCCGTAGACACACGATCGGATGGGAGACCTTCGTTGTTCCACGAGGCCACCGCCGCTTCTGAGGTGAGGACATCCATCGTAACATCTAGGCCCTCCGTCATTGGAATTCCCAGCGCTTTGATCCGCGGAAGCCAGTCTTGCTCCACGATTTGCTCACGGAAGGCCTTGGAGAACGGTCCGATGTACGACACGAACGATGCGCTCAGCAACACGTCACCCACCAGAAGCTTGGCTGTTTCCTTCAGTTTTTCGATGGTAGCGCCCCAGCGCACACTTTCGTCAGAGAGCCCACTCACGAGACGCTGCGCCAGGTTCATCTTCATCTGTGTCTTCTTGGCTTTGGCTTCGATTGCATTGGCTTCGGCCACAGCCAAATCGTACTGGTTCACCAGAGCGCTAAGCTTGGCCTGCAGATCCGCCACCTTATCCTGGACTTTCTTGAGGGCAGCACGGCTCGAAACGAGGCGCTGCTGCGCCTCTGCGAGTCGCTCCTCTTTGGGGCGCACCTCGCAGCGCACAGTGTGGTAGCGGTTCATTCCAATGGCCCACTTGCACAGGCCAGCGGCAGCGACGGACTTGTTCCTGATGATGTCGGGGTCGAAAGAGGGGTTGTTGATGTAGACTTGAATCTGATCAATGCAGGCCTGCGGGATGTTGTTCACATCGAAGTTACGCAGCTCCGTCAAAAAACGATCCACCTGGTTCATCATTTTTTTACACTCGTTCCATGACCGCTGCTTCATCGAAGGGATGGCGCGAGGGTTCGATGTCAGCACCAGCACGCAAATCGCCACCATCTGGACATCCTCCGGCGGCTTGCCGAGATTCTTGAGTTCCGCAATGGAGGCCTTGTCGAGTGTGTCAAGAGCAGCCAGTGCCTCCAGCACCAGCGGTTGTGCTTTAGCCAGATCCTCTTGACACTGCTTCTCAAACGAGGTGACCTCCTCGACAATCTTGTTTGTCTTGGCCTCCTCCTTGGCGGCGATCTCACTCTGCTCCCCGACCACGGTCTTCTCGCGGCCAACCGTCTCCATCAGCGCCGCCGTCTTCTGCCGAGCCTCTTCCACCTCCACGCTCTCACGCTGCAGGACTTCCTGCAATCCCTGCACCTGCGCCCCAGCCTCTCTGATTTTGTCGATACCGCTTACCAGGCGTTCGGTCTGGTCACTGTTCTCCTTGCGCTTGCGCGCCAGCAAGGTCTTGTAGAAGGCAATGAGCTCGAGGAAAGACTTTGGTGTGGTGTAAGCATGCCGCTTCTCCTGTGCGAAGTACTCTTCGCAGGTCTCCGTCACCTTCATCTGGCAGTACGCCATGAAGTCCGCAATGTTTTGCGTCATCTCCTCTCCACCAAGCTCAATCTCAGAGAGGAAGCGTTGCGCCACCGACTTCAGTGCTTGCTCTGGCCAGCTGAGGAACCAATCGATGACGGTGGTATTGGCGAGCGCAGGGAACTGCCGACACCATGATGCAAAGTTCTTGCTCACTGGTGAGAAGCAAAGGATTATGTGCAGGTTCGTGCGAACCTTGTTGATGAAGTGGTCCCAGCAGACATCCGGGTTGGAGTAGTCGGCGACACCAGAGGCCTTGACCTCGTTCGTAATGGAGCCCACAATGCCTTCGCGCTCATCCTGGTTAAACAGCTCGGGTACGTTACCGCTGCTCAGCATGTCGTTCAGATACACGAGCATGTCCATCGATACAATCTGCGTGTCAGTGATGATGAGCGCGAAGGGGTAACCACGCAAACCACACTTGCGGTACAGCTCCTGCATGTCGGTGCGGAAGTCGTTGATGTCGTATGTGCTTGTCACCAGGATCTGGAAAATGTCGTGGCCGTTGATGTAAGACGCCAAACGAGCCAGCGATTGCTTACCAGAGCCACCGACGCCGACCAAGAAGGCATTGCCGCGCGGGTTCGATGTGATACGGGAGATACGGCAGACATGCTCGATAGCCTGGTTGAATAGCACAAGATTCATGGAAGCGAAGTTATCGTTGTAGTCTGCCAACTTTTTGCGCAGGAAGGCGCCAGCTTCGTCGTAGTTGGTCTCGTTGTAAACGTTCTCTATCCCGTCTGGGGTAGTGTGGAACGGTGCCCACAGCAGCGGCTCCTCCAGCACATCTTTTGCACTAACATCCGTGAAACCAGCACGCGTGATCACCTCCTGCAGCAAAGTATCGTAACGTTTCATGTCCGCCTCGTCTGCCATGCGATCGCGGAATGTGCGGTTGCATTCGTGCACCCAAAGCCGGACAATTTGAAGGCTGCTCTTATGCAGCTTTGGATTCGACTTGCACAGCCCCTGGAAAATGTTGAACATCTCGCGCATGTTCCATTGATAGTGGAACTTGATCGCCGTCGGGAAGAACAATTTCGCCACACTTGTGTGGAGCTCGATGGTGGCGTTCGTGAGCAGCGTCGTCAGAGTATCGCGGATATCACGAGAGAACGCCTTGGTGTGCGCTTGGAAGATCTGGCCGTAGATGCTCACCAAATCAGCCCGATCTGGCATGTTCGTGGAGAACACGGCGAAATGTCGGAGAAGACGGTCGAGGACGGTGAAGGTACCCGATTTCGGATTCATCGCGCCGACGTAGCGCACATCCACCACCTCCTTCTGCGTAATCTTGACACGATCGTACCAGAAGCCGTATCCGACGTGCTGCTGCAAAAGCGCCACCGCCTCCTGCGTCCCATACTTGTCCGGCGCCGGCATGTTCATATCATCCAAAAAGAAGACGAGCTTCTTGCGGTTTGGAGGGCCGAAGGTGCGCCCCGAGCGCTTCTCGATCGACTGTTCCATCACCGCCTGCAGCCCCGAAGAGGATGTCCGAGCGTTGAAGGAGACCACGCGAAACAGCACCTTCTCATTATCCAGGGAGCGTAGCTTCGACATAATCAGATTGGTCTTGCCAGTACCAGCAGTACCTACCAGCATGACACCCCGAGCGTTGTCGACGAATAGGCTCATCAGATACGACATGCGCACAGTATCGGCAGTTTGTACGGACACCGACGACAACTGCACATCTGCGTCGGGTGTGTACGGTTGCACGAGCTCAGTCCACGGTTTCCAGTCGAAGATGACAGTTCCACTCTCATCTTTTGCTTTGTCAATGTAGAAGTCAAAGATCGATCCCGTCTCAGAGATCTTCATGTTCGGGAACTCCTTCTTCCATTGGTTGGAGAAATTCAGTCGCATGTCGATACGGCCGTCAGAGCTCGGTAGTGGGCCACCGAAGGCCCAAATTACGGCGAACACGAAGTACTTCTCGTAGACCTCGAACGGGCTGGAGTGCTTCGCCATCTCTTCCGGCTCCATCGTCTTGAAGATACCATCAAGCAGAAAGCAGATCGTCTGAACCACATTGATGTCCACCACCGAAACGATCGGTCGCATGCTGCGCTTCCAGAACTCGAACACCAACGGCACATACTTATCGAAGAGGTTGTCCAGGATGACGCCCTCCCGCTTCTCACGAGACGCAATCCACTTGTCCTTGAAAGGACCCCATCCTAGATCTGACTCGTTGATGAAGATCACACCAGCACGCGAAACCGTGGCCGGCGACGCGTTGCGCAGATGGGAAACTTCAAAAATCATCCGCATCGAATCCGTCAGTGGGATGCGCTCATTCGAGACCAGCGTTAGCATCTTGTTGTCATCCATGACGGTGTTCATGGATTCGATCCACTCCGCATCGATGATGCCATCCAGCACAATCCACTTCATGTTCTTTTTCTTCTTGGATTCCACGGCGTAATCACGGAAGATCGTCGAGAGAATGCCATCACGCCACTCTTTCTGGGGTGTGAAGTAGCCGTACAACTCGTTCGAAGAAATTGCCTTGGGGTTCAGGCACGACGAAACTGCCTTGGCCTTCCAGTCATCTTGATGCAGCTTTGTCAGCGCTCCCTGGAGACAACGCCAGCACTCCGTCTTGCCGGAGCCTGCAGCACCCAAGATAAACACGGAGTGTCGCACGTGCAGCAGTTCTTCGTACTGAACACACTTGAGAATGAAGATGTCGTTCTCTCCAGGTAAGTTGCCTTGCTCCTTGCAGACGGCTTTGCACGCAGCGACCAGCTCCGGCTTGTCCTTCTTTGGTACATCCAGATTGGGAAAGAGCGAACGAATGAGCCCCATGAACACGTACACATCGTCCTTGCTCAGCTTCGCCATGTTGGTGTCGCGAAGAGCGCGCATCAGCACGTTACGCTCGGGCAAGTCAGGGTCACCACGCTTGAGAGCACCGGCAATGTAAAGGACAGACTTCACCGCTCGCAAGCCCCAATCGTAATGATCCTGAGGCGACAGCAGTTCCTTGTTCAGCCGGTACAACGTCACGAACTTTAAGGCAAGGTCCTTCGCATCGCCGAAACCCTCGGCGGCAAGCATGATTTCACAAATGTTCTTGAGGTCAGGCACACACATAGCGCACGGACGGAAAAGAGACTTGATGTTTTCAGGCAGCTCCGTGCGCCCAGCATAGCCAGGGTTCATGGTGATCCACATGCCAACGGAGCGTATGATGGAAATCTCTTCAGCCATGAAGCGGAAGCGCGCTTTATTCTCCTTCAGGGCATTCAAGATAGAGCCCACCTGCGTCGCCACGACGGAAAGCACTTCGATAGAAATGCGGTTGAACTCATCGAAGCATCCCCACGAACCGGACATAGCGAGGCCCTTGAAGATCTGACCAAGTGTTATGTAGTTCATCTGATCTGAGCAATTGAAGACGTAGCATGCAATACCCATGTTTCGCGCAAGATCTTTGGTGGTTTCTGTCTTTCCAGTTCCAGCTGGGCCGGCCGGGGCACCACCTTGGTTCAGGCGTAACGCTTGCGTGAGCGTGATGTAACAGCGATCGGTGAGCTTGGTGATCACGAGGCAGCCACACAAGCCAATGTACTCGTAGCCATTGATGAAGTCCGCATCAGCGATGCGGATTTCACTACCCTTGTTCTCGTCCCAGTAGTAACGCAGCTGCGATTGCCAGCTGAAGGCCTCCACTGAGTCGACGCGGTCGTCTACCATGTTTTGTACGATGTCGCGGTTGTGAACGTCGATGGTAATCAGATGCACCAACATCTTGCGCTCTGTGGACGAGCGATCCAGCAGCACTTCCTTGATAAGACTGTCCAGCTGCAACTTCTGGCTCTTTAGCAAGTCCTTCATGCCCATGTCATTGCCTTCCTCGATTTGCGTGAAAGCCTGGTGGACCTCGGTAGTGAACCAAATTCGCGACGCCACGATGACAGCCTGACAAGGATATTGGTAAATCCACTCATTTCGAGGCTTTTCGATGTACCCAGCATTGGCCTCCTTGATGTGAGCCTTCATGCTCCGCTTCGTACACTGAACCAACCCCTCAAGCCAGTTCTCCACAGCACCGTCGCAGGGAAAACTCTCCGATAACTCCACCCTCTCACCCTGAATGGAGAGCATCTCCCATACTTCTTGCGGTTTGGCGTTTGGAAACGGGTTCTTGTCAAACGTGAAGGTGTCCACGGAGTCGATGATCTTGCTCATGTGCACCATCACCGCACGAGGATCCGAACCCTTGGAGAGAATATCGATGAGGTCAGTATCAGAGACGAAGAAGAACCGTGGAAACAACTTTCGTTTGGTTTCTAGGTAATCAGCCAGAGCCTTCTCACATCTGTTCAATATCTCTTGGATGTAGTTGAGCGTCTCCTCGAAACTTTCGCCGCGGCCGATGTCCTCTGAAAGCTTACCGGAGCAGATGGTCTCGACGGGGTTCGTGTAGTGGTGAGCCTTGCTCATGAGCAGTCGGAAGACGCGGTCTGCCTCACTGAACTCCTTGGCTTCACCGGGCAGTTGCACCTTGATATCCTCGGAGAGGACAAAGATGGGAAACAAGTTTTGCCATTGGCGCTGAATGTCCATCCACTTCGTCGTGCATGTATCCACAAGCCCGAGGTTCTTCTGCCAGCCGAGCACCTTATCGTAAAAATACTCCACGAAGCGATCAGAAAGCATAGATGAAAGCGCGTTGTTGTCATTCTCGAGCTGCTCCACCACGTCATCGACGGAGCCGAGGAGATGGCAATCGAGGTGAGCATCCATATCATAGGTAAACTGAAGCTTTTCCCACGCCACGATAATCTTCGTCAGATTCGTTTCGATGCGCAGCTCCTTCTCTGCTCTCTCCACAATGTTCGCCACATCGTCAGCGTAGTTGTGGAGGCCAAGTGCGAAGAGCTTCTCCAACGTGAAATCAGGATCTTCGGGGTCGATTGTTCCTGGTTGGTTAGTCGTGTGCACCAACTCTGCCCAATGACGCGGCCGCATCGACGGAGAGCTCAGTGACTCGCACAAAGGAAGTGACGTCCGCATGTTACGCACAGTCTCATCCACACCTTTGAAGACACCCCACCCCTTCACTTTCATGGGTTGCAGCTGCAGCTGTTTCGAGATCTTTTTCGCTTCATCCTCGAAGTATGCTACATCAGCATCCTTGAACGTCGACCGCATCCAGTCGCGGAATTGTGAGGTGACGTGGAAGTTGAGATCCCAAATCTGCTTGAGCAGCGCCAGTTCCTGGCGGCAATCGTGGATGCTCTTAAACTGCGACGTGGCAAGGTCGAACAAGTCTTGAAGCTTTTGCAAACCTTTCGCCTTCTTCTCCACCACCATAAAATGAGCATAAACACTGTCAATAGTGTGGTAGACATCAGCAGGCCTGATAGCATAGGTGAAAAGCGGATTTTGATGGAACGCATCCACTTCGGAACTCAGCTCCTGCTCAAAGGCAGCCACATCTTCCTTGATCTTCTCCGCTTCGCGATCCTGCACAATCGAGTTTTGGGCCCGAGCGTTCAATGCCTTCTTGTTGAGAGCGACCCATTGTTCCGGTGCCGGTTTTCGCAGCTCCTCCAATTTCTCTATCTTCGCCAGCTCCGCCTCGGCATCAGGGGAGGTGCTAGCGTGCGTCTTCAGCATACCGATGGCCGCCTTAATGGGAGGGAACATGCCCCCGGTCTCCCCGGTTTCATCATCGCCAAGAACCTCCATGTTACGTTTGCGGCAATCACGAATCCACCGCATGACAGACCGAAGTGCGTCCACGTCGCCGTCGAGAACCTCCACCTCTAGGCCCTTATCCGCCTCCTTGATAAACGCATACAGCTGCGTCAAGTCCGTCTTGATCTTGTCGAGCAGGTAGTCAGAATACATTTCCTTCCACCTCCGACTCAGGTCGCGGAGCGCGATGCGAAGTGGCTTGACGTCGATCAGCACGGCTCCCTCGGTGTGACGGTCCTCAATAGCAGTGAGACGGCTGCGGATTCGCGTGTATTCCGTGATGGCACGATCGAACTCCTGCAGACTCACACCGAAGTATTCCGAGGGCTTGTGCGCAGATGCAGCCGCCGCGCCCGCATCCTCCATCGATGCACTGGGACGGCGAGCGCTGCGCTGGGGGTCTGCCGCGATAAACTGCGAGAACACCTTCTTGCGATCTGTTTCCCACAGCGATTTAAACTCGTCGTACACGTGTCGGTAGTCCTCACATACCGTTACGTTCTGCTGAAAGAGGGACTGAATCTCTTGCACCAGCGCCTGCACTTTTTCATTCCGGTGCATCTCGTCGGCGTAAGAAGTAGTGCCGTGAACAGGATCGATCAGGCCACACGCACTGATGACACCGTCGATCGTGTCACTGAGCATGCGGAGCACGGACCTTTCTTCGTCATCACTCGTCATTAGCGCCGGATCGAATCTGGACTTCGGGGTTGGGTTCTCCGCGGTGGCCTTCGAGAGAGAGAGCTTCACATCGATGAGAGGAATTCCAGAGTGATCTGCCAACCATACAGGGTCCAACTGGTTGCGCATGTTCGTCAGCGACGTCACCACGGCTTCGGCGAGACACTCCCGCGTAACAGAGCTCACGTAGGCAAGGTACTTCTGCCACACTGCATCAGCGGCGTTGACCATAGTAGCTCCACTTGCCTCCTTGAGCTCTTGCAAAGCCTTCAAACTGTTCTGCATCAACGAAATGACCTCCCCGTTCCGCTCCTGAAGGCCAGCGGAGCGAGATTCCACGTAGTCGCTAAGCGTCTTCCGCAGCTCAACCTCCGTCATCGTCTTAGCACCGGCCGCCGTATCCAATGGGAACAAGGTATCTTCCACCTTGAATTTCTTCATGGAGTCCTTGATTAGCTGCACATTGGAATGCAGCGTGGACACAGCGGCGTCGATCGCGGTGACCTGCTTCAGCGCCTCCTCGATGAAAGCGTTGGTAGTTTCCTCATTCTCCCACCGGACCTCGTTGAGACCCCGTGATACGAACGACTCAAACTTTTGCAGTTCCGCCTCGATGAGAGGTCGCTCGTCGTGAGGGCGGAGACTGGAGCTTAGGTCGTTATATGTGGTGCAGAGGTATTCCAGCTTGAGTGCTTGATCGCGGTACACGTCGCGCTTCGTGAAAATCGCATCCGCGTCGGGAGGAATTTCGAACTTGCCGACTCCAGATGAATCATATGAGTTGAGCACCTCGACATAATACACTTCGCGCAGGGTTTTGACGAGTGAGGCATCGAAGTTAACCGCAAGGCGCTTGTTGGCGTCAGTTGCGAGAACTGGCAAGCGCAGTTTGTCGGCACGAATGGCTCCCACCTCTGCCGTCCAAGAGTGGAACTTTTCTTGGATTGTGCCTTGCAAGAGCTCCTTCAGCTTTTCGTACAGTTGCAGCGCCTCTGCACCACGCTCACTCCCGAGCACCGTGGGAGCGAGGTCACTCACACGGCTGTGGCTTTCAGTGATGCGGTCCAATAAGGCCTTGCAACGTACGATGGTGCTGGCGACGGGAGGCATGTTGGGATACGATCCAGCACCTTCACCAGCGTAGTAAGTCTCCTGAGCCTTGAGCAAATCCTCATGAAACTCGTTCAAGACACCGTTCTGCTTTTTGATCCACTCTTGCTGCATCGGCGTGCGATCTGTGAATCCATCGAAGGTGTCCACCGCCTTGAAGACCTCAGTGATGGAGCTCGAGTCGTCGATGGTGGTGACCAGAATCGAGCCGAGTCGCTCTTCCAAGTCTCGAATTACACGTTTGAGGTCGTCGTAGTCCGACTCGAAACGGGTGTCAGTGATATCCAGAAGGTTGTAATCGACACCAAAGAAGTGCGCCACAGACTTGTCGAAGGTGTGCTTGATCTCCTCCGCCTCTGTCGTAAGCTGCTGACCCTTCGTGCCTCCAATCTTCATGTTTTCCATCTTGTCAAAGAGGAGCGCGGTTTCGATCACGTCCAGTAGGTCATGGCAGCGCTCCAGAAATGCATCGAGTCGAGAGAACAGAGCTGCGTTCTGGAACTTCCATGGTCGCGCCACCGAGGAAACGTGCGACTTGTATTGGAAGTAGGAAGCCTTGAATTCACCGCAAATGGCTAGCACACAGCTCAGTCGTTCGATAACCTCCTTCTTCTCTAATCCCTCGGCAAACTCCGCGACATTGACGTGGTCAGCTGCCATCTCGATGAGTTCATTACCCATCTCCCGGATGAGGAACACCAGTCTCGTCGGAGTGTTGTAGAAGCCGGACTGCGTCCACAGCAAGTAGAGAAAATGGTACAGACGCTTGAACACGCCGGTTGTGGCCAGCTCTACGAAAGGAAGATGCCCAGTGGACGACAGGCTCATCTGCTCGAACTCCGGAATGAGGGGCTTGAGAAACTGGTAGTTGTCACGAGACTCGTAGGCCGCTTCTTTCAGCTCACCCATCAGCTGGGAGAACGGTGCGTAGTAGCTGCTACCAGCGCGCTTCAGAAGCACCAAGATTTTGAGGCATTTCACTGAATACAGCTGCTCCTCCAAGCCAGCCAGGTTTTCTGATTTGTCCTTCCAAAAGCTGATCTCGTCCAGCGGGCCTGGGTAGCGGCCAGCCTGAGGTGCAGCCTCCTCGAGCTCCTCCGGCGATGACGCAATCGCCGCCTTGATCTGCGCTGTCCAAGAAACGACGGTACCCTCTAAGGAATAAAGCGTCTCCTTATCTACGACAAAGTCGTCGATACGAGGAGGAAACTGGATGGGCGGCATGGGCAGAAGCGTCTTGCCTTGACTCAATCCCAGCATAACCAGCAAGTTGGAAAGGAGCCCATTCGTGTCACTCATGAGCTCTCCGACGGCCACATCAGGAACGCTGGCAGTATTGCGTTTGTCTGCCTTCAAGATGGGGGCATAGACATTTCTTGTGAGGATGCTGAGGTTGCCAAGAACGTCAGGCGAAAGGTCGCCAAACGTGATGCCCTCTTTCATGTGATTTTCATCTGTGATTTTCTCCCGTTTGATTTTGCTGAAGAAAATCCCCTTCTTTTTGAGCTCTTCAGGGGCCTCGATACGGGTCACGAAAGCACCGGTAGATACTTGATATACATAAAGGTGACGCGCATCGAGAGTGTCCAGAAACTCACTCATCTGAACGCGGTTCTCCTCGTTGTCTAGGAGCTTTTTCGATTCAGCGGGCTTCAGTTTGAGGGCAGTTGTGATGCGCTGCTCTAGCCACACCACGCGTTTGTCCGCAGGTGCGTCGTCTTTGTCACCCTTGGCCATCTTTGCTAAAAGCGAGTAGGCCTTTGTATAAAACGGCACGTAGGTAGAGCAAGACCGTGTAGTAGATATCGGTGACACTTGTGTGGAGCTACGTGCGCTGTTTGGGGAGGGGGGGGGAACTGGGAGCCTTGAGCTGCAAAAAACAGGGAGAGAGAAGCTTCTCAGTTAGAGTCTAGGAGGTCAGCGCCTCTTTTCACCGAGCGTGTAATTGGTAGATGCCAGGGTTTTGAAATGTCTCGCCGGTGTCACAGCAACGGACGTCCCCTCCAGCGAACTTCACGTCTGTTCTCGCTCTTACCTTACTAAAAGATACATCGAATCATAGGATATAACAACAGTCAAAGAGACGCCAAAATTTAGGGAAATGGTTGGTTCAAGTGAGGTGAACATTTAGAGCATAAAAATGGTTCGAAAAGTGACAAGGAGGGACTGAAACCCCTCTGAAGCCCTAGAACTGTGAATGCTGTGGCGGAACGTGCTCAGGAAAAAGGCAGTTGCACATGGAAAACTTGTTGGCCCACAGCCGATAAATTCAATAGCGTTGACTAAGCGCGTATGAGGACAGAGAAAACTCCTGTGAAGATCCTCAGGTTCGCGCATAAACACACGGCGTATTACTCTAGTGGAAGCCCAAGCAGCCACTGTGTTGTCGACCATGGTAACTGCGGTCGGCTTTATTGAGACCTTTTTCAACCACTGACGCTGTTCTGAAACAAATTATCACATATACTTTTAATGAGCGAGAGAGCCGAGGGCCTGTGCTGACCTTCTGAGCTCAATGTATCGCGAATCAGGTACCTCTCTGAACAGTTTTCACAGTCTACTACTCCTCTACCCCTTGGCGGAACACAATCAACACTTACGACCCCTAGCGAAGGTAATTGTCGCGATCTTCTTTTGCATCCTCACGTTATACCTGTGCCCGCCCGATCGGTAAATAGGTAAGTATGCATAGCCGCCATCAGTATTTCCATCCAAGCAAGAAAAATGTGCCGACAGTGATCCAGTTGTAGGTATTTAAAAAAAGCCTCATCTCTGAATCTTATGGGTGTGGCATTGTCAGGCGCACCAACAACAAAAAAACTACTGACCACCGGCGCCACGGCGGCCGGCCTTCATTATCTCATCGACCAGGAGAAGTTGCGCTACAATATCCCCGGTAGACTCTAGAAGACTTCTCTTGACAATTATATTGTCGAGGATGCCAGCTGCGATAGGATCAATTACGTCGCCGTTCTCGATACGAAGGCCAGCCCACTTGCCGCTGCTACGGGCCATTCTACTAGCTTCCTGTAACGTAATGAGGCATTCCTGAACGTCGAGACCCGAGTTCTCAGCCAGTGTCTTGGGTGTGATGAGCATGGCATCTGCATATGCACGAATACCGACCTTCTGCTTTCCGCTGACACTGTCCGCAAACTTCATCAGGTGGTCTTGTAACGCAACCTCAAAAGCGCCAGCTCCCGCGATCACAGCATTTGCTTCATATGCATTCTTCACCGCTCGCAGCCCATCGCGTACAGCATCCTTGATTTGCGCGATTGTGTGGTCATTGGGACCCTTTACCAACAGTGTACAGCTCTTTCCTTTGGTAGCATTCTCGACAAAAGTGTACTTGTCATCCCCAAGAGTATATTCCTGAATCAGGCCAGCCTCGCCAAGAATGTCCGTAGTCAAATTGTCTGTCGCGTTTACAGCTTCACCACCACACGCCAGCACCAGTCGCTCCATATTGCGTCGCTTTGCGCGACGCAGCGCCAAGATGTTCTCCTTCGCAAGCATCTCCAGAGCAATAGGGTCGATGCCCTTCTGGTTGATCACCACAAAGGTGCGGCCATTCTCTTTGGTGCACACCCTCCTCTTCAGTTCAATGATCTGACGCACACGGTCATCCGTCATCTTGCGCTCCGCCTCCACCATTCTCGCCTTCTCTGTAGGGTCCTTATAATAGAACCCAGTAGTGAGCTCACTACGCTCATACTCAAGCGAGACATTGCACGTGAGAATGTACGCGTTTTCGAGATATTTTGGCATGTCGCTGTTGCGACCACCGTGATCCAAAACGATGCCGTTCACAAAGCGGGTATCGGAGCTGAGACGGTGGCGCATGTGCATCACCTCGACCATGTGCAGGTCCACTTCCTTCCCTTCTTCAGCGATCGCGAAGACTGAGTCCACCACGGCTTCAGCAAGCTGTTCAGAGAGACCAGCACTCACTTTGGTGGTCAGGGCAGTCCGCGCAACATTGGTGAGGTACTCACGGCGTTCTTCTTGTGGAATGCTAATTGTGCTCTGTTGCAGGAACTTGAGCGCTTCATCGCGAGCGATGTGGAAGCCTTCCGTGATGGTGCGCGGGTGCATTCCCTCTTGGATGTAGCGCTCTGACTGCCGCATCATCTCTCCGATCACCAGCACCACGCCCGTGCTCCCATCGCCGGTTATATCGTCAATTGCAGTAGCTGCGCGTGCGATGAGGGCCGCTGTAGGATGCTGAATTTGCATCTCACCGAGGAGCGTATTGCCATCCTTAGTAATCTTGATTTGTCCAGCACCAGACACCAGCATCTTCATGGTACCGCGAGGCCCCAGATTAGTCTTCAAGACCTCTTGCAGACCCCGCGCGGCAATCATGTTGATATCAAGCGCACTAGCCTTCCGCGCCTGCTTACCTCCAGGATTGATGTAAGCTAGGTTTGACATCCTTTGAAAAAGAATCACAGGGACTGAATTTTTTTTGGTGATGTAAACGAAAGTAAATGAGGATAGGACCCTACGCGCTGCTGTCGAGATAGAATAACAGAAAAGGGAAATCCAAACAGGAATTTGAAGAGGAGAAAAAATTCTTCGGTTTATATTTTTCCGTATGCACGTGCGTGTTCGCGTTCAAAAGAGCGCGAAACGAGGAAAATAGCATAAAATAAGGAAAGAAAAAGCAAGAAAAGAAAGTGGTACATCGTCCGGACGTCCTCTCGCCTCGGTATATGGAGAAAAGATGATCATAGCCTCCGAAAGTGGTCGACTTGAGTCGACTGCACATAATATATATATGACCGCCATCGATAACGAACTCAGGATCAAAAATGGTGAGAAAAACGATGCAGTGCATAAAAATGGAGAACTTAAACCTCCAATGCGTAACACCATGGGGCTGATGCTGAGGCACGTTTTCGACAGTCTGGCGAATTATCGCCACAAACGGCATTGTTTCATTAGCTTTTTTTCGTTATGATATCATGCGAAAGGAGAAAAAAAATAAGCCGTACATGTCGGACGCTCTCATTTACCACGTGGGGTCCTTGTTGCCAGTCTTCTTCTTGTCATTCAGCTCGAAGTGCTTTGTGCGCTTGAGTACAATCTGACGAATAGACTTGCAACCAGAGCACTGGAGCTTCAGCACGATCTTCTTGGTGGTCTTAGCCTTCTTGTGAAAGATGGGCTTGGATTGACCACCGTAACCAGATTGTTTGCGATCGTAACGGCGCTTACCGCGCGCAAACGTTCGGGCCTTGCCTGCCTTGTACTGCACCACCTTGAACGACTTGTGCGCATTGCAGCGCCCGTCGTCGCAGTGCATTACCTTCTTCTTCGGGTAGTTGACCATTTTGACGGCTTTCGTCGTGGACAAATCAATGTTGACGCGTTACACAGCAATTGTAATGTTGCCCATTTTTTAAGTGCGCAAGGAAACAACAGCAGAGTTGCAGCCGAAAAGAAGTGTGAGGATTGAGAGTACTTGTGACGCTTTTAGAGGTAGTTGGCATTTTGAAAGTGAATCCTATCATCTGACAGGTCAATTTTAGTAATGGGTACTGAGATCGAAATGGGACACCGATGGTAGCACCTAAAGCTTTTCATGTCAACGGTAGCCATAGTATAAACCCAGAAAATGTTTTTTTAAGGCAACACTGCTTCTCATCTGTTTTTCACAGCTCATTGGCAGCCAAGCCATCTCATTCTAAACTTTGAATACCTTTATACGCATATTGAAAAAAATAGAGTATCTTGCCTTTTCCAATAAAACGAAAAAATGTCAACAGGTATATATATATATATATATATATATATCATTGTGCTTTTCATTAAGAGCACGATAAAAAATATCCGCCCTACAAGTACCCGGTGCGATCAGCTGGTCAAATCGGCCGCCTGAGAGTGCCTCACGGATTGGACACACAAATACTAAACTGAAAAAAATGTAGCCCTGAAAAAGTGCCGCAAATTATTATTTTCCTGTGGAACTCGTTGTACGGATTGCGCTAATTGTCACTCTTCGTATTTCCTTTCAAGTTCCTTCGATTTTTCCATGCAATGAAACATAGCTTCAATTACTGCGGATCGCATCCCGCCTTTTTCGAGGTACCGAACTGCTTCGATCGTTGTACCGCCTGGAGAGCAAATCATATCTTTCAGAGAGCTTGGTGTTTTCCCACTTTCTTGTAGCATTCTTGCGGCTCCCAATACCGCCTGCGCAGCCATTTCATAAGAAAGAGCTCGAGAAACTCCGCCGCGAACAGCACCGTCACTCAAAGCTTCGAGAAACATGAACACGTACGCAGGTGATGAACCGGCAACACCTATGACACCGTGAATAGCAGATTCCTCCACCACGTAGGCTTTTCCTACGGAACCAAGCATTTTCACTACAAGAGTCTCATCTTCAGTGGTAATGTGAGCGTTGACGCTGACCGATGAAACTCCCTCACCCACCGCACACGGCACGTTCGGCATAACACGAATTACTTTTGTAGCAGGTGGACAATGCTTTTCGATCGTCGAAATCGGAACGCCAGCGGCAATAGAAACGACAATTTTAGAAGGAGTAATCTCATCACGAATATTGTCTAGCATTGGGACGATATCATTGGGTTTCACTCCGAGAACAATGATATCAGCCATCTCTGCCAGTTTGGTCGACGATACACTATTTACTTTGTATGTAGCTACAAGGCGTTCATTTTTAGTGGTAGTGCGGTTGCAGATAAACGTTTTTGCTGGGTCGGCAGCTCCTGCTTTAAGCAATCCGCGCATGATACATTCTGCCATGTTTCCGCATCCCAAAAAACCAATACTCTGTTGCATGGTGTATCCTGACCGCTGTTAGAAAAAGCTACGAAGTATCGGTGATTCCGTGTCGAGCAATAACTCAGGCAGCGTCCCGAAAAACCTTTGAGATTTTATTCTACAGTTAGAGGGTCAGTTGACGAGAGACTATGTACGCTACGGTGGGCAGTTAAGGAAAAAGCGGGTGTGAACCCTGATACGAAAGAAAAAGTTATCGCATGCTATTAGCTCGAAAGTTATTTTTTTCCGTTTCTACTAATTCATCGGAAACACAACTGTCCAAGTTTAGCTGTCATTATTGCTGTCGCGCGAACAGAAGAACTTTGTGATGCAACCAATGGTCATTCGAGCACATGTAAAGACGACACGCTCTTTGGTACCGGCAGGGTCAAATGACAGAGCAGCAAAACTGCACCGAGCCAATTCGAGGGAAACCTGCTCAGGGAAACTAGCGGAAGGTATTCTTTTGACCTTGCTCTCTCGCAAGCGGTTGCCGAAACCACCGAAAAACGGTGAGGGGCGGGGGGGATTGCACTGAGCCGGTAGGATAGTGAAACGATCAACCTCCTGGAAGGTGGCAACACAAAGCTCTGCAGCCGGACGCTACGCAGTCCGCAGGTTGTGGGGGAAGCCAGTACCCCTCGAGGCCGCCAGCACGCCGTGTCAGTTTGCCACTCCGGCATCCGCCCACCCATCTTCCTCACAGCTCCCGGTTCACGACCGCACCTACACGCATCCGATAACTCGGAAAAGGCGGCAGGTGTGGCCTCTCATTACAAAAATCAGTACCCCCCTCCCTCCATTACCTTCGTCGATCCCCCCTCTGCCGTCCGGTCTGCGAGACGAACTAACACTGCTGGGCACCGTGGCGCCTAGTTAACAGTTCTTGTCAAGCCTCCCTCTGGCGGTGGTCTGATTTCTAATTTATCTTCTACTTTATCTTCCTTTCTTTGCCTCGAAGAGATTTACTGGATAGAAGGCGTCGCAGAGAAGAGGTGGAGGAGGATTTGAATCCCTCTGCTCGACGCATTGTATGCTATCACGTTGGACAGTTTGAGCTCATAGATCAGGATTTTGCCGCGAGGTCTGAAGTAACAACTGTCCAGTAGAAATTAAAGTGTGGGTACATGAGTGGAGGCTCGGTCCGTTAAACTGCACGCAGAAAAAAACCCTCTGAGGGTGCAGCGTTGACGGCGTTTCCGCAGGCGTCCCGTTGAGGTTGTTGAACAAAACGACGCCCACCTGTGCAAGAAAGTTATCCCTCGCTCTCCAGGTAATTCGTTACTGGCTTGACTGATAATGTAAAGAACAGGAAATGGGGCGCGCCCCAAAAGGCAGCTTTGCCGCTGCATTTCTGTGCTGATCGCGATGACCCCTCTCTCAGAGTTATTAGATCCTCTCGCATCACATATGTATTGCGAAAAAAGCTCGTTTGCTTTATTTTGAATTATGCAGCGCGAACCGCAACGAGCTGTTCTGTAAGAAGCTACAACATCTATCAACTAACCGCTCTAGGCAATCAAAACATGAGAAGGTACTCTTCCTCTCCATTCCGGGTGTAGTGTAATCGATGGTTGTCACCATCCCAGGAAAACCGGATATACTGGAAGTAGCGGTAGTACTCATAATCCCGCAGTTATTTCTCTGATAGAATCACTCCCTTAAATGATGCAGTCTTCACCTCTTCTAGCTTTCCTTGGTCTAACATTCTTCCTTACTTTGCGTCTATCCAGACACAGACAAAAAATTCTGTTCATCAGCAACTCAAGCAAGAAAAATTAATTCGAATTCGAGCAAAACTTTTAAAATTGATTCCACACTTTCGGGTGGACAATTTAGAGAAGAGAAGTGTCTTTTTATTCTATAATCATGTTCAGCTCTGCTGAACGGGAGGTGCACGTGGAGAGGTTGTCGAAAGATACTTTCAAACCTGTCAGCGAGATGCATCGTTTCGGTCTTCTGGTGCTCGGCCTTTTCGGCATGATTTGTGGCTCCTTTGGCAGCTACACGTTCAACCTGGTGTCAGGATCCTTTCAAACACAATACTCGCTCTCGCAACGCGACATGAGTACTATTACAACAACTGGCACAGTCGTCGGATACGTGATGCTTCCCTATTCCTTTGTTTACGACTACCTTGGTCCATTCCCCATAGCTGCACTATCCACCATTGTGTTTCCGTTGGGGGCTTTTCTCACTGCATTGTGCTTCCAGGGTGTCATTCAGGGGAATCTTGTAAAGCTATGCGTATTCTATTCTTTTATGAATGTCGGCACATCGTTTTTCGATCTTTCCAGCTGTATGACGGTTCTCAGTTACTTTCCATCAAACAGAGGACCTGTGGTAGCCCTCTTGAAAACGTTCATTGGCCTCGGGTCTGCTATTATTGGGATCATGTATCAAGGCTTCTTCGGCGGCACTGCAGCAAACTTTTTTTATTTTTTGATGGTGTGGGCGATTATTGTGGGGATTCTCGGGTTGATTTTTCTGCGACTCCCCGAATACCACCTAACAGCTTATCAGGAGTCACACCTCCCCGAAGAGGAAAAGTTACGGCGACTCGCGTCAAAAGCACCGTTTTTGAAACAGAAACCACCGATGTGGCGCTTCTACTACGGATTCCTACTCCTGACAATGCTCATCATCTTCTTGCCGCTCGTTACTGCCCTTGTGGATTACCTCGACTTGGGCAGCAAGGAGAAGCTTATTTTCGCTGTCATTGGAAGTGTGCTAACGTCCGGATTTTTGGGCATCGCACTCCCTTGCACAGTTTTCGACCGCATAGGGAGTCATCGGTCGGAGGAGGGAACGTCGAGTCCATTCAACGGAGACGAAGCAACGTTGAATGATAACTTCCACAGCACAGAAAAGGCTTTTCCCACATTGCAGGAAAACCCTTCGGATAAGAGATCGGATGCCGAGATCGACTACATTGCACCGCAGTATCAAACTTCCTTTCTGCAGAACCTGCTGTCTGTAAATCTCTGGGCTCTGTGGTGGACGTCGTTCTGTGTTGTCGGAGCTGAAACTGTCATAATGAATAATGCAAGTTATATCTTTGGTGCTTTGGCAGGGGAGGAGACAAAACAGTCCACCCGCACTCTTCTCACCGTTTTAAATGGTGTTAGCAGTGCAGCTGGACGGCTGCTAATGTCGTACTTCGAGACATGGTCTCAGAAGCGCCCAGCTGAGAAGCGCGTTCCGCTAACGATTTCTCTTTTTTTCCCCACTACCTCAATCTTAATTACGATTGTGCTATTCCTTACCCTCCCCAAACAGGCGCTCCCACTTCCGTATGTCGTTGCGGCTATCGGTAATGGCTTCCTTGCAGCCACCACAATTCTGGTCACCCGCACTATTTATGCAAAAGATCCTGCGAAGCACTATCATTTCTGCTTTCTCGCCACTGCTACCTCGTCAATCGCCCTTAACCGTTTCCTTTATGGTGAATGGTACACTGTGCAGGCGGAAAAGCTAAGTGACTCTCTTTTATGCACGAGCCGCAAATGCGTTCAGACTCCTCTTCTCGTTCTACTCGGATTGGCGTGCAGTGCGTTTTTGTCCAACGTGATTGTTCACGTTACCTATCGGAGGTACAGCGAGCGGGTTCTCTCCGAATGGCGTCACCTCCGAGATGATGATACTGAGAGGGTTGAGGCGTTGAATGTTGGTATTCAGTAGCAAGCGTTGTAGAGTTGCTCTGCACCATTCGTGCAGCCATCTTTCGACGAAGAGATTTGCCGCTACCGGTCGCCTATGTGCATTTTTGCTATTATCCCTCTATTATAATCTTGTGACCGAAATCGGTCAGCTTCTGTTCGTAAGAACGTCAGTTATGGTGTCATACTGAGAAGCAGCTCTATGTTTTACTTTTTATTTTACCTAAAGCTATTCAACTCTTTTGCAATATAATATATCTCATCTCGTCTTTTTGTCCTTTTAAATGTTATATCAATACATATATGACAGCTTTCTAGGCAAAACGTTTTCCTCCTGGCTAAGCCGGCACTTTCAACAATCCGCACCGACTCCTACAAGGGGAGAAGGCTTCTTTGTCTTTCAATAAACATCATTTTTTTTATTTATGGGGCGTTGCGGCACTTGAATGGGTCAGAGCGCATTCGACGTAAGTCACCTCTTTCTCGATTCTGGCGCAGGATCGCTCCATTTTTTTTTTGAGATCGCTGCGTGAGCTGTAGAAAGGGGATGTGTCAACAGCTGCGACAGTGTGATATCGGGAAGGAAGCTGTGCTGAGGTTATCTGAGGTGTGTCTTCCCCGGCTCTTACTAAAGATCTACAACATCAGGGCAAACGCACGGGTCACACATTTCGTTGCATAATTTTAACATTTCTCCTTCAAGGTCTCTCTTTGCGTGTGAAGAAGGAGCGCGTCTGTTTTTAGACCTGCCGATGCCCCTTTTTTCTTTTCAGACTAATGACGTCCAAATGCAATCCGACCAGACAATATATATATATATATATATATATATATATACAAAGGGTATAATTTCGATCTTTTGGTTCAGCACAGGTCAAAAGCGTGATTAGCAAATCAGCAAACAATACTTCCTGGAATGCTGAAGTACAAAAGCTATGACATAGGAACTGGCCGTGTCTGCCTGTGCTCCCTTCTCTTATACTGTGATCGCCGCTTTCTCGAAATGGTCATTCTCCAGAGAAGCGCGGAACTCACAACCTACGCACTCATTAGCGATGTCTGGCCCTCCGATACGGCCAGCGAGAAGAAAAATGCTCGTGAGGAATAACCGTACCGCTCACAATAGAGAGACCAGGGGAGGGTTCGTAGCATTCCAAAACATTTCAACGTGCTGCTCTGGCTTATAAAGGCTCGTCTTTGTTGGGAGTGCCAGTCAAATGTATTATTATTATTATTGCTGCGGCAATGACCTTCATTTACTCTCCGATAGTGTTCCTCTGCTGTGCCTATATTTGTCTCCGCTTCCCTGCATCGGCGGATCGCCGCTTAAATGACTTTTCTTTTCCTAACTGAAAGATGATAACCAAGTCAATGAAGTCCTTTATAGTAGCTTTGCAAGATGCTCATGCTAGCCTTTTAGAAAATGATGTTTACAATGAAAGTGACATAAAGCCTCAGCGACTTCTCGGATTACTGCGCAGGGACACTCTAGCGGAAGTAATCAAGTTTGCAAAAAGTGATGTGCGGCTTACTTGGGCTGCGGTGAGTCCCAAATCCCGACTGCTTGTTGAGATGCTTGAGCAGGAGCAGCATACTAATGTGCAACTCCACCTCAATAGCCTCACAGTGATGCACGAATTAGTCTATCAAGCAAGCGATGCGCCGTGGCTCCAACCTTTCGATAAGGTTTGTTGGTGGATAGAGAAGTGTGGGCTTCCCCTTGCTATAAAGGGTGATGCAAAGGCTTGCTCCGTGATCTCCTCCTCGAACTTAAAAGGTATGATTCGAAGTGTCAAGCTGTCCATGCGGGAACAACACTGTTCCATACCCGAGGAAGTCGCAGGCCAACTAGAGCAGATGAGCATGTCTGGGGCTGCCTTTGCAGCCCTGCCGATCACACCCAGCAGCCTTGCTCTCTTGAGAGAGCTCCACGTTTTCGAGTGCACACGCAAGGCGCTGCAACTCGTCATGCAAGTGCCCCACCTGAAAAAATTGGTATTGAACTTTAAACTCATTTCTGCTAGCCTCATCGACGACCAGTCCAGCGCGCATGCCGATCGGGATTCTACCGTAGTGACGTCAGTAGATATGCGTCATATGGCTTCCGCTTCAACTCTGCGTAGTTTCCGATTGAGTGGTCCAAGCTTGGTTTCTATCGACGGTGGTGCTTGCTGTGGCTCTCTCATTACTTTCGCTGCCGTCGATTGTGGGCAACTCACATCACTTTTTTCGTTGGGCAAAGCACCGCGGCTGAGAGCAATCTCCATTTCGTGGTGTGGACTGCGCAACCTTGAGGGATTGGAAGCTTCTAGCTCTCTGGAAACGATTTCTATCGACAGTTGCAATGCGTTAGAGCGCCTCTCTGCCCTGAGCGGAATCCCCACGCTGCGGGAAATCAACGTAGTCTGTAGCGGCGTGCGAGAAGTCGGCGATCTGGCGTCGTGTCCATGTCTTGCTACCATACGGCTTATTGGGTGCAGGCACCTGACAGACTTATCCCCTTTAGCCGGTGCACCCCGTCTGTGTACGATTGAAGCTTCGTTCAGTGGGGTAAGTAACCTCAGTGGCCTGAGCAAGTGTCCATCTCTGGAATTGGTTCACCTGGATGCGTGCACTGAAATCACGAGCCTTGACGAGCTCGCCGATGCCCCACGCTTGAAGGCAATCTTCGTCACCGGTATAAATCGCCAGAGCTTGTCCTATCCTCCTTGCCTGGAACACAAACTATTACCCGTGGTACACGGTGACGACCTGGTATGAGTATACCTGAGCCCACAACGACCTCTAGAATGTTTCTCAACAGCAAAACCAACCTGGAGTCGTTTTCTCAACCCACAGAAAATCATGAGCGAATGCCCAGCTAAATTTTAACGCTATGCGCATTAGGTGGAGAGGAGCAATCGTGGATGATGAACTCTATCTTGCGATGTCGAAAGTGCTTTTTTTTACCCCCAACGCGCTGCTCCCCATTGCCTGGAGGCGGTGAGAAAAGTGTGCAGTCTCTGAATGTGACAGAAGCAGAAAACCTCTGTATCGTTTTTTTTGCTCTACAATCCCAAAGCCTTCGATGCTGTGGGAAAAAAAGAAAAGAACATTTCACTCAAGTTGTCATCTGCTACAGTGCCGGTATGTGCAACGATGGAGCTATTTCATGCAGCTTTTGCGCGCCCTTCTGATCGAAGAATTCTTTCCCCAGACACTTTGCTGAGACATGGCTTCCTAATTGGATCAGCATACTGGCGTGACTGCGTGTACTGACGAATCGTGGCTGATACTGCTTCGACGGCCTCAAATCCCTTCGAGCAGTAGTCCTACCGTAACTTCTGCTCATATATATATATATATATATATGAGCTGCGCTGGTTGGGATTCAATGAACGGTAGGGTCGCTTTTTTTTCTCGCCGGCTCCGCAGTGCTTCACGATCGACTAAATATACATGTATATATATACATATATATGTATTATTTGCCTTTTGTCTCAATGTAGTCGTTGTAGATGGCGGAGAGCAAGGTAGCTTTTGGATGCGAACAGCTGTGGTTTGCGTGAATCTCACACACTCTCCAATGTCCTTCTGACTTTAAGAGGAACGCCAACGTATCAGTCTCGACTGAATGGGGTGTCATCTTCGTGTTTTCGTCCCTTCGCTTGTTCTTGACCGCAGACACTGCTGTACACGACTGGAAGTGTAGACGAAGAAGGAAATTTCTCTGTTTTTATTGCTTATATTATATAGCTGTATCCCTTTCCCCTTAGCGGATGCATCTTCTTCATGTATGCTACTTTTTGATGCCGCTGTGCAGTCCAACCGCTGGACTTCCACATTTGCTCTTCAAGTCGGACTTCCCATGAATACGAATACAAATGCTGAAAGATACACTGTTTTATATCAAGAAATTGTCCATGACATCGCGCACCTGGCAAACTTTGTGCTCGTGAAAGACGAAATGTATTCGCTTATCTCCTGCTTTTGTTGCCCCCTTGTAGACGGAACGGGGATAGGGTACGCGCTGTTGGAGCGTAACTATGCAAACCAAAAGGTTCAACATCGGCCTACGTTCGCGATCACTACGGGTGCGTCAGCAGTGAATCCCCGCATGTCTGTACCAATCAGATCCTCCGCTTTGAATGGATTTGTGCGTCTGCCAGCATTGAACACGAAGAGGACTTCTGCGAGTTACTGCCCTTGGCGGCAGAACCTCAGGCAGGAAGGTGTGAAGAAGGGAGCCTCCGAATTCGATCCTCTTCTCCTTCAGTCTGTCTCCCTTACTTCCTGCTCTTTCCCACTGACTTTCTTCTGCTGACCTTATTTTCTGTTATGCTAGAAGGAAATGTTCCTGACCTATGTAACGGCGCATTGGCGTTCTCAAATTTAACTCTTTTGAAGAACGCTTAGAACCCTGCGTTTCAGCGGTGCAGACGAGGCAATGTACCAACGTAGGCCAACGTGGAAGCTCTTAAACATTTCAGCAAGCAGTGGATGTTATGACTTCCTAGATTATTCTATGATAGGTACGAAATACGACGTGCGTTTGCGTTGGAGGGAGGAGTAAGGTTTGCCACCTATCGAAACAAGGTAAACGGGTATGACCTACTAGAACCTTCAAATTATTTACGAACGCTGGAAAAGAAGTGAAACGGATACCAATGCTCGTGGCCGCCGAGAAGAGCAGCTTCTCTGCAGAGGAAGTTGTACAACATTGCCTTGAATCCGTGTAGAAGAATTTTTATATGAGTGGGCATCACAGCACGTGCCCTCTACCTAGCGGGGAGAAATTGGCGAAGACAAAAAACACAAGACCCAGTGCTTCCTGTTTCTCCCACCTCCATCAAGCCAGGTAGAGTGGGTGAGCTGACTCAACGAGGGTTGTCTGCCATGGTCAGGGAGCCAATTAATCGCCGGCTGCCCATACTGTGAGCGAGCGTCGGAAGTCAAGTATGTGTCCGCTACGTCAACTTTCCGTGTTCAGTATGCTGCTGACACACCTTTTGGCTTTGAGACTACGCGAATGACACCGTCCTGTAGTATGGATGCTTGCTGAGAAGTCAGCTTACAAGAATGAAGAGAAGCGATGAGGGAAATAATTGGTGTATAACATCGCTACGTTGCGGAGGGATTAGACAGGAATACGACTGCAGTAGCCACCAAGGTCATTTTCGTTCCAGCGGGTTTCACACGATGTGTCCAGTCGCGCAGATGATTGCTCTATTGAGCGCTTTTCTTAAGATGAGGACACTGCCACGGAGTTGCTCCCACTGCACGCGTCCATCCACATTCTCACCGCCTTCATTGTGTGCTGGTATGACGCGAACGTAAATTGCTCTATACTTCACCGCCCCTCCTCCTGATGCGGATTTTTGTAAAGGGAACACCACGCCTGCCTCAGGGACGCCCTTCCCTCTCATCACATTGCGCAGCGCCTCCAGTGAATCGTTCGTGTCCTCCACAAAGTGAGGAGCGATGATCCGCTGGATCATGTTCGCCCTCGACAGAGTAGAAGAGAACATGGATGTAGCACGTGTACCACAGATCGTAGGCGAACTCATACAACTTGTTCAGCGAGCATCCTCGACTGATGCAACCATACCTCTTTTGGTGCTCCAGGGCAGTCACGATAACCTTATGGACCTTAACAAGCCCGATGCGCGCGTCTTCGCGTGTGCCGAGTGGCGTGCAGTAAACATATGCACTCCCTCGGTCACGTTTGGTGTCCCAGTCGCACCAACATGGTTCATTCGGGCGTGAGTTTTCTCCATCATACACCGCGCTGCGGTTTCCATCGGCACCCGTCGTGAGGCGCTCCTGGTCCTCGCACCAGCGCTGCCGATACGTCCACGTCTCCGCCGGCCGATCACGCAGGTGCACTACCACACCACACCCTTCCAGCAAGGCATCTGTGAAGCATACAGTGTCGTAGTCCGCCTCGTCCAGTGTGGGGTGGCGCTCGTCGGAGATGGCGCTCCACTCGTTCCGCACGAGCGTGCCGCCAATGTCCTGCAGCGACTGCTGAACAGCCGCATCCACGTACGGCACCGCGTCATCCCATCCGAACCCGCGGAACGTCAGCCGGTAGATGCCGCGGTAGGCGCGCAGCAGCTTGAATGCGCGCGCCGAGTTCAGCTGCGTCTAGTGCAGCGCGAAGAAGATGAGCGAGATGAGCGACGCCAGACTGCGGATCGTGTGGCGGGTCTTGCGTAGCGCCAGCTGCATCTTCGCCACCGTCTGCACCGAGTTGCGCACGAGGCGCTCGCGCCCATTCCACGCATACTCCTCACCGAGGAACACCGTGCTCCCGCGCGCCAGCTCCAGCAGCGCCGCGTCCGACATTGCCTCCAGCGAGTGGTGGTCCGTCGACGTCATCAGGTTCGCCGCCTTGATGCGCGCCACGATCGCACACACGGCGCGCACGAACTCCGCCTCTTCGTCCTCGCGAGCGGCGATGAGGATGTTGTCGATCAGCGTCGACACCGTGACGGACGTGTCGATTTCCACGATCGTCCACGTCACGGCCTGCCCGACGGCCACGCTCCAGCGCGCACCGGTCGGCAGGGTCCTCAGGCGGTAGCACCGCCCATCATGCTTCGCCCGGAAGACGAACCTGTGACGCCGCGTCTCTGCAATCGGGATAGCGTCGTAATAGGCCTCGAAGTCGATCTGCAGCATGTATCCTGCGTAGCGAAGCCGCTGCCGGCGGCCAAGTCGTGTGTGGTAGCGCACGTGCGGCACGTGGTGCTTCGGGATCACCCTGTTCAGCAGCGGCTCCGTGATGAGCCGCCGACGGCCCTTCAGCTCCGGCACCGTGAACACGTTCACTCCGTGCGCCCCCTCGGGCAGCTGTGCCCCGGGGCCGACCTCGCCAGCGGGGACGGGCTCAAACTTGCCCATCTCCACCGCACGCGCCACCTCCGCCGCTGTCAGCGCGCACGGCTTGATGGTGCGCGAGGTGCGGAGCCCGTCGAAGAAGCGCGTGTCCAGGAAAGGCTGCACCCGCAGCAGGAAGCGCTTCGTGCGTGCGCGATGCACCGGCATCGCCAGCACCGCCGCCATGTCCAGCGGCGTGTTGTGCTTGAGGTGCAGCGGCCAGCTTCGCACCCCCACCGTCGCCTCCTCTGCATGCCGCGTGGGGGCATCGTAGCTGGGGAAACGCCCCCCGTCCATGTCACGCGGTGCCTCCGCCAGGCACGCTCCCAACACAAAGTCGAAGCGCCCCGCGGCAGTCGGAAGCTGTTGAAGGCCGGGACTGCGGACTAGGTGGCGCTCGCTCACCCCGGATCCGGGCTCCACCGTCGCCTCCCCGCCACCCTCGGGGCGAAACGCAAAACCACCACCACCACCACGAACGCTGGCCATCTCCACCGTGTGCGCCCTCTTGCGCAGGAGCTTCAGCATCTCCGTCACGCTATAGGGCTGCCACTCCAGCAGCCGGTGTCGTCGGCGCTGCATCCCGAGCGCCGTCTCGCTGGTGCCTCGGTACACGCCGTCACCACACATCGCCAACGCGGTTGCCGCCCAGAGGTGGTCCAGCACCGCCTCGTACACCTTACGAGCGGATCGGCCAGCCTCGCGCATAACCTCTTCCACCCATCCAGCCACCGGCCGTCCAGACGGATGCCCTGCATGCCACCCCGGGGTCGCGAGCGGCGGCGTTCCCTGGAGGGCCGCAGTCGTCTCCACACGCTCGGACCGCGCCAGCTCCAGCAGCCGCGCCTCCTCGGCCTCCCGTGCGGCGCGGGAGGTCCGTCGCGTCGGACGCCTCTCACTTCGCAGTATCGGTGGGTTCGTCGGATCCGGTCTTCGCGGACTCCGACGGGTTGCCCTGCGCGCTGTCGTCGCGGCGGGCCTTCTCGCAGCAGGGCGGGGGGTGGGACGGCGGGCGCTTGCCACCCTCGCCCTCGTCCCCCGCGGTGCCGCTCGCACGACCGTGTTCGCACCACGCCGTCGTGTTGTTGCTGTGGCGGCCGTGGTTGCCCCACGCCGCCTCGGCGCCGGCTGTCTCTCCGCCGTGCGCCGCCGTGTCGCTGCACCCCCGGTGCAGACAGGCCTCCCGCAACGATCCTCCCTCCGACTCCCCTTTCCACCACCGGCCCTCGTCGCCCCCTCCTTCTTCCACGGTGCCTTCGCCATCCCGTCGTAGAAGAAATCCTTGCGAGACACCGGGTGGTTGGTGAGCACCTTCCTTATCTTCTCGAGGAAGTACTCCACCGGGGGTTTGTGCTGCTCCGCTGCGTAGGGCAGCCGGCGCAGGCACGAGGGGAGGTCGCGGCGGTCAACGAGCCGCAGGCGGAGGAAGTGGCCAAAGAAGTTCGCGGTCATGTACAGACCACAATCGTTGCTGGCGGGGACACGCTCCCTTCGCCAGCTGCAACGCAGGCCAGAGTCGGCCGAAGGCGGAGCGCAGCTGCGCCTCCACGATCGGCGACGGGGCGGAGTCGTACGTGGTCAGCACCACGTCGGAGCTCCCCGGCGGCTTCGTCAGCACGCCGGCGATCCAATGCTTCATGACGAAGATTGGGAAATACACGCACCCGTGATGGTGCACCTGCTTCGCGAGCGTCTTGGCACGCTGCGCGGTAAGGTACACCATCGTGTCCGACGGGACCGTCCTTTCGGAGGGGACGTACCGCTTGAAGGTCGCGTCCAACTCCAAGCTGGACGTCTTCTCTGCGGGGTAGTCCCCACCTCACACCTCTCCACGAAACGCGAGAGATGTGGGGTGTGCGCTCGCCGCCTTCGGCGCAGCGCGTCCTCTCCTTACCGGACCGGTGGATGGTTCGCCGAACCTCAGTTTTTTGACTCTGAGTCTCCACCGTACAGCAGATCCGTTCCCGGATCCGCCGGCTCACCAGCATAGTCGCCTCGGCCACCGTATCCGCCAGGGCTTGCTTGCGCTACGCGCGTGGGGGGCATCCCGCATCCACCGTCTTCTCGAGAGCAGAGCAGACCGTTCAGGACAGCCTTGATGTGCTGCGCTCTGGGTGCTGCGGCAATCATACACCGACCACGCACCCCCGGGCTGCGGATGGTGGCAAGGTTATCCCGCATCTAGCGCAGAATCGCCGTTCCCACCGCACGCTCTTCCTCCCGGAGCGTCGCCACCTCGCGAGAGAGAGCCAACATGTACTCCTCCATCCCGCTGAGGTCCACCGCAGCAACCTGCCCGCCATCCGCCCTATACACGGGCGCTGAACACGTTCCTCCCTCGAGGAGGTTTGAGTCACCCCTCTCCGGCCTACGGAGGATCAACTCCCGGTGTGTCTCGCCCCCCTTCAACCAGGTCGCCCTCGATTGCCCGTGCGTCCTTGGAGAGCACACTCCGCAGCTTCCAGTTCAGCGGAGCCAGCAAATCTATCTCCGGAAGGAGAGGAACTGTCAGGTCGCCAAGGACCTTGTGCCAATCGGGGATAGAGCCCTCCGGCATCCCTGCAACGACGTGCGCGTTGTACCTGTACAACTGCGTCTCCACCGGTTCCAACAAGCAGAACTCCAGCCACCGGATGATCCGTTTCTCTGCCGTTTCGGACTCACCGTCAGGTCTAAGCACTTCCAAAGGGATCGATGCGGTCACAGCCGTCATCGCCGTAACAATGCCCGCCCTAACGGCGGCTTCGAAACGGCGTACGTAGCCGCTGAGGTCCTCGCCTTCCTCAAAAGCTCTCTCCAGGGCCGCCTCCTTGGCACGAGCCTCCTAGAAGCGCTGGACGCTCTTGTCCACAAATTGGCGCTGCGCGTCCAATATCTGCGCCGTTATGTTTCCGAGCTGGGAACCTCCACTACCCTCTCTTCGTGACCATTCCGTAGTCACCTCCAGGGTTCTGGAGACGTAACTCTCCCTGGACAGATCCTCCGAAAGGTACAGCTCCTGGATGAGCTTGGCTGTGCGATACGCCGCCGGCGCCTTTTTCAGGAGAGAGAGGTCCGCCACATCCTTCCCAGTCCATCCGCGGTTGCTTCCTGCTTCGCTATTCAGATTCATCCGTGTCAAAAGGGAGGATGGGATAAGAAGAGGGGAAAGAGGAGAAAACTTTGTTTTCGTCACCTATCAGAATGGCCCTAGAAAAAATCCCTGGTAAGAAAAATCTTCAAAACAACTTGCCGCGCTAGTGTTCGCCGTGACCTTCGTGTTACGCTACACAGGTCATTGTCGTGTGTTATGAAGACACATGAGAAAGAGCATCGGGGAGGCAGGAAGTGGCGAAAACAGTACAGGAGAGTACAAGAAGTTCATAGCATCCGCAACAACATATTCCATACAAGAATGTTCACGTCATCACAGAGATCGCTGAGCCACTGGCCGTCACAGTTTTACACCACCCGATGCAACCATCTCACTAGAAATCCTTACCCGTTGGAAGGAATACTCGGGCGTCGCGCCGCTCAATTACCTTGTCGTCAGGCGGTTCTTGTAATGGAACCCCGTCGCCGTGGCGCGGTGGCCCCTGGGACGGGGGAAATGCCGGTGGGGTGGCTTGCTGCGATTCGCCCGCTGGCAAGTCGGGGGTGTGGTCGGTGTGGCGCCCTGTGCTCTACTCTCCCCGGCCCTGGTTCGGAACGGACGTCGGCGGGGGCGCTGCCCCTCCCTCTACGCCATCGCCAGCGGGGAGGGCCCCCTGGGCCCCGTTTCAGGGGGCCTGGCCGGGGGGCACACCCTGCCTGTCGGTAGAGGAAAGGGGTTCGGGTCATTCCACCAGGCCCAGACCCTCCAAAAGGGAGAGGTCCCTCAGTCTGAGGGAGGGGGAGGAGGGGCGGTTTGTTCGCCTTTCGACACCAGGGGGGGGGGGGGGCTGGCGGCTGGCCCCCCCCCCCATGCCGGCAAGAAGAGGTGCAGCGTTGTTTTTTCCCCGTTTGTCTTTTCAGTGGAGGCGCATTTGAGGCCACGCCCGGCGCGGTCGTCGGCCCTCGTTGATCGCTGCTTTATTCCCTGTATTTCGAGAAAGAGGAGCTGGATACCCCCTGCGCTTGCCGGCGCACTTGCTGCTGTGCAGTCCAGGGAACGTTTTCCGCCGAGCCTATTCGTTGTTGCCGCCAGTGCTTGTTTTGCGGAGTAAGCTCAAGAGCACTGTTTTTATGGATCACGCATTCTCGTCCGAAGTAGCGTCGCTTTCCAACGTATAATGTCACCCAGATGGTCGGTAATCGCCCTGAGCTCTGCATCGTGGTTCTGGGGCAGCTGGCCACTCTCCTTGCCGTTGAATTAAATTGTACAGTAGGGAGTCGTATACTAGTACGGAGGTTCCAGATATCGCGCGGTAACGCTGAAGTATGGCAAGGCTCCGAGGTTGTTTTCTTTTCCTTTTTATTTGCAGTCCCGCATGGCCAGTGTAGTCGATGCTTTGAAAGTTACTTAGCAATGAGATGAGGCTGATACGGATTTTGTAATTCGTCTGCTGTTTATGCCAGAGGGTTGCAAGCATTTCCAAATCCTAGGGATTATAGAAATAGAAGATGAGCTGCTTGGACAGTTATGTGAGAAAATGTGTGTAAGGTTGCTTCATTTGTTCAATTAATAGCATCCCCTCGAAGATGAGAAACAAGCTTCCGAAACTGCGCTACCTCGGTAGTGCGCCCACTCATACCACTCTGCTCCCAAAACGGTGAGCTTTCGTGGAAATATCATTGATGTTAGAGCCCATAAATCTAGTTGGTCCTTTTCTCGTTACCCTACGGCTCGAGGTAAGCTGAAGATCACTTCTCTCTTCTCGATCTTCGGACACTTCAGACAAGAGAGGTTTGCCTTGCTGCGTTTGCCCGATTCGACACAAGCTGGAGGACTAAGTTGGCATAAAAGTAAGAGTGGAATTTGAGACATCAAGTCCTCATGGGTCATTCTTGAGTAAATAACTGACATACCCCTGTGTCTTTGAGCTTACTGACTTGCACTTGATGAACCTGGCGGGTGGTTCCCTAGGAGCAGTTCATGGTGATTACTGTGGGCTGTCTCAATTGCTATTACCTTTCTTTCACAGTGGGCCTTCCCACGAAAATGGAAAAAAAGAGAAGATTGCGGAAACTAACTACTATTTTTTAGCATGCACAAGGGAGGGAAAAAGAAAAATAAATAAGTTTCTTCTCGGTAAGCCCCTCTATAGTGTCTGGTAGGTGCTAAACTTGTCTTCTGCCGGAAACAATGGGGAAGGAGAAGATGCTGCTGTTCTTTTCCATCCAAATCGTGACTGCTGCTACCACTTCCTGATCGCTAGAGGCGCGGATATCCGGCATGTCTACCGCTACCTTTCTCTTTGAAATACGTGCGCATGCTGTGTTTGAGAGGAAGATAAATGATCCGAAAAGGAAAAGTATCGCGTTCATATTATAACTGCTTTTCTAAACGAGTGCCTAATAGTCTCATGGAAATCGGTTCTTGAATATTACTGCAAATGATGACTTTTCTATTTCCGTCTTCTTTTTATACGGACCCTTTCACATTTGAGCTACCGACGACGGTTTATAGTGCCAGTGACTCGGTGGGCGCATTCATGGACTATTCGGGTATCGAAGAACAAGCATTTTTCTCACTTTCCCGAAGATTTCGTTTTGTGGGCGGATTAATTTCGGGGCAGACGGACCCCAATAACGCCTGGTTAAGTGGACCTGCCCATCGATCTCAGGGGTATCTCAATTTAAGTTGCTCCCACAAGTTGTCCACCGATGTGTTCTTTTCGACGACGTACCGCGGTGGGCAAACCTGTTTCAGCTTAGTCAAGAAGTATCAGGGACGTGGTTTCTCTGATGACGTCCTAATCGACCAAGTTTATGCTGATATAAAAGGGAAGGTTGTGAATGCTTATGGAGCCCACTTTGAATCCCGCAATGACGTGAACATCTGGCTCGACGTAAAGAGGCACTTGAAAAAATTTCTTGTCTCTGCCCTTTTCTCAGATAAATGGGAAGCGTGGACTCAGCTAGATGACGAAGCTTGTGCCGGTATTCGGTATAACACTATTGTCGATCCCAATACACATTTTTCGTGTGGTCTTCAGTCGACTTCAGCAGAAATAGCTATGAGCCTCTCACTGTTTCACAAATTCTGTATTACTTCCTCCAGCTGTATGATTGTTGTATTTTCTACAAGCATATTCAAACCTCTCATCGCGTGCGAGTGGAAGTTTTCCTGGGGGTCCCTCCGGTACGTTCAGGGTTTAGATTGCTATCAATGTGAAGTAACTCTGGGATCAGTCGAATGTGCGGTTCGTCTCGGATTCCGGAGATGATCAGAAGAGGATTATCAGACTTTCGCGTCTCGACAGAGAGTCACATTTTTGCCGTTCTGAAAAAAAAGTTGGTCATTCGTTCGGCGCGCTTGCTTGTTGTTGCTTTATGTGTTGATCTACAGCATCAGATATATGATTCTTATCAAGTGTCGTACGAGTTTGTCCTATCTACAGCCTGCCCCACTAATGGAGGTCGTGTCGCACGGTTATAGCCGCTAAGGGTACTGCTTATCAGCGCGGTGGCGCATCATATATATATATATATATTTATATTTAATATCGTCATCTGTATTCGAGACTGAGGATTTTTTTTCCGAGCAAATGACCAAGGAAAGTAACTTTTCCTCTGCTAGGGACTTGGAGCCCTTCTTGGTTATACGAACACGGTTTCGACTAGCTCCTCCATCAGGCGTTCCCTGGACTTGTTTACTCATGACTTTCATCTCGAGAATATAGGCGCTTAATTTCCGTACAAACGTACAGTTAAAAATAGAAAAGTAATTGTTTCACGCCGAGTTGTAGGTGCCGCTATCTGAAGAGACATACGAGAGCTTTTTATGACCGGTAGCAACGACTCAAGGGTACGGAGCGGCAACATCGCATTTGTTCATGACCTCAACCCATTCAGCACTCTCCCAGAAGCATTTATCGGCTTCATGAACCATCGTAATCACGAGCCTCTATTTTTTTGAATCGCACTTTTCTGTGAAGCCAGAAACGCCAGTGAAGCGCTCCACATACCAGCTTTGTCATGTAACAACCCATTCCTTCTCTTCGTCCTGGATTACTCGGGCTTTTCATTTCCAGGTTTCTGTGGCTCCGTTTCATCGAAGAGGCGTCAGCGGAAAATTTTAACGTAAAGTGTGGGAGGTCACCGTTTTGATATCAATCACTCTAGCTTGAGACTCGACTCGAGCTCTTCACCTGTCAACGATCGTAACCTCCGTCAAAAACGTTGGCTCGAAACATTTCTGGCCTCCTCACCCAAGGACCTTTCTCAACGTTATTCCCTCCAAACCCCAAAGCTTTGCAAGAGTCTTTTGTCCACACTGTGACCTGAAAAAGTATTATAATCTGATAAAACAACTATCATGCTCTCGAGTGACCCTCTTCGTCCTCCATCAAGAGACGATCTTCTACCAGCTCCTTCGAGATCCCCGCTAGTTCAAGCGATCGACAACTCTAAAGTCGCACCCGCCGGTAGCAACCGAAAAGCTGGCAGCAAGGGTGCACAAGTTGTTTGGCGGTGTTCGGTGTGTCACAAGGTCAAGGACCTGAAAGGCCCGCATTTGGATGGCAAGACGAGCGTGCGCTCGGACTGCTGGCCGTGCGCGAAGAAGACGACGTTTGTTCGTGATGCGAGCTCTGCTGCGAGCCCCTCCGCTGTAGCTGCCGAGCCCAGTGGCGCCGCGGGAGCAGCAGTGCCAGCAGCTGCGCCGATGGAGAGTGCATTTGGAGCTGCTGCGTCGGCCAGCGCGGAGCCCCCTGCGACCCTGCCGTTCAAGAGTGCCTTTGGAGCAGCAGCAGCTGCGAGCAGCGATGCTGGGTCGGCGACCGCTCCTGCGGAGAGCGCATTTGCAGCTGTGGGGGTTTCGGTGAGCGAGGGTGAAGCCGCAGGGGAGTTCTCCTCTCATGAAACTCCGCCACCTAAGCGATCGCCTGTTTCACCGACGCTCAACGGCGGGGCAGCTACGGGCAAAGAGAGTGTCTGGCGTTGCGCAGTGTGCCAGAAGGTCAAGGACCTGCAGGGCCCCCATTTGGATGGCAAGACGAGCGTGCGCTCGGACTGCTGGCCGTGCGCGAAGAAGACGACGTTTGTTCGTGATGCGAGCTCTGCTGCGAGCCCCTCCGCTGTAGCTGCCGAGCCCAGTGGCGCCGCGGGAGCAGCAGTGCCAGCAGCTGCGCCGATGGAGAGTGCATTTGGAGCTGCTGCGTCGGCCAGCGCGGAGCCCCCTGCGACCCTGCCGTTCAAGAGTGCCTTTGGAGCAGCAGCAGCTGCGAGCAGCGATGCTGGGTCGGCGACCGCTCCTGCGGAGAGCGCATTTGCAGCTGTGGGGGTTTCGGTGAGCGAGGGTGAAGCCGCAGGGGAGTTCTCCTC
>JASAOM010000962.1:0-47852 GCA_030849085.1 Borovskyia barvae | reverse complement strand
GAATGAGGTGACGTACAACACCGTCCTGGGAGCGTGCACGGCTTCCAAAGATCACAAGGCGGCGCTCCGCATTTTTGCACGCATGCGAGCGGACGGGTATATCCCCCTTGAATACACGCGACAGCTTCTCAGCGAAGTATTCCGAGGGACTTCGCTAGATGGGCTCGCAGACGATCTACCCGTCATCGAAAGGAGCACTAAATGGGAAGCCTACGCCCCGGATTCGGACCCTGCGACCGCTGTGCAGGCGTCTCAGGAATGAAGATGGGGGTTCGAAGGGCGAACATTGCGTTCCCCCTGTCAAGGCGCGGCCACCACATTATCCGAGCACCTCTTTGTTTTACTTGGGCCGTGTGCCCCCTCGCGCTTGGTGCGCCATCTGCGATGCGGAAACGTAAACCGCTGTTTCTCTGTAGGCTCCCAGCCAAGCAGAACGAGACAGAGATCGCCATCCTGTTGGATCGTCACACATTATGCCCGTCAGCTGGTTATGCGCAAGGACTAGACTTCTCCCTTTTTTCTGCCCTCTGAATGAAATGCCTCGCTTTTTTCCTGGTAATGTCAGTCTGGGAGATGTGCGTTGTCAGAGAAGGGAGAAGAGTGGAGGGCGTGTGGGATGCTGAATCTCTTCGTTTCTCCACCATCCCCAGAGAAAGCCTCCAACACCTACCTTTACAGGGGAGTGCATCCGGGGAGGAGGACTGAGCGCACGTCGCGAATATTCCTCAAGACGCGCGTTTCTCGTCCTATCCGACCCCAGACGTGGTGCCTTTTTCGGAACTCTTTCTCTGCTCCACCTTCCGTGAGGACTTGATGCTTCTTGTGTAACCCCGTCAGGAGATGTGGGGCGCTCCGCTTCTTCTTCATCCCACCCGCCTGAAACGCCTCTTCTTTTTTTGATTCTTTGTCCTCCACGGTGGGGCCACATGCTACACGCCGGCTCCTCTCATCATCATAGCCGAGTGCCGCTCATGAAGAGCACACATCTCCTTGAATCTTGAGTTTTATCACCCCCCTCTTTTCTCCCTCTCGCTCTCTCGTATTGGTGATTGGCGAACACAACATTGGGAATCATGGACCCCACTCATCCCGAGGAACTTGTCCTCGCCAATGCACATGCCGCTCTTGCCCTCCACGGCGTCGCGGTGATGGAGGCGCCCGTGTTCGATCCGGAGGCAATGCCTCGAACGTCCCCCGGCGCCACGAGTGCAGCCGCCATCCAATCGGAGGCCTTGCGAATAAGAGCAAATTGCCTTTGGCGAGCATTGTATCCCCGCACTGCGCCCCCGGCGGCAACCGTGATGCCTTCCTCTGGAGCTAGCAGTGGCGAGGGGGTGCCGAGTGCGTCGCCTTCCTCAGCGGGTTGTAATGCGGCAAAACCAGGAGTTTTGACGGTTCTGTCGGCGGAAAGGAGTGGTCAAGCTGGACCTGCCTATTTGCCCCCAGGCTCGGTGGCTCTTCATCACAAACGCAGCCGTGACGGCGACGACATCCTCTCCGTCAACCCCGAGCAGCTAAAGGCACGCAGTGCCCTTGTGGTTTCTCACGCCGCCGCAGAGGCGGCCCAAGCCGAACAGTACACCCCTCCGCCCAAGTGGAAACTATCGAAAGTACTTGTAGGGCACCAAGGTTGGGTGTGGGCGACGGCAGTGGAGCCCGGCAACAAGTGGTTCGCCACAGGCGGCTTCGATGCGGTCATCAAAGTGTGGGACCTTGAAACGGGAGCGCTCAAGATCAACCTTACGGGGCATAAGGAAGCCGTTCGCGCGATCTCACTGAGTAAAGTTTCGCCGTACATGTTCAGCGGTAGCGACGACCACTCGGTTAAATGCTGGGACTTGGAGCGAAACGAGGTAGTGCGCGAATTTTTCGGCCATAAGAGTGCGGTGCACTGTGTCGCCGCTCATCCGTCCTTAGATGTGGTGATAAGCGGCAGCCGTGACAAGACCGTTCGCGTATTCGACCTACGTTCTCGAGAGGTGGTGCATACGATGATAGGTCACACGGACAGCGTGATGTCGCTCGTCGTGCAGCAGGAAGAGCCGCAGGTGATTTCTGGAGGAAGCGACGGCTTTATCTACATGTGGGATTTGGCCGCTGGTCGTCCCCGACAGCGACTCACTCGACACAAAAAGCCGGTTCGTGGTCTTGCCTTGAGCTCCTCGGGCGATATGCTGGTATCGTGTGGCGCAGACGAAGTTCGGGTGTGGAAGCTCCCTTCCGGTGAGTTCGTCACGAACGCCAGCACACGTGTGGTAAGAGAAGTGCAGGGTCCGTTGTCTCCCCCGGGGACATCAGAGGCAGCCGAAGAGTACTCGTATCGGTGGAGCTGCTGCACGATGAGCCCGCGCAACGTCCTAGCGGTGGGTAGCCAAGACGGTGAGCTGGCGTTTTACGACTGGAACCGACCACAGCCGCGACGCGTTACCGGGATGTTTTTCGCCCCATTTCAGTGGGCCAAGACGAAATCCTTACCGGGAACCCTCAGAGGTGAGGGTGGCATCAACGCCATCACCTACGACGTCTCCGGCACTCGCCTCATTACCGCTGAAAGTGATAAGAGTGTAAAGATTTGGCGCATGCGCGACTAGGCAGCAGTGGAAAGGGGTGTGAAAGGGGATAAGAAGGTCGAGAGGGGCAGGGAAAAAGTGGGTAAAGGAAGACGAGTGGAATGTGGGAGGGGTGCGGTGGCCGTTCCCTCCCGCTCGCGGTGCACCGCACCGGCCCTCCGCGCACTTTCACGCCAACCTCCTTTCCGTCTTCGCACTCAAAGTGGTTGCACGTATCTGTGCTCCGAGCAAGCTGAGGACGTTTATCCTTCGAAAGTCTTGCAATGTTGGCCGGGAAAGGTATTGGGAACTCCGCAAGAAAACGTTTACGGTGAGCCGACTGTTGCTGTTTGCGCCGCGAATGTTGCTTGCTCTTCTCTTTTATCTAAGAGATTCGGACAGCATCAATGCACACCAACCTCCACTCGTACCTACACACATATCGAGGGTACTAGTCCTCCAAACCTGCCGCCGTGGTGTTCTTTAAGCAGAAGATGGAGGAGGTTGGGAAGAGCGCCTCTCATGGAGGAAATGTTCTAGAATATATAAACTCTCTCTGGGGTCCTTTCATTCCTTATTGGGGGTAAGAGTAGCCTCCTGGAGTCTGATCTGCTGGCAGCGACGCGTTATACCCATGGGAAAGGAAAATATGAAAGCTGTGGGGTCTTTGGTTACGAGGATCGAGAGTCTTGTCTTTCATCGCTTAAGAAAACCTCTAGAACACACGTACATTCATCCCTCTCTCCCCAATCTCATTCAAAAGAAGAAGTCGATGCTATGCACTTGTGTGGAGGCTCCTCTGCGTCGGTCCCGCGATAGACTCTTTCGGTAAACGCCTCTTTGACTTCCTCCTCTTCTCTTTCTCTGCTCATCAGGGGGACGGAGTTCACACTTCTACCGGCGTGAAGCTCACTTCATCTCACTTGCAGCCGCGTGTTGTAAACCTAAGAGGGGGGGGGAAAGGCGTCATGTTGTTGACCCTCCAGTGAAACGTGTGGAGAGGAGTGCTACAGCAGCTCTATCTACTTTATGGGCGTTCCGCTATGGACCGTCCCTCCCTCCCTTTGCCTGCATGACTACCAACCCCCATTCCATCCTCCCTGCCTTGACCTTCTCAGCCTTCCCGTTGGGATCATTTTCCATGATCAGTTTTACTGGCGGCGTCAAGGTGCACTGCTAGAAGCTGCCGACGTGGTGTGCTCTGATAGGGAGATACTCCTCTTCTACCGTGTCTCGCTCCAGCGCGCACGAGCTATTTTCTGTATGTGTACGGCCCGTGCACCAACTAGTTCACTAAAAGAGTCGTTGAGTGCTTCCCTTCCCCGTATTCGGAGGAGAGGAAAACAGGGAATCCCTCACGCGTGCGCGCTGCCCCACCGTAGTGGGCTGCATCTCTGCAAAATCGCGTCGGAATCTGAAAACATCTCTTCACCAATGTTTCTGGACGTCGACCCTTGCACTGCACCGGGAATACCCAACGGAACACGCAGTGAGGTCTGTGAGCGCGTCACACGCATCCTAGTGGTCGGGGAGCCACGTGTGGGCAAGACGCTTCTCCTTCGCCGGCTGTGCGATCACATTTTCGGTGACACCACTTTGGAGACGGAACCGCCCGAACAGTCCGGCCTTGGCGATAGAACGCGCGTGTCTGGCAGCGTGGAGGATGAGGAGGATTTGGGGCCGGAATGGGGACCCACGGTGGGCCTTGCGATCTATGCGGTGAAACGTGACACAACCATCCCCATCAGTGAAACGGGTGTATTCGATCGGCGTGCGTCACGAACAAGAGAACAGTTATCAGCCATCGAACCCCTCGTGGCGATGGGAGACGACGGGGCGTTTTCCTCGACTCCATCGCTTTATGGCTGTCGTAGTGTGACGACGGAATACGAAAGCGGAGGTAGAGCGACCTCGGGTGGCAACACCAGCGGTACGCTGTTGCGGAGACGGGGCCAGAATGTCGCCAGCGTCCTTAACGCACCCTTCGCAGCTACGACTTCGCTTCGCCGACAGCAAGTGCTTCAGACCATCGAGTTTCATGAGCTCGGGGGCACCCATGGGTACCGGGACACGGCACGGTTGCCACTGCAGCATATTCACTACGACGGTGTCATGTTCGTGTATCACCGCGGCAGTCTCTCCGGCACGATGTACTTGAAAGAGTGGTATCGATGGGTTCAGAGCGTGCTGCGAACTTCCCGAACACTTCGCGAGGACTTTAGCAGCGGCCCGGCTCGGAGTCGCCAAACCGCTGGTAAAATGCCCCGATTTATTCTGGTTGGGACGCACCTCCCTGGGGATGAAATGTACGCAGGCCACGTGCGCCTGAGCAGCGCAGGTCCGGCAGCGCCACCGAGTGCCGCCGAGCTCATCCCTGACGAAGCACTGGCGCATGAGAATGTAGAGGTGAAACTCCGCACCTTACAATCGAAACAGATGTGCCAGCGGTTGGGTTGGGCATGTCAGCTGCTGTACATCACTCGTTTCCTTTGTAGTTTTCCGTATCGTGTGCTGTGGTGCGTACAGCACCCATTTTTCTTCCTCTCGGAACAGTATCACGAAGAGCGTGGGCCGCGGAACCGCGTAGCGGCGTTGCTCACAAGGTTCACGGAGTGCTTGCTGTGGCGGCTCTACCAGGTCGAACAGGCTTTACTTTACGTCATGGCGGTCGTACTGTTCGGCCCGTACCAGGAGTCGGCCGTGTTGAGCCACTCTCGCGCAAAGGCGATCGTGGAGGAGCTGCGGAGAGATGAGCAGTGCGTCGCTCAAGCGCACGTATGTCGGCTCGACAGTAACGTGGCGCTGCAATCCAGCGTAGATGAACTCACCTCCTTTTTTGACCTTCTGCTGTGGGAGGCATCATCAGGAGACGGCGTCCCGATAGCTTCGTAGTATGCCCTGCTACCGCCCCCTCCATTACACACCGTACAACGGAGCCTCCCTCCTCCATCATTTTTCTTGTTTATGAAAATTTTTCTTTGGGTCGCCGCCGTTCTCTACTCTTTCCCGCTTACGTAGCTGCCGTTGTGGTTTCTCGCCCCTCCCCTCTCCTTCCCCCATTTGTAACCACATCGTTCTAAGTTCCCCTCTTTCAGTCCGTCCTTCTATATCTCGAAGAAGGTGGAACAAGGGAGAGGAGGCGAGCACGTTCTAGATGGATGTTTCTTCTCCTGCTCAGCGCTATATATATATATATATATATATATATATATATATGGGAAGGTAAAGCCCTTCTTTTCTGTTACTTCCGGTGCGGCTCGTCCTCCCTCCCTCTCATCACCACAACTGAAACAAAAACAGCGGCTGGAGTTCAGAATGCAGCAGCTGCGTTGGATTTACCTCGAGAAGAGAGGTGCGTGTGCACATTACTGCCCCGTTGACCTAGCTTCCCTTTTCTCCCTTGCCTCGCCTCCAGTTCTAGGTGTCATCTTTGCGTTGGGTCAGGACATTCTTCTCGATTCTTTGCTCTCTCATACACACAAAACCGCCAACGTGTCAACGCGCACCGCTGCCCTTCTCATCAACGAAAAAAGCGACTGAGCGTTTTGTGTGTTCTCCATTCGTTTTTTTCGAAGTGGACGTGGCAACAGAATCAAAAAAGGGAGAGGTGAGGGAGGAATTTTTCATCGAGGAAGACACTGACGCGCGAGACTACCCTGCGAGGAATACCGTCCCCTTAATGATTTTCTTCGAGAGGGGTAGAGCCTCAGGTACAAGAGTCTGTGTTGCTTCCGAAGGCTTTTCTGTGCCCTCGACCTTTTTTTTTGCACTTTGTCCATCATAGCTCTCATGAAAGAACAACCCGATACGATGTTTCTTCCCTATTTTTTCCGGCCTCGTGCTGTTCCATCCTCTCTCTCTTCTCTCTTGATATCGATTCTTTTCATTACCCCCTTCCCTCGCGGGTGTTCAGGACGACGGGGAGGGTCTCCTTCTCGCTTTTCTCTTATACCTTCCCTTTGTGCCAGCGCGCATCCATCATATACATATATATATATATATATATATGTATATTGCATATCTGTATCGTGTGCTGCCCTGCAGTCTCTGACTTAGCACGTTATGGCCTTTCCCCATCGTCACTCCCTCTACCCTCCACGCACACAAAGACTCAACCATACGGAACGTTCTTGTTTTAGCGATCGAAATTATCTCAGCAACCGACGTGCATTTGCTCCGTTGAACTGAAAGCGATTCGGGTAACTGAATTCAAGGGAGCAGACGCCGTTATAGGAGCTTCTCCAGACTCCCTCCTTGAGCGCTTCAGTCTGGAGGATGCAGGTGGCCTCCAGCCTTCTGTTTTGATCTCTTGTTTCTATTCTTCACCTCTTGAATTCACAACTCCTCTCTCTGATTATCACTTTTCCTCAAGCTCCTCCCCAGAAAAATATTACTTCCTCGACCAAGTACCCAAAAGTTTTCAGTGGTTACGTGTAACTGGTTGGTTTGTTTCAGGAGAGATGTAAATCTATGGATATATACGTAGGTGCAGATCTTGACCTATGGGTTGAATTTAAAAAAAATCATCTACTTTTCTGCTCCGCGGTCCTCATCATCGTGTTTCACAAGTCTCGTTTCTCCTCTTCTTTTTCCTAGTTTCGCTCCTACTTTTCCTATTCGGCTCTTCTTGTGAAATTGTTGGAGGACATTCGACTTGTCTCTCTCTGCTACTTTCGAATCTCGCACACTCTTCCCCCCCTCGTCATTACCTCATGTTCTCTCCTCAATCTCCTCACATCACGACACTATTACCTCTTCTCCTCCACAAGGAGAACATATATATATATATATATATAGTGGTACAGAGCTGCCTTGCGCCTTTTGCTTGTAAGTAGGTTCTCGTTCCTTAGGAGCAGAGGTAGGGGGGGGCGTTGTCGTCTTTTTTTTTCGGCATCCCTGCCTCCCCCTTTCCCTCAACGCAGCAGTGAAAACCCCGTGTTGATATTGAGGAACGCGTTCATCGTTGCGCTGTCAGAGGTTTTCCTTTGAAAATTTTCTTCTGACAGGCTCTCCAATTTCTATATACACATACGTGTTTATCGTTACAGCATTAGGGAGAGATCAGTCTCACAACATACTGCATCGCGTCTAAAGCACTCCGAGCAAAGCACATTCACGGAGAGAAACAGAAGAGAGAGAAGTCCGCCTGCGCTTTCTTTTTTGGATAGTGTGAAGCGGAGAAAAGTTCGAATGCCCCATGGTGGCGTCCCTCGCCGGGTGCAGTGAGGATTCTTCTTCTTTCTTTCCTTCTCTTTTCGAGTAAGTAGCGATGATCCCGAAAGATTCGGTGCTGAGCCGGGAGTTTGGGTCCACTCTCTCCGCCCACTCGTACGATCGGTACATGAGCAACCATCGGGCGTCATCCTCATCTTCCTCCTTCGTGGTGATTAATGACAAACGCTCCTGGCGACCTTCGTTCACGGTCTTTCAGCCCGTTCTGTCGTTCATGCCCCACGCAGCACCGCTGGCGTTGGCCGCCGCCAACCCTTTTCTGCGCCTGTTCGTGGAACGCGACGTGGAGGGTGGTGGCCTACAGATGAGAGACTACCAGGTGATACCCATTCCTATGGGCCAGGGCAGCTGCAACTGCGATGAGGCCCACGACAGCGGAGCTGATGTTTTTGGAAAGGAGGTTGGAACTCGCTCCTCCCACAGGACATCGCCAGGCTACGCTTCTGCCAACGAGAGTCACGGTGACAGCAGCCTCGAATGTGGCACCAGCGGCATGGTCGTTGAGGAGGACGGCGTCACGGACTCTTGGGACGCCGATCCTGATGCGGAAAGTAGCAGTGCGCAGGACGAGAATGATAATACCCCTTCGATGGGATTTGCAAGGGTCATTCCGCTGTATTTTAGTGGCATTGACCGCACAGGTAGCGTGAGCTCTCTAGCGAATCACTACTATCCCCCTGTTGGCGTGACGCGGGTCGAGCCCTCTTCGACAGAAGCCGTTAGCGACTCGTTGCGCTCCAACGCCAGCGCAGCAGCCGATAGATACGATCGCGCCTGCCTTCGGGAATGCTTGCAGGGAACTGCCCTGGACCTTTCTCTCTGCGTGAGCATTACATGCAAATCCCCTGAAGCCCTTCAGTTCGCCATTTTTGGTGCGTGGTGGCTATCGCGCTACCATGGTGTTTCACTGCGTCTGCACCACCTCCATCCAGCCCAAAGCGCCGCCTTCAAGACAGTGGCACGGCTACTCTTCTTGAGAGAAGTTCAACTCGATCATTGCGTGCTTTCGGAGGACATCTTGCAGTGTATATCGGCTTCTGCAGACGTGGTGTCTCTCACTATTATATCTTGTTCTGCGCCGCAGGAGGTGGTGTTGCGCAGTATTGATTCGATTCTCCGAAAGAGACCAGACACGCGGACAGGTGGCTTCACAGATGCCCAGGGGAGCGCTGGAGGAAGGGGAGCCGAATCTCAAGAGAGGCAACCGGGAACCATCGCGAGCTCTCTCCCGATGTTCGCTACACAGAAGAATGTGGCGAGCGCCGATCATGTAGTGATGAACTGGTACCTCTCCGGTGTGCGTTCTCTGGGTACGATGCGAGGGCTGCGCTGTCTGCATATCCTTCATACTCCACTGCATTCGACCTTTCTGCCAGCCATCACAACCTGCACCTCACTGGAGTGTCTCATTCTCCATCGCTGTCGTGGTGTCTCCTCCCTTGAGCCACTCCAAAAAATTGATCGGCTCCAGTCCCTCAGCTTGCACGGCCTCTCTCTCACTGACAAGGAACTATCGGCGGTGGAGGGCTGTAAGCGCCTAAGGCAACTTGTCATCGATGAGTGCAGACAGATCACCGACCTCAGCTTTCTCACACGACTTAGTGGGACACTGGAACGGCTGCTAATGCCTCGAACGCTCCTTTCGAATGGAAACATGTTGCACATAGGGCTGTGTGGCAAACTCATAGAGCTTCATCTGCAGTCCCTTCGCCACCTCACCGACATAAACGCCCTGAAGGAACTCGACTGCTTGCAGGTTCTTAATGTCAGCGACAACTTGGTTGCCGACGAGGGTTTGGCCTCGCTGCAAAGTATATCGGGTCTGCAGCGTCTCCGTCTAGCTTCTTGCCGCTGTATCACCTCTCTCCAAATGGCGGTTGGGACGTCGAGACAGTGGGCGCAGAACCTTGTTTCTCTCGACCTTTCTCTGACGAATCTCGACGACGTGGGACTGCGATGGGTGGGGCAGTACACAAAACTTCGGTACTTGAATCTTCATGGGTGCCGTGACGTGAGTGTTCTGTCCTGGCTCAAGAAAATGATCTCTTTGCGATGGATTGACCTTAGCGGGACCGGGGTCACAGACGAGGAGGTCAACGAGAATCTCCCCGCTGCACGCAACCTTCGGCTGCTACATCTTGGCGGCTGCGGTGAAGTAAGCTCGCTTGCCTTTGCCGTAAAGCTTCATCAGCTGGAGTATCTTAGCCTCGAGGCAACAGGCATTGATGACGGTCAGCTGTCTTCTCTCTCCAACTGCACTCGGTTACGCTTTCTGTCCTTGAAGTCCTGTACCGAAGTTCGGGAAATATCTGCGCTTGCGTCGCTTCCCTTATTAATAGAGCTGGACATCTCGATGACGGCGGTGAGTGGCGTGCCGAGCAGCGGAGAAGGGAGGCGAACACCTCGAGGGATCACGGCGTGGAGATCCTCAGCCTCCAGTTCCGCTTCGCCTCGTTCAGGTTCGCCCCTATCATTCTTAGAGAACGAACCACCTTCACTGTCGCCCCGTCCACAGAAGTCGTTTTTCCAAGCCCTCGAAGTGCTGCACATGACTGGCTGTCATTGCCTGACAAAGGTAGAAGAGCTCGCAAGTATGTGCCCCAAACTGCGTGTACTGTACGCTAATCAAGCTTCTGTGACTGCGCCTCGCAGTGTAGGGATCGGCTTCACGCGAACCCATGAGCACCCGCGTCACGCCATGACATCGCGGAAGCGTGGTGTACTAATTTACGGACACGGCACTGGTGAGAGCATGGACACCCCTAGCATTCAGAGCTCCAGTGCGGCGGAGAAGTCCGCGTCGCAGCCGGATCTGCTGCTGCCATTTTTTGTGCCGCAACCACCATCGGTTTCGCGTCCACAGACCGCGCGCATGGCAACCTCCCCAAGAGCGTCGCACCACTCCCGCCAGTGCTCGTTTGGTGGTGAAGCGCTGCAAAAAGACGAACACGGCCCCTCGCTGCAGGCAAGAGGGACTTCTCGGGTACTCAAGTTGGTTCTTCGACGTGCCGCCCTTACAGACTCGATGCTGAACCACCTGTGTGCTTTTTTTACGAGTCTCAAGTGTTTGGACCTCACCAAATGCAGCGAACTCTATTGCCTTTCCGGTGTTGAGCAACTCTCTGCCCTCGCAGACCTGTCCGTTGCGCAGTCTGCGGTGGATAATGACGGTGTGATGGCGGTGAGTGCGTGCGCCTCACTGGAGGTGCTTCGCCTGACAGAGTGCCGCAACGTCTCCGACGTCAACTGTCTAGGCACGCTTCGTCGGCTTCGAGTACTTTGCCTGAGCCGCACGCAGGTAACCAACGAGGGGCTGAAAGGGGTGGGAAAGTGTCTCGCATTGGAGTACCTGAACTGCTCCGACTGCCGATTTCTCTCTGATGTGAACCCGCTCGGTTCGCTCAAACACCTGATCGAGCTGCACCTAGAACGAACGGATATTCACGACTCAGGAATTCGGGGGGTACTGCGCTGTGCTGCGTTGCGGCAGCTGTACTTGACGCGCTGCCACCACCTCACCTCTGTTGGGGACATTCAGACGTGCTTGCCACAGCTCGAAGTCTTTGACGCGTATGGAACGTCCATTCCTACCCGCGTGGCCGGACAGAGACCGCAGTACGCGTGCGTGGTGCTGTAGTCGAAGATCTCATTGATTTCAGTTTTTTTTCAGGCTGGGCTCTCTCTCTCTCTCTCATACTGGCGTGGCTGCCGAGAAATGAATGCCGGGATGAACGGCAAACAATGCCCAGCGGGGTGGCATCCTTTTTTCGAGGGGAGGAACGCGACGGCATTCCCAACTTCCTCCGTAATGAGGTAGAAAAGGGGGGGAACCACATGTGCAGACTTTCCCATTTTTTTTCTTATACCCTCTCCCTCGCAAAGGAAAGAATCCTGGGTGTGAAGCATTCATTGCTTTTTATATGTATGCATGTACCGAGACGTCCTGGCGTCGTCGGACATAATTTTGTCCTTATGGGGTCTGTCCACATCCCTTTCGTGCTTGTTTCCCAGCCTCCGGCGCACGAGTGGCGTAACTATGCAGTTTAGTCTTCCGTTGACCGTACCTCAGGGAGCCTGCTTCTCTTTCGCTTTCAGTTGTGTTGTTTCCACCTGCTCATTCAGGCGTTCCTCACCCCTCTTCCCCCGCGGAGGAATGCGTATGCGTGTGTGTTCATGCGTATCTGTTTTGTGTGCTGGTGTTTACTTCGAATCCGGAGAGTTGCAGCCTTGAGTTCCACCCCTTACCCCCTTCAGGTGAGAGGGAGGGATTTGAAGCTGCAACATAAAGAGAAACGTGGAAAGCAATATATATATATATATATATGTATACATATACTACTTCAGAGAGAAACCAACCCGACAGGGCTGGCGCCATCCTGCCCGACTGGATGGGCGACAATGCGCTCACATGTGCAAACAACAATCAATTATCAACATGGCATAGTGCCAATGGACACGCGGCCACCTCTCCGGAGGTCACACTGGCGAGGGACTGCTTTATGAGCGATTGGCATACGGATGACATGGCCCCCAGTGACCACAGTGCCACTCTGTTCACGGTTCGGTTCGAGGAGGGGCACATCCCACTGACGAGTATCGCTACGAAGACGAAACGTTACGCCTTCGGGAAAGCCGACGGGAAGAGATACCGGATCGCCGTCTTCGAGACTGTAAAGAACCACCGGCGACAACGGCTTGAATTACGCCAGCCAAGCGTGCCACGACGCATCCGGCATACGCAGAGGATACTGCAACAGTGGAAACAACACGCCTACTACAACGAAGAACTAGCCACCACCACCACACGGTTTATCCCCACAAGGTACCCCCAATACCACAAAGGACCCGTAAAAGATGCCGCAGCTTTCATAACCCACGTCATCGTTAGTTCCACCGATAGGACCGTACCGTCGGGCCCTGCAAAATTCAGGCCCTTCTGGACGGAAAAGCTCACGCAGCTAGAGACCGCCCCGAGGCAGGTACCGAGAGATTCCCAAGTGCACAGGAATGTTGCAAAAGAGTTCCACAAAGAGTCAAGGCAGGCTGATGGAGGAAGGCTGGATCCCCTCCCGCATTGCCCGTACACCCACAGACCCACGCTCGTGGTCTCAGATGTACGCGATCCACGCCCCTCGCCCGCTGACTATGCCTGTCATGGTACAGGACGGTCGTCCTCTCACGAAGAAAGCGCAAGCGAACCTACTTCTGAAAATGGTCCAAGGCAAGTCCACGAGACACTGAGACGCCCCATTACGCGTCCCGCCGAAAGCCAGCCTCACTCACGTCGCCTCATTCTCGATGGGCGACCTTGAGATAGCGCTGCGCCAAGTGCAGTACAGATCGGCGCCTGGCTCAGACAAGATTCACGCGGAAAGCTTCAAAACTCTTCCCTAGGCTGACAAACGAGCTCTATTGCACATTTTCAATCGCAGCGTCCGAACAGGCAGAGCCCCGGTGGCATGGAAGACCAGAATCACCATACCTCTGCTCAAGCCGCAAAAACCTGCGCACGCATCGGCCTCTTACCGGCCAGTAACCCTCACTAACAACCTGTGCAAACTTCTGAAGCGCATGATCGCAAGGCGCATACGAGACCAGGTGGAGCCTCTTCTCCCATGTGAGCAGGCCGGGTTCTGGCCTCACTGGTCTACACTCAATCCACTCGACCTCCTTCTCCACCAAGTTGTTCGGCGCTCACTCGGAGTCAAGGTTGGGACGGTACTAGCGGACTATGTCCGCGCTTCTGATTTGATTGACCACGGTACTATTATAGGGGATCTACGCCGCTTTGGGGTGGGCCCCGTATGGCACGCGGTTGGGTCATCGACTTTTGAGGCTGTCGTAACGCCCCCGTACGCATTACACAAAACTCTCTCGGATAGTGCCGTCTTCACCGGTGGGGTGCCCAAAGGGTCAGTGCTTGGTCCTCTTCTCTTTATCTATCGTCATGGATTCCCTTAGTGTTGCCCTTGATACGATACCAGTTCTGGATCCTGCCTTCTTCGCTGATGACCTCACCCGGATGTACGCCTCAACGAGGACCACAAAGATCCAAGAAGAGCTGCAAAAGGCTCTGAACATCATTGAGAAGTGGACGAAGGATCACTACATGGAATTGAGTGCGCCCCCAAAACCACCTACACGCTCGTTGGCGCTCGCACCCACAATAAACTGGTCATCCGACTCAATGGGCTGGAGCTAAACGAAAACCATCATCCCCGCTGGCTCGGCGTCGACCTACAGCCGATGCTAGGCGTGGGGAACTACATCAGGCAAACCACCAGTACTGCATCCTGTCGGCTAGCTCAGCTGAAGGCCGTTTCAACGCAGCACTAGGGTCCCTCCAAGGGCATTCTTCGATCCTTCTAAAAAGCACTCATCGAATCGAAGTTGTTGTACAGAGCCGAGGCTTGGTGGGACAGGGCGAGCGCCACATGCCGCCAGCCCTTCGAGCACCTCCACGCCAAGGTGGCTGCCCTCATTGCGAGTGCACCCACGTACGCGGATGGCCGAGATCTCCCCAAGGAGGCCGACGTACTCCCCCTACACTCCATCGTGCTACTTAGACGAACTCGGCTATATCTCTCGGCCATCGCTTACGGGGGGTACCTGGGAACTCTGGCCAGAAAGGTCTTTACGCCTGCGCATGAAGTACTGGATGCCCTGGAGTGCCTTGCTGGGAATTACAGGATCATCTACTCTTTCGAAACAACCCTCACGCATCTTTCTCTCCGCACGAGCGGTTCGGTCTTCTTCAACACCTCTCTGCCCGAAAATCTTGGCGCGGACTCCCCATCGGAGGACAAATTAGCGGCACGCTTGCGTCGCATTGCTAGCCTCGCACACGTCCCTTACTCTCAGTCGACGGATAGTGGCAATGCAACAGTTGAACGCTCAGGAGCTGCTGCCATTGTTTACCGTGGAGACGAGCTAGTAGCGACCGCCACGCAGGGGTGTGGCCCTTTGGCGTGCACTTACCAGACGAAGTGCGTTGCGATGGAGATTGGCCTCGCCCGCCTCCTCACCCACCTTACAATGCACCAAGTGTCCGAAACAGCCGTGTTGATTGTAACGGATTCCTTATCGCTCCTCCAGGCTCTTGAAACGGGTCCCACCACCGTCGACGAAGGCATCTTGCGTCGCATCTGGACCTTGATATTTTCCTTGCGGCAACGTCAGGTGCGACTGTCCTTTCAATTCGTTTTCGGTCCCTGTGAGATCCCTCGCAGCGAAGCTGTAGACCGACTGATAAAGAGCACCATGTTCCCAGATCCATCCCCTCCCGCCTGGATCACGGACATGGTCACCGGTTTGAAGCGCCGAGCAGACGCTCCCCGTTATCCTGTGCAGCCCTTCGTCACCCTCGGCCAGCGGCTCCTCTAACGCAACCGCCCCGCCCCAAAGAAGGAGGCAGAACTTGCACAACGGCAGGAGACGGCACCGGCCCAGTTCCGCACTGGGACATGCGCCCAGTTCAGATTTCTTCACCGCCGCATCACTGGGATCACGGACATGCAGTATCGATGGTGTCGAGCAACCGGAATACAACCGCAGAAACGGAGAACCCTCCGCCGGAACTTCCCCAACCGGAATCTCCCCCACCAGAACCACCACCATCGAGACCTCCGCAGCCCCCCCCCTCTTCGCAACGCGAGCCTCCGAACCAGCCCTGTGCCCGGTGTGTTACGCCCGATCCACCAACCGAAGCCACCTCAGCAGACACTTGGTATCTAGTCACGGCATCCCCCACGACACACTTGTTGCCCACCTCTCTCTGGCCCTGCATGAGTCTCCACCGGACGGACTCGATCAGGGCCCGCTCTGTCCATTCGCCACGGACTCGTATGAGTGGTTTGTAAGGCGGCACATGTTTGTCCACGGCCCCCTCCCTCTCATCACTCCCACTCCGGTTCGCGGGGTCCGAGTCATCGCGAGGGAACCCTGTCCGCATTGCCATCAACTATTTGCCATCACGTACCTCTCCCGCCACACCCAAGCGAAACATTGGCAACCGTCATCAGATACTTCAACCCCGCTCAGTAGGGGTCGAGTGAGAGCCCCCGCGGCAACGACCCCGCCCCGACACGGGACCCAAGATTCATGTTCGCACCCAGTGTGGCCACGCCCTCTCCACCGTTCCAGGCCTGGTGTACCACATACAAGCAAGCCATCCAGCAGCGCGTCATGCCCTTGTAACAAACGACCGAGGAGAAGGAAAAACTATCCCAATACATCTCAAGTTGATTCAGTGTGATATGTGCCCTGCCTCGTTTATACGTCCGGATAGTCTCGAACGGGACAACGTACGTCAACACAACGCGAATAACCCACAAGTTGCAGCAGAGTCGTCTAGGCTCAGCTGCGAGGAGTCCCCAGCGCATCTCTGGTCATGCCTTGGCCTGGCTGATCTCCGTCGAAGACATTGTATCCCCGATGAGTTCCCTAAGCCGTTGGCTCTCAAATCCTCAGCTCGCCAACTTTCTACTGGTGCCCATTCGGCACATTCCAGGTCCGCTACACTCATCAGCTAGAACGCGTACATCTCCCTATTCCAATACTCCTGACGGTCGTGACCCACCTGTAGCACCCGCTGCCCATCTAATTTCTTATGTATCTTCTACTTTATCTTGGTCTTTTTTATCGTGACGATATTTGCCGGATAGAAGGCGTCGCAGAGAAGAGGTGGCGGAGGATTTGAATCCCTCTGCTCGACGCATATTATGCTATCACGGTGGACGGTTTGAGCTCATCAATCAGGACTTCGCCGCAAGGTCTGAAGTAACAACTGCTCCGTAGGAATTAAAGCGCAGGTGCATGAGCAGAGACCCGGTTTGTTAAAACTGCACGCGGAAAGAAAATATTACTCTAGTTGCATGATTATTTAGCGTGAAGAGGCAGTTCAAACGCCGCCTTCTGTCTATGTCTGTCTCTCTTCTGTTGAAAACAGCCTGTCTGCGTAGCTCCATCTTCCTTTTGAACCGCTCATCCTCTTTTTGTTTTCTGGAGTATCATCGGTCTCTTCGTTCTTTCATCCCTTCCCTTTGACTTGTTCATTAGGGCTGCGGTATCTTGTTCCTTTCTTTTCTTTGTCTCGCTGTGTCAGCGTGTGTTTGGGCTTAGTTTTGTACCTGTTTTTCTGGACTTCTCTGCCTTTCATTTATCCGAGAATTTCTCGCTCCTAAGCTCTCTTGCATCCTGCATGTCCCTACACTTCTTCTACATCTGTGTTCTTGCATCTCCATTTCTTTTCGACGGGTGTTGTTAGTGTGATTTTACGGTGCCCAGCCTTGACAGGGGTTACACATCCCTTTCTAGCACTCGCCACGTATACCTCATTGCTGAACGTCTACGTCTCTTGCCACTTCGATCAACACACACACACATATATATATATATATATATACGCACCATCTGCGGCTGGTACCACTTTGTACTTCTCTCATTATTTCAAACGCAGACGATCCCAGTTTTTCGGTGCTGGGGTGATCATTGGGTGTGCTTATGAGCACTATTATCCCCTCCCCTCGCCTCTCACTCTACCCCTCTCAAGCTCGTGCGAGAGAAGGTGGCTAAGGACGTTCAGAGTCGCCAGACCTTTTCTCCAACACATCCAGAGCAGCTAGCGGTGGGTACCTGGCACTTCCTTAGCAGAAAGGCTGGGGAGATCAGCACCACCGATCGTCATCCGAGGATACTGGCATTGTCGCTGTTGCCGATATCGTTGGAAGAGGACGCTTGAAGGTCTCAAGTACGCCCACACGGATACACCTGAGATATCTTCGCAGAAAAATGAGCGGCATCACCGTGCAGCTGGTCTTTGCCTTTGTTGGCACCCGTGTGCCCTATCACTTGAGTGAGGTTGCACCGGTTGCAACTTTGCCTGCGCGATCCGTGTTGGGCGCAGCGTCTGTCGTCGTGAGTCACGCGGCTTCGAGTGCTTCCTCTCGCGCCGAGTCACTCGCTGGATCGCCGCATCGTATACCCCATACACTATCGAATACGTTCACCCTGCACGACCTGCTATCTCAACTCACAAAAGTTATTGAAATACGGCGAGGTGAGGAAAGAGCTGCACCTGGACTTACACCATCTCCCGGTGCCTCCCCCACCCCAAGTGTGCCGTCCCCTTCTACTACCCCCTCGAGGGAAGATTCGGCGTCGGTGAAGGCACCTGCAGTCGAAGTGTTCGACTACGCCACGCTCACTCCTCTGAACAGCGGAGCTGCTTTGTATGAAGAACAGGTGCTGTTAGTGATCTGTGACCTCTCCACCACTGCTGGGCTCGTGGACGAAGTGCAGCTAAAGTGGCTTGATCTGTTCGGTGTTGCTCATCATCGCAGCCATACAAATGCTGCTGCATTATCGCTGCCATCGGATAGTGAGACAGAGGGGGCGATCTGTACGATGGAAGAAAAATTACGCAACATGGTGCGTGCACTCCAGGCCCTCTGTCGACCCATTCCTCTGCACCTTTCCCTTCTAGAAAAGGAATTGATCGAGCGGGGAACAATGCTAGCCACCCAAAAAGATGAGCTTGAACGACTTCGAGCGCTCTCAACCCGGAGTGCTGAAGCTGCCGTTTCCAATGATAGGAGTCCTGGTGCGGCTTCGCCAGCCACCTTGCACAACGAAGTACGTTTCCCACTCTTGGTGGAGCTTGAACCAAGCCTCGCAACAGACCAGGCAAGTGGTGCAGCGGAAGCTCCTCATCTTCGAAAAATTGAAGTCTCGCTGACGCTCTGTGAGCCACGCACACGCGGCGTCGAGTCTCTGGTACAGCGGGCCGCCGCACACAACACAAAGATTTTAGGGCTTGTGGAGGCGGAGAAGACTGCAGCCGATGCCTTCGACACCGGAAAAGACAGCGTTAATTGTGCCAACTATGTGGAAGGCAATGAGCAGGACCGTGGAGGCGCTGAGGTCATCATGCATGCCTTGCAAACGGAAATGTCACGAAGACTGAAAGCCGTGCGCCAGATTGTTGCGTATATCACTCAGGTGCGGCGGCTGCTTAGTAAAGCCAAGCATGAGATGAGCTTGGTGGAACTGATCCTGTCCCATCTTTCACTTGAAGCCTTGCGGCCTTGCCTCCTTGAAGAAGCGGAGTCGCTACTGCGGCGCCGTGTAGTGTTACGCCGCGCAGCACGACGTCAAATTCTTCTCCTGCAAGAGACAGAATTTGTGGAGCTGCAGCGCGATTTGGAGTCTTTCTCGCAGCGTCCCGAGGTGCAGAAGATAATACCAGAGAAGGTACGATGGCACTTACGTGCGGCGATGCCAAATCTTCAACCCAAGGCCGACCCTGTCGCCACGCTACTTGACCATGCTCTTATCGATCGAGAAGAAGATGCTGCGCAGGCGCTAGTGGAGAAGGCGTGCATGCTGCCTCCTCCTGCTCATTCCTCTGGGCCGGCGGATGACGCCCAGCGAATCGCCCAAACGCTCTTACCTGTAGAACGTCTCGTGAAACAGTTGGGGGACGCTCGCGCTGAAGCTGCCATGTACAGGAGCCGTGTGGAGGAGTTAGAGGAGAAGTTGAAGGTGATGGATATGGCACAGAGATCTACTCTAGATCATCCAAGGAGCAGCCTCCTTACTGTACGTGCTTCCCTGCTTCCCGCCGCCGAGGAAGCCTCCTTGGGAGAGGGGGATGTAGAACCGTGAAATTCCTGTGTGATCCCGTAGCATGCGAAAGCACAGCAGCTCATGTTGCTCTCACATTGGTAGCCACTTTTACCACCCAAGATTCCCCGTTCAGTAAAAAGTAGTAACTACTCCTCCCTTCCCCCGTTTTTTATTTCCTTTATCTCATGTCTACGTGCAGAGATGCCGGAAAAAAGATAACCTCTCTTGATCATCCCTCTATTACCTTTGCACCTACAAGGGTGATCGTTTGGTGATCACCGATTCTTTATCCACGTGTGTGTGTTGGGGGGGGGGGGGGGATGAGAGAGGGAGGGAGAAGAAAAGTCAAGAGAAGCGAACGTGGAGTAGCCACTTCTGCAAAAACTGAAACTGCATGCTGCAAGGAGTAGATTATACTGATATCGTTGCTGACAGCGACCACATCCTCCCCATCCCCATCTCTTTTTCTTTTTTTGTTTCGCTTGGCGCTCTGGAACGACGGGAACGGGGTGAGAAAGGACTTCTCCTATCGCTTCCGCTCTTCCCCGACCCCGCCACCCATAAGTTTTTTAACGTCTTCTGTTGAATCTTTTTCCCTGCTTCTCCTTAAAGCTATATATGCTCACGATCGATCTTCTTATGGTTTGATCTGCCCCCCCCCATTCCCCCTTTCTCCCGGCTGCTGCCTCTCTCGACGTCACCGTCTCTTTGCGCTTCTCCCTCTTTTGCTGTTGAGGACTGGTCAATACCCTCTTAACCTGCGCTTCGAAAGAAAAGTGATTGCATCGATGTGGGGGTATTTCCCGCCCCCGCCCCCCTCTTGAGAAAAGGGATATCGGAAAAGTTCTGATTTGTGCGACTATGAAAAAGTATTTCCCTTCGATACCGCACAGGAAAGTGATGAAGATCACACCGAAGTTTCATCTTGAGAGAGAAAACAGGGATGCAAGGGAGATTTTGCGGTGTGTGTGTTAGGGGGGGGGGAGAAGCGAAAACTGCGAGGCATATCGGGTGATGAGGATGAGAAAAAGGAGCAGGTACACAAAGAACCGTGGAACTAATGCAGTTGTCGAGGAACACATGGTGCGTTTCAATTTTCTCTCGCGTCTGACGAGCGGTGCCTGGTGCGAAGCAGTAAAAGAAGGGATGTTTGGGGCAATGAAGGAGGGCTGTAACACAATGGTAAACACAAATTCTCTTTTTTGCTCCGCAGTTCTTCTTGCAGGAGTACAGGAAGAAGAGAAAAATTTTTTCGTGGCGAGCGCTTTAGAGAGTGAGGTGGGGGGGGGAGGCGACGGAACATACTCGCTCAGCTGTTGAGAATTTCAGAACTTTTTTCTCAAATCCAACCCTCTCACTTTCTTTTCCCACATGCCTACACGCTTTAAGGGATCGCTTTGCTCTTTTGGACTACGAAGCCATGTGATTTACCGATCTTTGAGACAGCAACTCGGGGAGGCGGAGAGAAGCATATGAGAGTCACCAAACCGCATCTTTCCTCAATGCACTCTCTGGCGATGATGGTAGCTCCGTGGGTTGAGCCCCTCTCATTGCGACCATTCCTCTCATTCAAAAGATCTTCTTCTGTGTGTCGAGTGACGAGAAGGGAAAGAATCTGTTCTCAAGTTTTTTGTTTTGCATCCTTCCATCCCCCCCCCCATCGACAAATCTGCACCCCTCTCCCTTTTCTCCTCTTCGTTGAGATGCTTCCCACGCCTGACCAATGCCTTCTTTTCGGGGTGGGGGGGGGGGGGTTTATGTTGCTGTTTTCATCTTCACTTTTGGTGGCTTCCCTTGCTGTCGCCCCCCTCCTTCCGCAGTTCTGCTTCGTGCGGCTACACTCCATAGGCTCACTTTCCGATGGGGCTGTGACGAGGGTGCTTTTTTCTGCGATCGGACCCGCGCGCGCACCATTCGACTTCCGAACAACACTCGAAGGTAACAGTGGGGGGACTCAGTGGATATTCGGCACGAACTCCCTGTAGCTCGGGAGTAGCTTGGAAAAAAAAAGGCGGGACAGAGCTACTACGCGTACCTGCGCGCAGAGAGACGCTCAATGAAGAATTCAATCCCCCCCCGCCCCGCCTCCTCCGCCCAACCTCTCCAGTCCCCCTTTCGAATATCATGTCGATGTGTATCTCTCTTTCCCCACCCACCCATCCTTCCCCCTCCTCCTTTTGGAGATCTGATCCCCTCCCCGTTGCGAGGGTGGGAGGAAAGAGAAGGCACTAGCACGGGTATTCTGACTTCTCCACCATTTCACTCATTTTCGATTCGATTTTATTTCAGTTTTTGACTTGTGGCGTTGCCGTTTTCTGACCTGCATGGGGTCGACTTCCTTCTCTTTTCGAGTCGTTCATTTCGTGTGGTGCTTGCGATACCGAACTACGCGTTTCTGATATCTTTCCAGCACACCTTTCGCTCCGTTTTTTCGTTTGCTGCCTCTATTCGGGATCATAGAGCAAGATCAACACCCGAAAATTATCTCTGCTGACCGCTTTTAAGGGATCATCCGCCATGAAAAGTCGGATTCGAACGGGGTCTTACTGATAGGGCTTCTCCTGCACTATGTGTCCCTCTTTTTTATTCCCTTGAGGGTGCGAGGTCGGGGATCGCCACGTTCTCCTTCTGGATTCTTTCCATCGGCAAAGGGAGGGGTATGCGTCGAGGACTTCTTCATCCAAAAGGAATGCTTTCATCAGGAAGCAATTACCATACAGCCCTCATCGCATGAACATCTTTGGATATATATATATATATATCGTTTCTTGCTATGCACCTTCCCTTGTACGTGCCTGCGTGCGCGTAAAAATTCACGTCTGGAGTGCTCTTATCTGTGATTGTCTCACCCCCCCCCCCCCAAAAAAAAAAGCTGACCCATCCTCTTCCTATGGCTTGTTACAGCATCCCATGTTATTGTATCAGATGCAGGTGAGCGATTTTCCTTCGTTTCCATTATTCTTTCTTTTATCTCCACCACTCTTTGCTGGATGTCCCTCTTAGTGCCCTCGCCCCTCCATGCTGCCTTTCGCCCTCCACGTTCCTCTCTTTGCTCCTCCCTTACCATGCACTGCCTCAATTTTGCGTTAGTCACTCTAAACGCTGTTCGATCTCTTCCCCTCCCCCTTCACCGCATCGTTGACAGTTTCGGAGGTGTGCGCGCACTAAACTTGAGCCCTTCTTCTCTGTTGTCCTCGTCACATCACGCACAGCATACCGTGAACACTTGCATACCGGTAGAGGCATCGGTAAAGAAACTCTTACTTCGGTCGCAACGCTCCAGATTACGCCTTGCCCCCTCTCTCCCCAGTCACAAGCCACATTTCTGAGGAAACGCCACGACGTTTTGTGGTTTTCGTGCTACCTCTCCGGAGGGCTGGGCCACATTTGGATTTCGACCGCATTCTTCCTTTCCTCTCGTCTCACAGTCTGGTGCCCCCCCCCTCCCGCATTTCAACACGTTCACAGCAGCACACACGAAAACTCTTACACACGACCCATCCAATTGCAGGCTTTGCTCCCGTCACATTGCTCGTTATCTGCCGTCAGTCCTCCGCCCTTCGCTTTGTTCTCTTCTATCACTATCAAGGTATTTTTCTCTTGTGTGGAGAAGGTGGAGAGGCAGACGAAACAAAAAGCAAACCGGCGTCCGCGCTTTTCTGATTATCCCTGAGAAGGTTTTCGCTCTTTTTCCACTGTTGTTCCTCTACCTTTTTCCTTCCGTCCCCATTTTCGCGATCCTGGCATCTCAGCACAGTCACTTCCCGGCCTTTATCAGTAAAACCGGCGTCCTCTTTCATTTCTTTGGCCTGTCGCTACTTTCCGTTCTCCGCTAAGTGTGGACGGCTTCTGATTTTTTTTCTATTTCGTCTTCCGCAAAAAAAAAGGTAGTGCCTCCTCCTTCTTCCGCCCTTCCCCTTCCCCCTCTCCTCCTCAACCTATATAAATATATATGGATATATATATATATATATATATATGTATAAATCAAGCTCGTCCCGCAAGAGCCGTGAATTTTCAAAAGAATAATAACAACACGAAAAAGGGGGAAGCCGTATTGTGTTTCTCTCCTTTTCACCTTTGTGCACGGCAGTGATTTCCTGCTCTCTTCCACACTCCCCTCTCCGATTTTCACTTCCTTTCCGCGAAATTCAATTCTCCCCCCAAAAAAACACATAAGAAAGACCACGCTTCGGCATCCGTCATTGGGCAATAGCGAGCCGATTGCTTTGGTGTGCGTTTCTTCCGCAAGTGTGTACATCGGTGGAGTTTCGGTTTTAGGTCCCTATATATATATATATATATATTTGTTACTTTTTTTGTGTGGTATTACCCTTCTCTTCATTGCGGAGAAGCACCTGTCTAGGGTGACGTACTTCGAGCTGACGGATGTAAAAGCTGCCCTTCACGTGGTGACTCTTTTCCTCTCGCGTGTGTGTTTCGGGCCTGTTAATTCTCCTTGTGTTGTTTCCGGAAGAAACATTCTGTATTGAGCCTTTTTTAAAGCTCCCTGTTGATTTTTCTGTGGCGACAGATTTTTTCTTTCTTCTCCGACGGGCCTCTCCATTACTCTTTTTCTTTTGTCGCTTGCGCAGCCTTGCTGCCGCACTTCCTAGGAGGAAGGTTAGCTCGGCGGACACCTCCTCTTCCAAGCACACCTGTCACGCGAAAACGTAGAGAAGCAAAGCTCTCCGAGGCTCAACTCTTATTTGAAAATTGTGTGTATCCTTTATCGTGTGTGTTGTATGTCTCTTGATATCCTCACCAATCTCTGCCTTCTCGTCGGTCGAGGGTCTAGCCTAAGCTACTGCTGAAGACACATCGGTGTACGCATCCAGGAGAGCTGACGAGTAGCACCTTTATATATATTCATTTATTTATTTTGTTATGTATATGTGCAGGTCCAATATTGCATGATATTCAAACGGCGTCGAAGGCCATCATGTCTCTCTTGGCGTTGAATGTGTGCCTTATCAGCAGTGGCTTCGACGTCTTGGCCCTTCCACTTTCAACCACCCTCTGCGAAGTTGACAAGGAAGAGGTACTGGATGATGGGTCTCTCAGCTACTGTCTAGTTCCACTTACGGAGAAAAAGGCCCGGAGAGGGTACGGGTACGCACACTGCACCGTGATGCAACTTTGCGTGCGCGCTCTAGATTTGAAAGCGGTGAAGGAGGTTGTGCGCGCAACGTGGTTGAAGTTTCGTAACGGGGTGACTGAGACCAAGGAGTCCCTCACTCTCACAGGCATTTCGGACGGCCCAGTCTTTGCTACGGCAGAGAGCGGGCGCAAGGTGCGGCTGCCTTGCATAACAGTGGAGCGCAGTCCTGACTTGATGTGGCTGCACGAAACCATTGTGCGAGAGCTCGAGCCTTATCACGTAAAAGTCGGATCGGAGGATGTAGCAAAATCCTCTTTTCACAAACGATTCGCCGCCGACAACAACAGCCCCACTGCCCAATGGATGCTTTCGTTTATCCGTAACAGCGCACACGAGCATTATGCACCACACATCACTCTTGGGGCTTGTACTGAAGAAAACATTGCAGCACTTTCATTTTTGCAAAGGACCGAAATCCCGTGGCGTGAATGCCGCCTCGTTGTGAGCCACATGGGTAACTTCGGCTCCTGCTTCGATCTTCTAGACTGCTAATGTTAAGCGGTCGAAACGCGTTTACCGAGTGTGAAAGCCCTTCTGTGCTTTTTTCTCTTTGTAAAGTCTTTTGCCCTTCTCTTTCTCTCATCCCTTCGGAAATTCTCCTCACACTTCGTGAGTTCGTATGCCTATATATATATATATATATATAGGTGGCTGTTTATTTATGTGGATGCGATGAGATAGGAGGAGAGCGCCACCTTGTACTTCGAGCTGTTAGCCCCCCCCTCATCTTCCTTTTGTGTGTGTCGTCTCTTCCTCCCCCCCCCCCACAAATGGTGGCGCTTAAAAACAGGCATCACTTTCGGAGTTCCGTCGCTCTCATTGTGGAGTGGGTGGGTGCATTGTGTATAAGACTTGAAGGCTCATCGTCTCCCGTTTTCCTAACTGCCGTTGTGTCATTGTCAACTGTTTCTTGCGTTGCGCTTTCTGGTTATCTCGTAATTGTTGCTCCTCTGTATGTCTATCTGCAGTCTTCAATCGGGAGAATATGCGCGCACAACGTGGTGCCTCTACACTCGCCTCGTTGGAGAGCGTTCTACCTTTTCTCTTGTTGTATTTACATGTGGGGGGAGGCGGAAATGGCGCTGGGAGTACGTACCACTTTGCACGGGATGATGTATGACACATCTGAGAAGAGCAAAGGGGTTACAACGACGAGGCGATGGTTATGGAAGCATCATTTTCTCTAATCCATGCACATATGTTTCTCCAAGGGCGCTTACTTCGGTCTGACCATACCCCGCTCTTCCTCCTTGCGAAATGTGGCTGCATCAAGTCGCAAATTAGCTGTTTGATGGATGTAGCACATGATGCCGCACATGGTGGAGATGCGTACTTGAATAAAGCAATACGGGATCGTCATTTTGTAATGTCAGCCACCATCTCCATTCTGAGCTGTTGTGGCAAACACCTTCGCTCCGATTTAAAAATGTCTCATACTGAAAGGGGTGGGCTTGGAAGGGTATCTCGTACTTGTGGGACCACCAAACAACGGGCCGCATTCTCCTCACTCACCTTCCCCCCCCCCTTCTACAGCAGTGAACGCAGGAAGAGGTGTGCATGCAGAGGCCCACCGCGCTAGCACTGCTACTTACCAGAGGCTCCGCAGGTGAGCTTTACCAGCCTGTATGGGTAACCTAAGCACAGAGACACGCAGGCCGCACGAGCGAACAATGTCCACGACATCGCCCCCACCACTCTATCTCTACTGTGCTGCCGTTGCCCCTGGAGTACTCGCTCCGATTAAAGGGTGCCCTTGGGTACACCTGAGATTCTTCTTCATGTCGTGCTTCGAGGAGTAGTCCTATCGGCGCCGATACGTCAAGACGACAACTCGCCCCTTCTCTCCTGTTAAATTGCATCTGCCGAGGCATTGCACGAAGACAGTGTGACCATATCCGACAAACCTTTTCTCAAATTGTTGCGTGGGTTTTCTGAGCCGTCTGCCCCTCCTGTCACTTCCAAACTGGCATTTATCAGACAACCAACGCGCATCTAAAAATTCGTCACGCAGTGAACACAGCGCTACAACTTGGCTGCTCTCCCATCACCGCGAATATTCCACGACACATTTTTCTTTCCGCACGGCACCGTGTGCGCACAAAAGCAGGACTTCACTGAGCGCACAAACTCATCTCCCTTCTTACGTTTGACCAGTCATCGTCAATCCCAACCTACCTGGCAGTCTCGCCGTCTGAGAGTTATGAGCGTCTTTCTGCAGATTATTTCCGTTTCGGCGACGGTGGCAGCACTCTGCATGGTGGCGTCGCCGGTCATCACCGTTCGAAAGATGCGCGCGGCCAATTCAGTCGGTGTTATGACCGTTACTTTCTTCTGTGCGCTGTTTCTAAACTGTAACGTATGGGCGATGTACGGAGTGCAGACTGTGGCGGCACCAGTCATCATCTGCAATACTATCGGCATTACAATTGCCGCCTACTGCGTCCTCACGTTTCTTACGGTTGCGCGAACGGAAGAGAGGTTAGGACATGTGCTCAAGTCAACTAGTTACAGGGAGTCGCTGAATTATGTCATCTGGACCACCGCCCTCGTCATTTTCATCTTAGTACTGATGCTATACCTGATGAACTTTGTCAGCTCTACTTTAGCATCGCAGCTGAATGGGGTCCTGGGGGGTTGCTGCTCAGTGTTCATGCTGAGCTCGCCGCTTGGCATGGCGAAGGAGATCATCAAGAAGAAAAATGCCGAGCCGCTGCAGCCGTTGGTGGTGATCTTTGCAACCATCAACAGTATGCTGTGGACGCTGTACGGCCTGTTGATGCTCGACATGTTCATCATTCTCCCCAACACATTATGCACGCTAGCCTGCTTCTTCCAGGTCTTCCTGCTGCTTCGCTACGGTCGTCACCCCGCTGAACACGTGATGGTTACCGCAACCTTCGCACCCGTTCCACTCGATTAGATCCGTCGCGAAAAACGAGAGATGACAGGTGCGTTGACGCCGCCCTATACCCCGCGGTAGGCTTAATCACGCCAGCATTCTCCTGCAAGCCGTAGATGTGTCCTGAGCGAGAAGACTGACGTGTTCGTTTGCTATTATGTTTGTTTTGCGCACCATCGTCGGGATCCATCCCGTCTGCTATATTTGCCTCTCCGTAACGCAGGCGCATCGACTAGGCCGGCCTCATCCCTGACCCCCCCCCCTAGGGGGGGTGCATGCCGGACACCCCCCTCCCTGTCGGCCACCCTGGGTCTTTTCCAGGGTTCCTCAAAGGGCCGGTCGGCTGTGGGGGATGGTAGGAGGGCCCCTGGGCAGCGGCGACCCCTGCCCTCGCGGGCAAATTATTAGCCCGCCCGGTGTTGTTTTTCACGCGCGCAGTGGCGTATGGCGTCCCAACTTGGCCCTCACAAAAAATTAATACAGCAGCTCACGGACGGCTTCATTCTCATCTTTCCTCGCAAGGGTCTGCGTGCGACGCGGGGCGTGGCTGGGGGATGTAAGGAGCAACATTATCGTCTTCCGGAGGCAGGTTGTGCGTGCGGAAATACGCGGTGGGCCTCGTCTCGACGCCGTTGCGACGGCGCGCCTCGCGTTGGGTATCACGTAAGCCACCGTAGTACGCGAACTGGTCCTGCCTCCCAGCGGCGGCGCGGTCCACCTGCGCGCTGCGTACTTCAGCCTCTGCGGTCGCTCCGCCTCGTTCGAACGCCACCGCTCGCTCTCGCTCGTCCTCGAAGACAGGATAGTCATCGAGGAAACGTAGGGCAGAGAACGCTGCAATCCATCGTTTACGGTACTGCGGGGAGCGGCGACACACTTCGTTGCCGTGAAGTAGCAGTGTGCGAAGTGTTGCTCGGTGACTGCGCAGCTCCAATTCGGTCGCTTCCTCGTTGCTAATGCGGTTGTACGATACATCGATTGAGAGTAAGCTGCGAAGCCCCTGAACACCGGAGAGGCTCTGCAGCCTATTATGGCCTGCGAGGAGCGTCTGTAGCGCCGGAGCTGCCTCGTCGAGTCCGCCCACGGACGTGAGCTGGTTGGATGCAACGTCGAGGGTATGCAAGGCGGGGAGGTGAGGAAGCGAGTCAAGGTTTGAAAGCGCATTGAACGAAAGGTAGAGGGAGTCTAGCTTGGTGAGCGCACACAGGCCGGAGAGGTCGCTGAGTGCATTGTGGTCGAGGTAAAGCACCACACACCCCGTGAAGGCTGTGAGGCCCCCCAGTCGGGCGAACCCGCAGTGATGAAGGTATAACCTCTCGTTAAGTTCAGGCGTCGAGTAACCCTGCTGCATTTTGCACTGCCGCAGAATCACAGATTCTGTCATGGTCACGGACGTGGTGCCATCCTCCTCATCGCTGCTGCGCTGCATATTCAGGGTGGCTTGCTAGAGAGGAAAGGTCACAAAACGTTGAGGCTTAGGCGCGACTTGCGCAAGAGTGCCACAATATTGTAGTTGCTATCACAGACGAGAGGAAAAGAATGGAGAGACTTGAGAGGAAGTCGGTATTGGAACTTTTCGTGCCAGTGAGCGCACGTGGCAGGATAGAAGGTGTAGTGCATAGGCTGCTCGAGAAGTTGCCGTCGCATTCGCACCGCACCCCAGAGAAGGGCTTCACGAAAAGGTCAGCGAAGGCCACCACGGCGCCTCCAAGTGGAGCGTCGCTTTTCACCTGGAGAGCGTGTATTGAGGTTCCGGTCCCTGGAAAAGAAGGGTTTCTACATTTTTCTATGTTACGTAGTGCGTTCTTCACGCACCATCACGGTGGATGACATATCCAGCGGTTACTCGGGGGAGGGAGAGGGGGAAATTAAGAAAAGGCCTACGAGAGAAGCAAACGCATGGGCAACGGTCCCGTTTTGAGGATAACATGGGGACGTTGTGTGATTGAAACACAAGACAGAATAGCGAAAGCCGCTTGACGAACTCATAAATTCCGCTACGCCTGCTGGACTCGAAGCTGTTCTATCAAGGGTACTTTGCGAATCTGCATTCCCTTGATCGCTGCGTCGACAAGTTGACTGATCGTGGCTACCTCACAGGCACCCTGATGGCAGCAGTAATACAAGCTGCCCAGGGAGAGGCCGCTGCACACCACCACGTTCGCTGTCGCCATCTCCTGTTCCTCGCGGGTGAGATCAATAATGATAGCGCCGTCCGAACGGATCCCAGCGCTGCATGCTGCGAAAGTGTCGTAGACTTCGACACCGCCCGCAGTAAGCGCGGCACACAGGGCGGTCGCAGCAGCGTCCCACACCGCACCGTCGTCGTGTACCACTTCGATCAGAACCTCCACGAGAAGCTGTGGAATGCGCTCCAAGAGTACCACTTGTTCTGCTACTCCTTCCAAAGCCAGCGCCATATCACGGTCTGGTGTGTTGTCGGAGCACGAGGAGGACGCGGAGGTGCGGTGCACTTGGCAGCTGACGCGACCCCTGGTACCGCGATACTCTTGCACTAACTGCTGCGGGGGTCGAACGCCACATAAGACGCGCGTCTGGCCAATCTCGACGCACGAACTACTGTGGCAGTTAGCTAGCACGTTCGTGGCGACATGGACAGCGCGAACGGATTGCAAAGCCTCACGGCCATCAGAGCGCTTCATGGAAACAGGGAGCGCCGGAGATGGGAATAGAAAAGCCCAAAGACTACTCGTTGTGACAGCGCTGCGGTCAAGTAAGGTAAGGCAATGAGAGGAAACAAAAGGGAAGAGGGAAAGACTGAAAAGGAAGAAGAGGCAGTAATTGGAAAAATAGCGGATAACCTTCCGAAATAAAGAAGAAGGGGGCTCGATTCCTGATCAGGTGGTGTACAGTCATCTAATGTGAACTCTCCTTCACCACATCGTCATCCTTCCCAACCTCCATTCGTGGAGGGGAGGGATGTGTGTGAGAGAGGGGGCATCGGCGGCGGACCTCCCTCTCACCTCAGCTCCTTCAGCGTTTTGCGTTCGAATGTGTTGCAACAAGTCATTTCCTAAGATACAAGCGGAAAGCGTGGGTACACCGCACAGTCCTCAGCTAGGGGGTTCTTAGAACCGCAACTGAGGTGTGACTTGACGGAAAAGTCAGCTAACCAGAACGGAAGACGCGACTAGCGGAAGGGAAAAACGAAAGAGATTACGAGCTACCAGTCCTCACCGTCGTGATACTAGCTTTTGTGATTCATTGCGGCCTCAAGATTCATCGAAGCTTCAAAAAAACCTCGAGTCCTCGGATTGCCACGCGGCGATACAAAACACAGGTGTAGCACCGCGCATTCAGTCCTGTTGGCACATGGGTTTCAACATCCGCCAAAGAGCTCGAGAATCTCCGCATCGGTCAATGTTTCGACATCGAGATCGTTCACCCCAGTGGGCCGTGTGCCGGTGGAGGCGCACGGCTTCACCTCGCCGATTGTCAGAGGGATACGTGGCGATGGGGCTAAAACCCAGTTTTCGGTGTTATCACTGGCTCCGACGACGGTGGTGTCGTGAGGCGGGTGCGGCTTCACCTCGGAGATTGTGGTCGCTGCTGCCGGTGATACGGTGGTACGGGAGCGTGGCGGCGGTGGTTCGGTTTCCCACATGAGAAAAGACTTCAGAATGGGATAGAGGTCGTCGGTGCGGTCTATCTTCATCTTCGTTTGGCGAATACGCCGCTGCATGTGCGCCACATCGAAATGGAAGTGGCCACGTTGCTCCTCCTCGCAGCACGCGCTGTCTGCCCTTGTAACGCTTTTACATACCGTGGAAGGCTGCACAGGCAGAGGCGAACTGTTTTGATTTAGCAAGGCTGCGCCACCTCCGATCGTCTGCCCAGCAAAGCGCTTCTGCGCGCAGATCAAACAACCCGAGGAGGACCGTGAGGGGTCCGCTGTTGCACAGCAAGAGTGGAAGGCGTGACCACAGAAGTAAACACAAGCCGACGGAGGTGTAGCGCAGGACACTTTCGCTGTCTGCCAGTACTCGAGAGAGGGGGGTTCGCTGAGATGGGCGTGGCACAGCGCGCAACTGTCAGACTCCGGCACCACACCCATGTTCAATCGCTTGTACAAACGTCGACTCAGCTGCGTTACGTCACTCTCCGTCGTCATCGCACACAGCCGGCTCGCTTCCAGATCGAACCGCAACGAGGACATCATGTCGAGAATAACAGGTTTGAACGCGCGGAAGGCCTCGTGCTGGTTGTCTCGTACCACCTTCTCCACTACCACTGTCAAGTCCAGGGAGCGCATCATGGAGCGGAGGACGTCCGAGGTGTACTGCGTGTATACCCCAATAAGCCCATCAACACAGTGACGCTGCCCGGGGCTGAGAGGAGTGCGTAGCACCGGCAGATGTTCTGATGGCAAGTCCTGTGTGACCGCTAACGGAGATGCCGCGCTCCTCGCACCATTTTGCCGCACGAGGTACTCACTCTGCGATGCAGCGGCGATGTGGTTCGCCACTTCGAGTTCATTTATACTCCCTGTCAGGCCAGTGTCCTGAGGCGGTGAAGAAGTCTGTGCGGCACCAGTTTCCTCTCGAAGTGCATCGTCCTGCGCCACGATCTCACAGAGAAGCCGCCGAGGTACCATGAACACATCAAGCAGACGAAACCAGTGTACCTGCCGGAGTGATTGTCGGCAGCCTGGCTCTGATATTGCTGCACCGCGCTGCGACACCGCACCCTTGCCAAACGCAGCATCACGGCAATCGAAAAAAACACCAGAATTGCGTCGTTTCTGAAACTTCGTGCACAGCTCTTCCCCCAGGGCCAGGTACCGCGAAAGCTGAGCTGTCGAACTTAACGCAGTAAGGTCGAAAGGGTATGACTGTGTGTGTAGTTCTCTCAGAGCAGCTCCCTGAAGCTCACCTGATGTTCTTCGGATTTCCACAGTGTGGTGAAAGTTGACGCTTGGAACGGTATTACCTGGAGACACGTCCTCCTCTGCATCTCCACGAAGCCGATTCAGCACTTCCGCCCGAAGCATGCCAAGATGTTCACGCACCGCCAGCAGCATCACCTCCATCGCATCTTCTATCATCATCGTTTTTTCCAACAGGAAGATGGATGCATCTGCTATGTTATGCTTGCGTACCGCCCGCAGCGCCCGCTGGACGTCGTAGGTAATTCCGTTCGCCCGTTCTTGAAGGTGCGAAAACACCCGTGATGGCGCGTGGGCACACAAGAGCTCAATATACGTGTTCTGCATGTTCATGTCGTTCGTCACCACCGGATCACCATGCGCCATGAGCTCATCGAGGTAGTCCAAAAATGCCGCATTTGAACCACGTAGGAGTCGAATTACCTCTCGGTGATTGGATGGCAAATAGTCAAAAATGAATTTGGCGAGCGCTGTTGCATCAACTCGGATGAGCTCCTCGACGTTGCTCATCACCGCCCGTTGCAGCGCCTTGATCGCTGCGTTTACAGAGCCTAACTGAGTGGATACTACCATCTGAACTGCGTCCGAGTCTACAGACGCCCCGCCCATCGACGTTGGCTTCTGATCCCCCACTGCATGAACAGGGTTGTGCTGCTCTGCTTCATTGCCCTCGAATCCCCAACTGTGACCGGCCGCTTGCAGCTGTAATCGGTTTTCAATCTGCGTCTTGCGGTCTTGCAGCCTCTGCATCTCATCTCGCAGCATGCCGAAAACATCGAACTGGAGTTTTACGTCCACTCGGTTCTGCGCCGGATCCATGTAGCATCTAATGGCCTCCGAGTAGCGACCTTCCTTGCACAAGATAGCTGCAAGGCAGCGCGCCATACGCAATCGTGCAAAGTCTGCCTGAAATGTGGCTACGCGGTCCATCGGAGCCGAATCGGCAACGATAACTCGGATCAGCTGCTCTTGCAGGTGCCACCGCTCTTCAGCAGTATCGGTATGCTGAAACACAAACACGGCGTCCTCTATGACCAGGTCGATCCAAATGTCAAGCCGTACGGCGCCCGGATAGGGAGACGGAGGTGACGTGGCGCTTTCATCTTCGCCATTGTCAGAAACTCCACCTTCCGCAAGAAAGAGGTCATTGAGCAGGGCAGCACCTGAAAGAAGTGTGTGCACAGCAATATAGGGCGGGAAGGTGCGCAGAGCAAGCTCCGCCGAGTTGAGAACACGAAGTGCCGAGATGCTGGCCGATGTCAAACCGGTGAAACGAAAAAGATTGCACGGTTTCTGCCCATTCCAGGACAGGGGCAGAACACCACTGTCCCCTTTGTGCCGCGGCTGCGTTGGAGTGCCACCTGTCAAAACGAAGTAGACGCTGGAAACGAACAGCGTACGGGAGAGTCCGTCTGGACCGCCCCACGGACTGCAGGGCCCTTCATCAGCGAGTGCAAAAAGGAGCACGCGCACAGCACGCTCGGGCTGCCGGCGAAGGAAACGGCATAGGTTGGGCTGACCACTGGGAGCGTTGGTTGTCAACAGGTACTCAAGCAGTGTCTTCTTGGCATCTTTTTGCTCTCCGACCGGAATTTCCGTCCCGGGTAACAGACTGCAGTCCTTCAGGGTACACTCCACAAATTCAGTTGCAATAGAAGCGATAGCATCGGGGCCTGCGCGAAGAGATGATGCGCCTTCAATGGTGCATGAGGAGCGCCGCAAGCTCGTGTCAACATTCGCTGTCACCTGGCCCTTGTCTGCCTCTTCTTCCGCGTCCAACGCAAAGGCGAGCGCATCAGCATAGCGATGTTGCCGCAAGGAAAGAATCGTCACAGAAAGCCGCAACAGCCCGTGCGCCTCGGCTAAGCGAAATAATTGAAGAAAGTCAGCCCCGTCCAGACACATGAGAGACAACTCAACTCGGTTTGGCCCACTCAGTTCGGCAGCATCTGGTGTGTCGGGGAGTATTGCAACAGCGGAGTCGCCGTTCTCCCTCACGAAACCTGCCATTACTGCAGCGGATTGCTCGCTTACCCTCCCAGCCTTCCTTTGCCCAGGTTCATCGCAGGTTTTTCGCATACCGAGGCAAATCTCCACCGCGTGCAACTTGTCTCGATTCATGAAGAGGTCGACAAAACGGTCGAGCAGCGGCTCTGGGACGTAGTTGAGGATGCCACGTCGAATGCACCGCTCCAAAACATACAGCAAGTAGTCTAGAATCCCCTTTTCATGCAGAGCTCGGGCAATGGGACCGTAAAGAATGTCAATGCCGTCCACCGCAGAACAGTAAACCACGATCTTCTCAAGGACGCTGAGGTGCGATGATGCGCTGCGAGTCGTTACAGAGCCGCCATCTGTATTTGAGTCAGTGGGTATTACAGCAGAGGTTCTGCTTTCTTCTCGCAGGATATCCGCAGGCCCGGATGAGGTACCGAAGACGCTGTCAACATAAGCGAGTAAGATCCGCTCCATGTAATTATGCAGGTCGCGGCGCCGGGTGGCTGCGTTACCGCTGAGCCCCACAGCCGAAACCGCGACTTCCTCCGCAAAGCCTTTGGCGAGGTCAAGCGCCTCCTTGAACTTGCGGCGGGAAACCAACGCGGAAAGACGTTCCTGCCACGAACGCAACGAGATGCCATAGGCCTGATCTTTGCCGAGCAAGAGAACGGAGGCGCGGTCGGACGCGGCGGTGCCGTGATACTTCGTTCCACTTAACCGGCTCATTATTTCAACATACTCCAAGGAGCGGAAGTGATGACGTTCCACCATGACGGCGACCGAGGCATCCATCAGATGAGCGTTCCTGTCTTGATCGAGTACAAGTACATTGCAACCTGCTAAAGGAGCAAGGTGCACCACCGGTGCCGGCACGCGAAGAAGCGTGATGCGCTCCAGACTCTGTAGTGTCGGGGCTCTCGCCTCGCTGCCATGCCCCTTATCTGCCGTACGTGCATTCATGTTCAACAGCAGAAGTTCTAGCTCCGTGTTCCATGAAACGCAGAGCAGCACGCGCGGTGTCAGCGTCTCTGACTCCATCACAAGAAAACGAACTTGCTCATTGCCAAGGGCCGACGATGGAGGATGTGTATGGCGAGCCACGCCAGTAACATTACCTTGCAGTCCCGCCTCCACGGTATACAAGGAAACGGCATCGTTGCTCACGGCCGCCACAGCGTACCGCATCGGCACGGTAGACCAAGACGTCCGCGATACTCCCGCTGTGGAAGTCATCGATGGCGGCAAAGGCGGTGGGGAAAGCAGCCAGGGAACTCCGGTATCGGTGTCTTCACGCGGCCTGCGACTGGCCGGCAGCGCTTCCTTCACCGCTGCCAGTTTAGTAAGATAGAACTCACTTGGGCATGGCAGCGCGTCGATGTCACGGATAGGCGTTGCTGTAGTAGATGAGATGATGGTGATGGAGCGTAGCATGTGTTTCGTGATGACCTTCCTAAACTGGAGCAGGCGCACACCTCCGCTGCTGTCTAGCACAACGACGCGCGTAGAGTCCCGGTGAAGATGAGTGACTCGCAGCAGTGGAGTGCAAAACTCGTCGGCAACGATGCGTAGCGGAGCTAACGAGTGCAGCGACCACAGCACGACAGTTCCATGTACGTGACCGCTCACAGCGGTCGACTCGTCCCTGTGCTCCGCATGGTTCTGCACGCAAAGCGACAGGGAAACGACAGCACCACGGGCGCTGACGACGCTCGAATCCACTGATCCGCACACACCGTGAACGTTCCATCGACGGTCAAAGAGGACCACAGCTCCGAGGGTGGTGCCCATGGCGCAATGAATAGAATCGGCTATGCTGCTGGAGGCAGGAGGTACCCTTGAGAAGTGGCCCAAATCCGTGGCAGGGGAGCTGCTGTACCTTGACACCTCCGCTAGGGCCACGCAGGTGGGAGCACCGACTGTTTTGCGCAGCTCCGTCAGCTTCTGGCGCAGGGGCATGTGCTCATGAATATGAAGTACCAACTCACCACGCGCCGCCTCACACATAACTGTTGCCGAGGCGAGGTGTTTCGCCTTTTCCAGCACATGTTCCACGGCAGCCAGTTCATCCTCACTTTCCGCCTCGTTTGACGATGATGCCAGAGGCGCTCCCGACGTGACGCCAAACAGATCGCCGCTAACACTGGATTGCTGCCCGTCCACTGCAGCTAGAATAGCATCGAGGATTTCTTGTGTCTCCTTCGCCAACACCACGCTAGAAGGCGTCACTTTGGAGGAAACTGTGCACTTCACCGCACTGGAACCTGGCGCGATAGGTGGTGAAGATGACAACGCATGATCAGTTTCGGACTCAGCCGCAGTGGAAATCCCAGCAATACTGGCACCTGGCGCCGCGGGTGAAACATCATTCTTATCCTCTGTGGACTCAGGCAAGGACTGCGGAGCCCTGCCGGTTCTGTATCGCTGAACTGGATCCTCTTTCCCACCTTCTACAACGCCTTTTCCGTGGGAGTGGCTTGAGACAAAGGGTGCCACATCGGCGGTGATGTTCACCAGTTCTTGAAATAGAAGAGCTTCTTCATCCGCTGTCAGTACCCACGCACCATCATGTCGTGGGGGAAGGATAGGCAGCTGAGATAAGGATGCCGCGCCAGGTGCCCCGCCGCTCGAGTTCGTGGCGCCAGCAGTGAGCGGGGTGAGGGAAAAACTGTCGAGAGGAGGCAGTCCTCTCAGCGCGTCAGCTACAATACCTCTCTCTTCTCCTTCATCCGCTGCCTGACTGTTAAGCAGAGTTGTGGTAGAAACTGGTACCCGCTCAGCAGAATGCTTGGAGAGACGCTTTGCCTCACCAGCATTGGGTTCACCACAGGTAACCTCATTTTCGGGAGTATAACTCATTAGGGAGGAAGTCGTGCTAGCAGTGCCTACTCACAAGGGGGTGAGAGGAAGACCGCAGGGAGTAGAGAAGGAGAAGGAGAAGGGCAGTGGGACTTGATCAGAGGTACCCATGAATGTGGGTATCGAGGGGAATAGGGTGGGGATAGATGATGGGGGGGAGACTTTACATGCGATACGAGGGCAAATCAACAACAGCTACGATGGTTGCACGCTTTGATGGTGCAGCAGCAGTTATGGTACTAACAGAGGACAACGGGCAGCAAGGAAGAAAAAAAGAGAGAAAGAGTAAGAGGGGTGAAGGGAAGGAGGGATGGCGGCTACGCTACTGTTGTACACAGACTATGAGATCTAAAATTCCCTGACGCGCTTCATAGAAGAATAAACGTTCCAAAAACTCAGGGAGCGCGGTAAAGAGTGATGATGCCTCAGCTCCTGAAATCATCCCCTCTCCGCCTTCCCTTTTTCGTCCGGTCAGTGTGTGTCTGTGTGTGTGTATCCTTGTGAACGCTTGAAGAACCTCCTCCCTTTCGCTGTTCCACGCCGCCAACGTGAAGAGCTGGAACGATCGAGTGTTGGCGGAATGCACGAGAGAGCGCAAAGGTGTGACACCGGTGTACCATGATGACATCATGAAAAAAAAAGGAAAGGAAGAGAGAGGAGATGATGGTGACGCGGAAGAGACAACGAAATCAGTGAGGTGGATCGAGTGAGGCGAAGAGGGAAGAAGCGGAGCCTCAACGGTAAAAAAACCGTCGGTAGCTCGTCGTCAAGAGCGACGATGAGAAGGCTATGTGAGTAGAGGAATTGGCTTCCCTGGCCTCACCGTACTGTAGTACGCGGAGCGCATATTATGGGAGGAAGGAAGAAAGTCGGCGGCACTGCGTGAAGTTTTGTAGCCGTGCGACTGCCTCACATGTGGAGGGTGGCAGTGCCTCCTCCATCCATGCAGCGACGCTCTCGTCGTCACGGTATCGACTGTCTGTGAGAGACGCCGCGAGAGTGATAGAAGTATTTACATATATGAATAGATTTGCTGGCGATGATACCTACAGCGCCGTCTGTACATTGCTTCGCCGATCGACACATCCACACGAAACTTCGGTGGGTGCTTATATGTGGGGTTCGCACGCCAACTCCCATAACGCCAAAAAAAAAACACAAAACGAAAGTCGAGCACCATCGAGAGATGTTTCCATGAGAGCATTGGAGAGGAGGTGGCAACACATACCTCCACCAATACCCACGTTGACCTTCGGCTTCGTCATCACGCACACACGCAGAGGAGTCGGGGTGGAGGAGGGGGGCTCAAAACAGAAAAGCAAGTGCTCCCTCGCGAGTGTACCAAACGAAAGTAGTGAATGGATTGAGCGGCAAGGATTCCTCTGTACATCATTAGGAGAGGTGCAGAGGGAGGATCGACTTCTCGGTAACCGAACAAGGTAATCGCGTAATATTCGTTAGGCGTTCAGGCGGCTGCGCTTCGATCTTCCCTCATCCTCTACTCTCCCACTGCACACTCATCCTTGCCTGCCGTTGAGGAAAGGGAAGTTGCCTCGCTCTCCTAACCTCTCTCTCGACTCTGTGCGTTCTATTCTTATCTACATAGAAAAAACGATCCCAGTGAAGTGCACGCGGCGCACCCCCGGGGCAGGACGTCTTGGGTGGCGCGCATGAGACGCAGCAACGGAGCAGGACGTAAACGCAGAAGGTCGGGGAATCGGGTTCCCTCACACACATATATATATATTCCACGTCCTCATCACGCTCTTACATGCCAGGCTCGTCCAAATGGGTCATGCGGTACGTCTGCTTCGCGGCGATCTGGTCCATTAAATCTTTGCGGTACTGCTGGCGGCGTTCGGCTTCCTGAAGTCGCTCCTCCTGACGGATCAGACGGTAGGAATCCGCTGCCAACTCATTTCGCTGCCGCGCTACAGCTTCCGGCTCATCGTAATTGTGCGTGCGCCGGAACTCCTTCTCGCGCGCGATGCAGTCTTCAAAGTCCTTGCGGTACTGCTCCTTCTTGCGCTGCGCAGCCTCCTGCTCCTCCTTGGCAAGACGGCGGTTGCGCTCCTCCATCGCCATCGCCTCTTCGTAGTTCTTCGTCTCAACATGAGCCTTGTTCTTCGTCATCTCCTTGTGAAATTCTTCGTTCTGAAGCTGCAGCATCTTCGTGACGTTCTTCTGGCGCCTCTCGTCCATCTCGGCGCGGTGACGATTGTTTTCATTTACAAGGGCCTGCAGTTCACGATCCCTTGCATCCTTTGCCTGCTGCTCTGCCTTCTTTGCAGCTAGCTCGCGCCTGTTCGACTGCTTCAGGCGCTCCATGTACTGCCGCTCCTCCTCTGCGGCCTTTGCATGAGCTTCGGCGACTTTACGATCCTCCTCGGCGTTGACCTTCTGCAGCGCCTCCATTTGACGTTTTTCATCATCGTGCATTTGCTTAAGTGTGGCCTCGCGGTCAGCGAGCTGCTGCTTGACTTCCTGGTCGTACAGACGGTTGTACTCGCGCTTCTTGGCAGCCTCCTCCTCTTTCTGAAGTTTGTAGGTGTTCTCCAAAGGCTGACCTTTGCCGGAGGCGCGCATCGAGTGTGGACCACCGCCAGGCAGGGGACGTCCAGACGCATTCGCAGCGGCTGATTGACTGTCGGCCGCCTTCTTACGCCACTGTATCCATTCTTCTTGCTTCTGCCGCTTCTCCTCCTGACGAGCCTGAGCGATCCGCAGATCTTCCTCCTCCAGTTTTTTTCGGGTCTCGTCGTACTTGGCTTGACGGAGGCGGTTGGTCTCGACAAGGTGGTTACGGCGGGACATGGCGGCAGGGCCGGTCTCCATGGGCGGAAGGGGCATTTTGTTCTCCCGTTTCTTCTTTTTCTTCGGATCGCTTTCTTCCTTTCTTTTCGTACTCCTTCTCCACACTCTTTTTCAAATGCGCTCAGCAAACAGCTGTAACGAGAGCGTGCGCGAGGTTGAGAGAAAGAAGTGTGAGGAGGGGGGGGGAGGGAGAAATGAATGTAGTTTTGTCGAGGGAAAGGCGCGGAGAAAGGAAACGAGAAGAGTATGAGATGCGAAAATTCGTGGAGTGGGTAGCGCAAAGACGGGGAAGAAAATTCAAAAGTGTGAAATCGCAAGAAGCTGTGTCTGCCCACACTAGAAAGACCACCAAAACCCCTTAGAGAGGATCGAAGAGGTGGGCTGAATGGAGGGGGAAATGAATAAATAATGAAATGAACGCACATGTCTCCCTCCCCCCCCCTCAAAAAAAAACTCATTGAGGGTGCAACAAAAACAGGTGTTTGTGTACACGGAGGGATTCACCGAGAGAGAACGCGAAATTCACACGCAAACAAAGGAAAGTGTAGCACCATTTTTTTGAATTCGATGGAAACACGGAGGGACTCTACGGCCCTAAGCGGTCAGCGACCGAAGTCCCGTCGCCGAACAGAGCCTGGCGAAGATCCTTTCGTTTTTTACTGCTCTTTTCGCGATGATCGTTGCCGTTGAAGCTTCGAGGGCTCTGCGTTTTCAACAGGAATGAAGAACAAAGCGACTCGGGAAGCCAATAACGTGCCAAAGAGAAAACGGCACCCGCAAAAAAAAAGAGGAAAAGAAAGCAGATACACGACACACATGTACACAATCCTGAAGGCTTTGAGCAATGACACGAGCTGCGCTGAAGAACCCGGTATACCCTGCCCTTGCGGAGAACCAGATCGTTACTTGCTGCATTTTGTTACCTTGGGGTCAGGATCACCTTGCACTGGTTGAGGAGTTTTCCGAAGCTTTTTTTTCGGAGGGAAGGGTGGTGCTCTGCCATGGTTACATCCGCCGAAGAAAGAGAGGGGGGAGAAACTTCTCATATACCGGAAAGCTTTATTACTGCCGCCTCTATCTCTGCCTTTTCTCATGTTGGAAAAAAAAAGATGGAGCACACGGCGACGATCGATGCACCTGGCGTAGACAGCGGCAAACTCACTATAAACAGCGTCAGACAAGTGTTTTACCCGTCCCCCATTCCTCCCTCTGCCCCCTTCCATGCTGCTCTATCAGCACGAAAGAGAAAAAAAAGTATGGGATAAGCGCGGAGCCGAAACCGCTCCTTTGCCATGAAACTGCTTCTCCTCTCTTCTGACTGATACCCGTGAGCCCTACAGGAAGAGAAAGCCCGTGAAATAGTTCATTTACTGCTGCCGCATCCAGGAATCCCCCCTCTGCTCTAGAAAAAAAAGAGGACTAGAGGAAGGGGGTTATTCAGATGACGCAATGATAAGCTCAGTGTCCGCATCTCACGGAAAAGGGAGATACAAGTATACGCAATATATTATTATTTGAGTGCCATGATGCCATCACCGCATGTGAGCGTCGATGATGTTGCGTTGGGCGAAAGACCGTCTCGTCCCCACCCCCACCCCCACTCCGCCTCCCCAAATAACCAACCAAGAGTGCGAAAAGGAGAAACAGGAATTCTGGTCGATGAAACCTGCGTAAGCTAGACCCCACTTTGCGCGTCGGCCGAGAATAGCTATTTTCTGTTCGAAGTTAAACAGAAAGGTGAGAGCGTACAATGGCCGACAGCATCTCGACATGGGCTGACGAATCGTTCAACGCGGGGATGTACCGGACATCCCTCCACCCCATGCGCACGAGTTGGGGGCAAATACGTTGCTCGATGGTCCATAGCGTGGTGATATCGTCTACCCCTACCCCCGGGCAAACAATGTAGGCGGTCGGCGCGACAGCGAGGAGCCGAGCTGATCGAGGAGAGGACAGGCGTGATAGGTTGGTACTTTCGACACAACAGGAGTCTTCCCCGGTCAGCGATTCTCGCAATGGGGATCTAGGCCGCGAGTTGGATTGGGCGGTGCGCTGGAGCTTTCGTAAAATACTGAGGCATATTTTCTCAATACGCGGCTCCATCAGCGGTTCACCTGCCTTGCCCAAATACCCCATCGTGACACGGCTTGGTTCAAGGCGGCCTTTGTAGACATCGGAAGCCAACGCACTCTCTTCCGTGGAAAGCGCCGCTGATGACAGGGGAGATGTGAGCAAATGGTGAAGTTGCTGGAACGTGTGCGTGTATTCACGCTGACATGTGTCTCCTAATTTTGTAAAGCGAGTGGGCAGACCCTCGAACACAACGAAAAGCCAGTCAGCCTTCCCGTTTTCTGCGATGAACCGGCGGATGTGTTGATGCCACGCTGCCACATATGCTGCATGGTCGTTGTAGCTGCGGATGAAACGCATGTGGGGTAAACTTCGCTGCTTCTGGAAGTAGCCACACCGCGTGACGGCGTCCCACACACTGGCTGAGCGAACAGACGTGTAGTGAGGGTACAGCGGGAGAATGATCAGCTGCTCTACGCATGTCCGCACAGGCTCACCGGCAGTGTCGACAGCGTCTTCACCATAGTTCCCACGTAAGCGCATACGCTCCAAGGCTTCCGCAATCGTATTTTTGCCATGATAAAAAGCAACCTCCACCTGTACCGAAACATCGGCGGCTCGGTCCAACTGCTCCCGCAACAGCTGCTCCAGCCGTCGTCCAAGTATCCGTACTGTTTTTACCGGTGCCGCCACCCCGGCACCTGAGCCGGACTTCGCGAGGAGGTCAGCTTCCCCATCGCGAAGGGCCGTGGATGTACTTTGCGGTACACGCGCGGTACTCGCAATCCAGGTATTTCGATAAGATTCCTTCGCTTCTGATAGTCGCAGCGGCAGGACGTACGCGTACAAAAGTGGTCGCCACAACCACATCGGTACAAGATCCACAAGACGTCGATTGGAGAGCTGCACGTCGAGGAAGCGCCAGATATGCCACGAGCTTAGGCTCTCTGGCGCACCTTCGGAAACGATCAGCACGCCATATCGAGTTGCTGTATTGTAATTCTTATCCAGCGCCGGGGCGTGGGTCGCCGTTGTCGCGGCACTGCAAACTGACATCGCCTGTCAACAAATATGACGCCTTGCCGCTAAATGCACGTTACAAAAGTGAATAATCAAGAAGCGGAACAGCTCGATGAAGTGCTCGTTCTCGAGTCGAAGAGAGGAAGTGCTGACTCCCGTCGTGAAAGGTGGCAGCGGTGTAGTTGAGAGTTGTTGTAGTACGAGAACCGCTATTTCTTTTTTGCTAGAGCTACGCTGCTAGGTATAAGTGAGTATAAGACGCGTTGAAGATTGGTGCAGGCGCCACCTCCCCTCTCCTCTCTGCCGGCCCGCACAGAAGAAAACAGTCGAAGCAAAAGGAGCACCCAGCAGGAGCGGGTGGAAATGAGGGCGTCCTAAGAGGGAAATTTCGATAAGAAACGTGGAAGAACCACGAGCGAGTGGCATGCGGTCCGTTTCGAAAAATCCATGCACGCTACATGTGCTGGCACAAAATGCGCGGTTGGCGCACCGGAAAAAAAGGCGCAGGTTTCTGAGAGCCTCAGTCATGGGGTAGGCAGTAGACAAAAAGAGACGGGAAAGGGCAAGGTGGGACGATGATCGCTGCCACTCAGCAGGGAAGTCCGCGGAGGAAGGGATCGGGCAGGGGCTACACCAGAGCTATTGTGAAAAGAGGCATGATCATTTGACCAGGAGATGCACCTCTGCGTCGGAGCTCACGTGGAAAGCTGTTCGGTACGCTAATTGGCAGGACTTGCCAAAAAAAACCAGACGCACCGCTCGTCACAGCGACTACCGAGTTTTCTGCACCGCTTTCCATGGGCTAAATCATCATTCTCGTTGGGGCGATGACATTGTCGAACTGTGACAGTGAAGTGCGAGGAGCATACACGACTTTGCCGACTACATCGCCTGTTCTTCCGACGCTTTGTGTCATAATATGGCCATCACCACGACGGCCGTTACTGTGGGGGCCGAGACCCATTCCTCACACGCATGCATCCGCCCCTTCCTTCCTGCGGACGCGCTCAAAGACGGTTGTTCAGCACGGTAAAGGAATAGCAGATGCCCGCTGATCCATTCTACTCCTGGAAGGAGAATCCATGCGCACGGAGAAGGAAAAGGAGGAGCAGGTATGCACACAGAACAAACAGAAACCCGTCCAAGCAGCAGGAAGAAAAAGACTGAGGCGGAATTGTGACTTTTGGGGGGGAGAGAGGGATAACGCGATTTACCCCGGTGCATCACTCGAAGTCACTTTCGGACGGAGGCAGAGAAAGGGAGGGCGGGAGTAGGAGGGGGCGAGAAAGACGAAGACGAAAGGGAGCAGAAAAGTGAATGCTGGCCCGTCGGAAGGCGCCACCGAGAGGAGAAGTCGATCCAAAAGACGAAGGTGATGAACAACAGGAGAGCACGGCCCCGCATCAGCACACGTGTCAATCAGAGAGCTGTTACATCACCGAGGACAAACGGAGATACGCTAAAAGAAGGCGAGGATAAGGGAGGAGGGAGAGGATCAAGGCAAAAAGAAGGTCCACTGCAGCGCGCACACCTTGCGATTTCTTTATATTAATATTGGTACTTGCGGATGCAAAACGGAGGTGCTCCTTGGCGCATCCGCCGAGAGAGCAGCCGAGGAAAGAAGCAAAAGGAGCCAGTTGGCCCGTTTGGTGCAGCAGTGGTCCGAAGAAGCGAGAAGCAAAACTGTGGCATCGCGAGTGTACTAAGAATGGGTGGGAGAGGGTGAGGGGAAGACGCAAGAGAGGAGGTGGTCAGATCGAAACGCGCACACAGGCACACCACCAAGAAAAGAAAAGCGCGACAGACAACATCTCCGGGCCACAGCATCCCTGGTGTGAGCCTATTTTAACGTCCACCTCACTCTCTTCCCTAAAGAGAGAGGCAAAAACCACCCGCACGGCGGCGACGAGCAAGAGTGTGGGAGCCGGTTGCACCAGCGGGATGAGCGAATCGTAATAATATGAAAATTTGAAGAAAGCGGGGAGGGGAAGGGTGGGTGGATAAAGATCAATACCGCAAACTTAAGGTTCAGCTGTTGTCCTCTCTAGGCAACGCACACGGAGGAGCGAGGGCGGAATAGCATCCCGTCTTTGCCATCTCTTGACCAATTCAAAAGATCATTGGCACAAAACAAATAACTACTGAGGTAGGACACTTTCAGAAGGGGAAAGGTTAGAAGAAAGGAAGTGAGAGGGAGGGGAATAGCCGGAAGCCGATGTTGACTTGCAGGCCTATCAACTTAAAGCAAAATGTCAAAAAAGAAGAGAGGGCGCGCTCTATGTGGTTGTGATTTTGCACACTGGGGAAAGACCTGATCCACCAATCCCCAAGCAGAGTGGCGGCGGAGCTCCTCCCAGCTCCCCTGCAATGAATTCAAATTCGTGAGTGAGCGGCTCCCTATCACATCATCAGTGGCACAACCTCGGCTCCGATTCCGAATTTCATTGCCTCTATCTCTATTCAGTGAGAAGCGCAAGGTGGGACAGGATCAAGATAATCACCACAACTTCTTCACTGGCTTTACTCCAATCTTCTCCATCGCCTCCAGCGCTTCGTCTAAGCTGATCCAGCGTTGCACCTCACCAGAATTGCGCACCAACAACTTGTCCTGGATTATGCGAACATGAACGATACTCTTGTGCGCACTCACACGATTGTACACCGTGTACATCCCTGAGATGGAGTGGACGCTACGGAAACGCCAGGGCGATTGTGCATACTTTTTGTAATGCTCGTTGAGGCGGTGCCCCAGCGCTACATCAATGCCGTCCCAGTGATGACAATGATGACGCGGTGGCTGCGTCGCAGCGAGGGGATCGTCAGTATGCTTCCGCGTAATGAGGGTCTCTTTGTTCTTTTCGTTGTCATCTCTGCGTCTCCTTGCTTCTCCGGAGGGTGGCCTTGACGATAGGATGGCGCCACCACGTAAGTAGTAGACGCGTGCACTATTCTTACTGCTTTCAGTCGAGTTCTGCGGCGTGGTGGACGCCGCACCTAGATCGATGCTCGGAGTGTCTGTGTCGGAAGCCAGCTCCGCGATGGCAGTGATGCTTGGCCCTCTATAACCGGAGGTCTCGTCATCTTCAGCAGCTTCAGGACTCGTCGCTAAGAAAGAGGAAGCGTTGTTAGGGACGGCGGGTGTCTCTATGTGTGGCGCTACGGCCGCTAGCTTCCCCGACCACAATTCGGCAGCTTGAAGATCAGGGTTTGAGTGGTGACATTCTCCAGAGGAGAGAAACGGAATCAGCGGCTTGTCTTCTCGAGGGGGTGCATACAGATTCACGGCGGCGGCCGTTTCTATGGACACGCAGCCTGAACTCGCCGCCGCCTTCAGGTCCGTCAGGTCGGGCGAGGGAGGTGGATACGGTATTTCCTGCAGAGCGTCGCCAATCGCACGTTCTTCAGGGAAACTTGGGCTTCTCTGATCCTCACAGAGGTTGAGAGAGCGAGAGACCGCTGAGTTCCGGGATGCTATGGGATTTTGCAGAGACGGTGATGCCTCTCGCTGCAGAGGCTTCGCGGTCTCCTGAGTTTCTGTCCTTCCTGCATCGCCTGGTACGCCATCAGCGAACACAGCTGCAGAAGATGATGAAGGAAAACTATTTTCTGCATCCACTTCTTGAAAAATTTGGTAGAGTCCCGTTTCCTTTAGCCGTTTCTCCTGCTGCGCTATCTCATGCTCAAACCTGATCATGCTGGGAGCGGTATTGATGGTACCTGCAGCGTAGGCAGCGCGCGCCAACGCCATCAAACACGTTACGACTTGTCTTTCTCCTTTCCCGTCGACCAAGTCTGACACCGTGAAGAGCTGCGCATCGAGGATGTTGTAGCGTTCCTTCACAGCTGCCAAGAACGCTGCCACATTGTCGCGTGCGAAGAAACCTGCCGCCCGTTTGGGAAGAACAAGATCGCTGTCAGCGACCGGTGGACTCTCCATTTTTTGAAGAAGCACATGCAGAAGAACACCAGAACGGAGGGCCTCGATGAAGTTGGGTGACGAAATCACGTCCAAGCAGTGCACAGGGCCCACAATTTCGGCCAACCAGTCGCGTATTTCAGCGGCCATGACGTCGTCCATCTCACAACGATGAGCAGCCGCACTGCACCTCCGCGAGGGGTGCGCCACAGCCGCAGTAGTCACCCTCGTGACGTTGTCAGGTGCGGCAGTCGCACCCAGAGAGGTGCTGCAGGTGCGGTGAGCCTCTTCGGCACTGACAGGTGCGAAAGAATCTGTCGCAACCGCCAATTCTACCGGAAACTCCGACGAACTACATTGTGGACTTGCAGGACCCTCCTGTGAAAACGGTGGGGTTCTTAAGGTTCGCTGCGAGACGTGATACTTCCGCTCCAGCGACCGCACGGCGTCCCTTTCCGCGAGCCCTTTCATCTCTGTCTGCCGGAGAACACTCTGGATATCATTGTCAGTGGCGTCAGGGACGGCCATGCGCAGCCTCTTCAGAACAGCGTCGCGCTGCGGTAACTTGCGCACCTTAAAAAGAGAGTAGAGATCGTCGAACATCTCCGCTGCGGTGAGACCTCTTTGCTGTGCATCTGCGATAACGCTATCGATCCTGCCGACCTTAGAAAAGTCGAAGAGGCGAAAGAGTTCCTTCAAGTCCTCCTTCTCCTGTGGCGTATACGAGGGCAGCGAGCTCGAAGAGATGGCAGTGGTCATTCTTTCTGTTTGCTGGTGTGTATGTGTAGTGGTGGTGGGAAATATGA
>JASAOM010000961.1:0-41716 GCA_030849085.1 Borovskyia barvae | reverse complement strand
TCCAAACACCGGCCCCCGGCCCCCCCCCCCCCCCCCCCCCCCCACCCCCCCGCAGGAATTACTTGGAATTGACAAGGACAGAAAATCTTGGCGTCATTTCCAAGAGAGGCGCGATGCACTTTCCTGATGCGACGGTGATATTCTGCCCATCCTGAGGGGTTTATGCACGTTTCGCATGGAGCAAGCATATTTGTCCCTCTCCGCCTCGAACTCTCTCCTTCTTGAGCGACGCACAGTGCACGGTTGGTCACGTCTCTCTCTCTCTCTCTATGTGTACATTGCACTGGAATGTGCTTACCTCCAAACGAGTCAGGCTCATAAAGAGAATTTTCTCTGGTACACGGAGGGAGACTCTCGTGTTATTTCCGCGTCTTCACGAATGTACCCCCCTCTGCCTGGGTGTGACTGGCTGGAGAAGGGAGAACGCCGCTTCTCGATGGGGACAGGGAGAGAGGAGGGGAAGGAAAGGAACTTCTTCTTAGCTCGTACGCGGATACCCCCCCCCCCCCTCGTGTGGATCGCTCCTTCCATAAGCCCCCCAGCAAAAGGCGAGCATCGGTGAGCGTTCTGGGTCAGCTCCTTGCTTTTCGAATCGGAATGGGTGCTTTCAGGAGGTATACTTCACCAGCACGGAGAAGTGGAGCTGCGGCCGTGGTGGATCGAGAGGGTGAGGATGCACGGACCTTTTTTCTCTCCTTTGGCGGGTGAGACTCTCAGATTCTCGCTTTACATTTTCATCTGCAGTGTCTCCCACGTAACCCCCTCTTTCTTCTTTAGGCGCCTCCGCCGCGTGCCCATGTGCCGGTGGAAGTTCTCTTCGCGTCTCCAACGAAGTCGGTACCACTTCTCTTCCTCTGCCTTCCCTCTTCCATTTTTCTTTCCGATCGCTTCTGGACTATACTCAGCAAAGGTCCTTCTAGTGTCGTTTACTGTGTCGTCACTCTCCTCGTTTTCCACCCTGCTTCTCACTCCAAAGGGAACTACGTGCTGCGTAGAGTGGTAATTGTAGAAAAAGGGGGAGGCGGAGCTTTGCAGGTTCGCGTCCCTCGTTTCCTTCGCGGTTTTGCGATATTTCTTGTCCTCTCGCAGGGCGATCCTCTTCGATTCCACTCTTGTTTTTCATCGTTGTGCAACTCTTCTGCAGGGGGGAAAGTAAGACTTCCACCCGAATAATCCCCTTCCGGTATTCTCCTCGAGACACTTTCGTGGTAACAGAAGCGCGCATCACTCGCGTTCTTCGTATATATATATACACACATATACGCTTACTCATTTAGTGGTTTCTTTTCTTCAGTCGCTCTTCCTTTTAGGAGAGAGAGACTGCGAAATCTTGAAACTAATGTCTCTGGAAGAGGCGGCGCAGGAAGTGTGGCGCATTCTCAGCCAAAATGACGTTGACGAGACTGTGCGGTACCTCGCCACGGTAACGCGGAGTATCGAGGCAAACCATCTCGACCTTAGTGCCGTGACAGGGCACTCCTACCGAGACCTCTTGTCAGCATGCGATGGCGTGGTGGCTCTGCAGCGGGATTGCGCGGATATCTTGACCATCGAACAGGCCCTGAATGAAGTGGACCCGCCAGAGCCGTCTGGGCCGAATGGGTTCCCCGTCGCCAACACCGACGCAAGGCGTCCCACGGCGTTGATGGAGGATGTGAAGCTGCTGTTGCCTCAGTCATGGTTCGCGTCACGGCAGCGCCGCCGTCTACAATGCGCGGCACCGGAAGTGTTGTCCGTGGCACTCAGTGGGGACAGGCAGCCCGAAGGGAGAGGATCTGAGATGGAAGACAGCACAGCCACCCAGGAAAAAACTGATGAAAGCCACAAGATAAGCAGCGGTGCCTGCAAGAGGGCGAAAAACCGGGCGACAGCCGCTGCCCCTGTGAAAGTACCGGCATCAGATTTTCTTTCCATAGAATCATTGCCCCTTCCCATCACGGAACACCTCGGCACTACCGAGCCACAGAAACATGATGTAGTGTTGGATGCAGAGCGACGCGCCTGGCTGGACGAGGAGCTTCAGGCGCTGCATTTCGAATACATGACGACCGCTGCCGCCACATCGGCACAGCAGGGCTTCCAGGCCATGGAATCCGAATTGGATTCGCTTATCGTCGATCAGGATGGTTGTAGCAAGTTCTTGCCTCGTCATGATCGTTTTCCACCACCTATGGAGGGAGGTGGTATAGGCAAAACGGACAGTAAGAATGCTCGTGGGAATGCTGCTGCCGTTGCACCGCAGGAGGCCGCTAAAGATCTCTTCTCGCCATCCGCGCATCAACTGCCGCTACTTCGTCTGGCGCGTCGTCTTCGCGATGCGCAAGCTGTACTGCGGAGCTGCGCGGTGATCGGAGGAAAGGATTTGCTTGCGAAGAACGCTAAGGGGTGCTCTCCACTTACTGCAGGAGAAGCGCCATCTTGGCTTGTGAGTATGTGGCGACGGATGGCAACTTTGGAGGTTCGACTTGTGAAGCTAGTTATAATGCGACTTCGCCGTATTGCAGACGCTTATGCACGCCTCATCGAGCAACAGAGGCGTATACTACAGCAGCGACCGAGCTCAACGCTGAAGGATTCAGGAGCATCGAAGGTGCCAGGGGGGTCTAAGGTCGCGGATGACGGAACCGATAGGGATGAGCCGACCCAGAACGATGCTTCGGCGTGGAGAGCGGAAGAGGGGCGTCATCGTTTTCTGATGTGGGCCACTTTGGCTCAAGGGGAAGCCTTTTTCCAGATATTGAGGAACTCCCCTACGCTGTTGAGTGCCATGGCAGCCTGTGCACCTCATCCAGTTCAGCAAAAGTGTTTCTGCCCCATCTGGCTACCACACCCAGCGCCTGAACCCAATACCTGCAAGAACGGCTGTGATGATGTAGCTTCCCCACTAGAAACGGTGTCGATCCGCTCCAAGAGAACCTCACTCGATACCCATGAGGCGCTTCTTTTTGAGATGGCCTCCCGTAACGTGCGAGACGTAATGGCAGAGGTCCTTGGCACGGACCCCCCTTTGGTTGGTCGAGGTGAAGCCGATCTCAAGGACGACGAGACAGCGCAGGGTCGCGCGGGCGCCGCCAAGCCGCTCCGCCTATTGTTGGCTCTTGTGGCTGTGCTGTTGCTTCGCGAGAGTCAACTAAGCGCAGAACGCTGGCTGATGATGACTCCTGAGAGCATGGACAGCTCTGGTTTTGTCAAAAGAGTACGTGGAGCGAAACGAGATGAAAGTAATGGTCCTGTAAGCTCAGCGGTTACGGGCATCACCTCTGCGGATAAGAACACGGGCAGCTGCGGCGGCAACGGTGAGAAGACAGCGAGTGCATCGAAAAGCTCGCGTGTCTTCGCTACTCCCACTCACCTAGCTGCGTTGGGACTCAGTCTCATGAGTTCACGGTGTCATCTCCGAAGTATCACGGCGAAAGAGGCAGCTCTTGACACCTCGAACACCGCTTGGGCACTGCGCTCTTTCACGGGTCTTTCATTCCTCCTTCGCACGTTCTCCGACTATATCGACCTCGTTCAAGTTTCGCTAAATGAATCTTCGTTGCGAAGCAAAAATGGAGCGCTTACCGATGTGGAGCTCCCGGTTCTCCAACTACTCCGGTGTGCGTGGATGACAGAGGGGGCGGATGGTGAGGAGAGGCCGGTGGACTGTTGTGCGGACTTTCCTTTATCTGAGTTGAGGCACCGAGATCGCCTCAAACGGGATGAGACGGTCGAGTACTCTGTGGCCAGGATGGACGACGCTGCTGAAACCCTTGATGAGCTGCTACAATGGCGTGTTCGCTCTACAGGTGGAGACAGTCGCATGGATCCAGCAGGAAACTGCTCTCAGACTCCTTCTGCTACCCCAATCAGTCCCCGGGCACTGAGCGTCGCCAGCGTGGCAACACCGAAAAGAAGCAGGCGTGAGAGAGAGTCGCGTGTTGCAGATCCAGGTGCGATGGAGGCCAATGAGAAAACTGCTTCTTTATTAGTGGTGGCGCGGCACCGCGCCTATGTGGAGCGGCTTCGGATGAGCCTCAATAAGGTTGAGGAGTTGCAACACGGCTCCAGTGTTCCAGGAACGGCATGCTCGATCTTCACTGACGGTTCCAGCCGCCAAGAACTCTCCGATTTTCGCTCAAGCACGGTAGATACGGTATCGGAGGTGATGTCACCTCTCAAGTACGTCTTCAAGCAGCTTCTCCTGCCGCTTGTTTCTTCCCTCGTCGTTCTGTTGTCACGTGAACCTGCGACACTGACCGTGCAAGGTGCCCGTAACTGTGATATGACACCCCCTTCGTTGGATGGAACAGCGCTTGCACCTCTCCGTGCTGTTCTCGGTGGAGGCAGGGCATCACCACCTGCTGTTTCTCACTCGTTGACATCGGGACATGCAACACAGCCAGACAGCGTTACCATCGGAGGAACCTGGGCTACAGTGAATGCTGAACACTGGTGGGATCGAGCGGCACGTGCAACACTGCAGGCGGCGCTTGAATGTTGTGTGACGGTAGCGCTAAACTGCTCCGAGTTCATCAACGCTTGTGTCATGCATGGCCTGGTGGCTTCTGCGCGACACCTGCTGCTGAGCCGCGAAGAGAACCCGCAGGCTGAGGAACTGAAGAATCGAGATGGAGCCTCCGGGCATGGCGGTGCACGGAAGGCGGCTTCGGCCGCAGCGTTGCGCCAAAAAACGTGGTCGGTGTTGCTTTCTGTTCTTCATTCACATTCACTATCAGCTGATGTTGGTATGACCACGTCCGATGTAGGCCAGCTATCGTCGTCTCCGTGGTATCCATCCGAGGCGCGAGGGTTGTCTGAACGATGTGGGGTATCTTCGATGGCGACAGGAATTAACTGGGATCGGTTTGGTAGAGCACCATCTGCACTGGTCTCATCCAATGACCACTCGGATTTTAGCAGCGGTGGGGACGCCGTGTTTCGAGAAGAAAGTCTGGACGTGAGCTGGATAGCATGTCAACATGAAGCGCTGAGACCATTTTTGGCACGATTTGTACCTGGAGAGAAGCATGACAGGGATTCGTCAGATGTTTTTTTGGACGCCGCTCAGCAGCACCAACTTATTCTTGTGCTTGGCCACTTGCGTAATCACCTTTTTCCACAGTGGCAAGGGGCCGAAGGAGGGACGTGTAGCAATGCTGAAGCGATCCAGCAAGACGAAGCTTTTCTTTTCAATGGCCACGCAGCTGAACTCTTGCTGCTGTGCCTGCTAAAGCTGGTGGAAAGCGTCGAAGAACGAGGGTCAACAGAAGCACCGACGCCAGCGCTGCGCGAGCATGGCTCCGATCAACCGCACGAGTCGAAACCATCACTGCGCGCACAGGTTATTGCTTGGATTCGCGGTGCTTTCAATGAAGTTGCGGCACGTCTTAGACAAACCGACGAGGCTGGAAAATCCTCCCTCCCCCCCAACGCCGAAATCGCCGCGGTTGTATACAGCTACGAGTTGTCACTGCTGCTTCGCGTGTACAAAGAAGCACTGCAGCGTTTGGCCCTTGCTGCGCCGGTCCATGAGCGTGCCAACATTGAATTGCTGTGTGAGGAAATCAATAACGTGTACGGCAAGGCGCAGGCACCTTGGCAGGACGTGCTGGTCCAGTTTTACGAGCGCTCTCTGCGAGAAACTTACGAAGTGGCGCTTTTCCTTGACCGGAACGACTGTTCATTGGCGCCGCCTCGCCCTTTGCACGTGGGAGGCTCGCCCACTTGGGTCCGCGGCCCCCCGCTGAGTTCGCACGAAAGCGCAGCATCCACCACCGCCACCACCGGCGTTGCAGCGACCGCCAACGTCCCTGCGCACGCGAGTCCTATTTCCCGACTCACGTATCCAGCCCAACCCACTCCCGCCATTGCACTACTTGTGGCAGACACTATACGCTTTCTTCACGAAGGGCTCTACGGCGTGTCTCAAGTCTATGGAGAGCCAGGGATAAATACCATTGGCAATGTGGGCAGTGCGTTTGCATGGACAACGCGGAGGCATTATACTTTTTCAGGGCGGCCGCGAATGTTAGTGACAAGGAAGATGCGTGAACAGGTGCTTCATCGCCTTGCGGTGGCCACGGCGGAGGTGTTTGTGCGAGAGTTATTTCCTCTCATCGATTCCATGACAAGTAGCCCCAACTGTGGTAAATCTGGGGATGCAATCTCTCCGTCCACCACTGCGGTTCTGCGAAGTCGAGTGGATGAGATGCGTCTGCAGTGGTGTATGGACATTTTTTTCATCTCCGCCGTCTTCGACGTGGGGAATTCAATGCAAACCATCACGGCTGCCGATGTGAGTGGTGCTTCGCGGGTATCGCGCCCTGGCGTCTTCTTCGCTGAGAACGAGGAGGGTGGCGGCTACAACTCGGAGGTTTCCGCGGCCGCTATGGATGCCGCTGTAGCATGTGTAGAGGGAGGCCCCTTCCGTGCAGTGATGCACCATCTTGCACAAACCTGTGATCCCCTTCGCTGGCGGGATGCTGTGCCGCTGGTGCTTAATGCTTTTCGACACTTTCTTTGTGCAAGTGGGTTGCTTTGGGTTATGCAAAAAGGGCCGTGTGAAGTGGAGGACGGTATCGGCGCGTGTGATGAGACCTCGTCTTCTGTGTTGCACATGGCGGGAGCGGCGCTCAACACTCCATCGTACATCTCTTCTTCCTCCGATGAAGTGGCACGGTCGAAGCACTCAGCCCCCCTTTCAAGCGAACAGCTGCTACGACCACGTTCGACGGTAGACCGTTTGGCATTGCTACCTATCGTGGTGTCCTCCACCGGGATGAACGTCGTCGCTGCAGAGACCCCAGGAATGTCATCCACCGTGTCGTTCACGGGTAATACAGGGATCCGCAGTCGGGCCACAGGCCCAAGTCAGCCTTTTGTACCTCCCGCGGCATCGGCATTAAATCCCTTTCCCTCCTCCTCCTCTCCATCCGCCGCGGGGTATCGATTGCCAGGATCTTCGTTGGCAGCCGTCGGAGACGCGACTACCTCGTTTTCCCCAGCGGCGTACCCGTTGGCCGGAGGAGACAGTGCCTTCACATTTCCTAACCCAGGCGTGGCAAGAGTAACTACAGGAGGTACTTCCAGTGCTGGTACTACCGCTGCTGCGGCTGCGGCTGCCAGCTCGCTATGGGGTACAACGCAACGCGGCTGGAACCAGTTGTGGGGCTCCCGTTAAAAAATTCGAGACGACATCGCCTACATGGAGTGGCCTTTATATATATATATATGCTCCTTATTTTTTTTGTTTGGAGGAGAGGCAAGTGGGCGAAGGAATGGGGGTCAGTAGCCGAGGGATGGAAAGATGTTTCCAAAAAAAAAGATTCGCCCGTTCTCCGTGCGAGTCCCAAACGTAAGAGGAGTTGAAAAAGGTGTACGGGCCTGTTCTTTCGAGGGGGAGGGGGAGAGGGGGTGGACTTTGGTAACCACTCGAGGTCTTGAAGAGGCAGGTGAGGAAATGATCATGACAGAGCTATTGTGTCCTGTCGACTGCATTGCTCTTCTTCCTTCTCTTCTTTTCATCAAACGAGACTTTGAGAAAGCCGTGTGCGAGTGTCTGCCCCCCCCCCTTTTTCGGAGGTTACAGTTTGAGGTGATACTCAGCAGATTGTTGCATCAGTATTACTTCCTCCGCCCTGTATTGCCCTCAAGACCTTCGCTGAGTGCTTACCTCCAGCACCTGTTACTGCAGAAAGCGAAAAGGATGAGAGGTTTCGGTTCTGGTGGCGCAGATATGCGCGCGCGCGCGCGGTCTTCGCACCCGCTTCTTTCCTTCCGCTCCGCAAATGAATCGCACCTCGATGGGGACTTCTCGAGAAGAACGAGGTGCGAAAGGAAAGGGGAGGGGGATGAAGAGGAGTTACGGAGCCGGGTATGCCTGCTCGTCTTTCCTCAATGATTCTCGAGAACCTAACGATGACGAGATCGCCACCAGCGTAGGCTCAATCCACATCGCCCTGGACCGCCGCTCTGCTTCTTCTCCTCACGGCGGCACATCTTTTTTTGCAGTTTTGCTTGGTCAGAGGCATTCCAAGTTGGACCTGCTCCTTTCGATCAATACCAGCCCTCTCTTTCCTCCCGATCTCTGTATCTGGTCGCTGCTTTCCCACTCTCCGTGCTCCCCCCCAACGCTCTTCTCTTCTTCGGCCGATTTTATTCACGGATGTACGTCCGACGGATCTCTTCCTCCCTTGTTTTCCCTCCCCTCCCCTCCCCTCCTTTCTCCGTGCCTACGCCGGTTGGTGTAGTAATAGGAGCCGTCGTTTCGTCTAACAGAGACTGTTGCAGGAACGTGAGATCGCCCGCTCTTGAGTTTCGCTCTGATAATGGTCTGGTGAGGAACACACGCGAATACAACCTCGAAACGGTGGACCAGTTCGGTAGGCACTGGTCGAACCGTTTACGTCATTCCTCCCCATTCCCCCCTCCCCCGCACTTCTTCGCTCGTTTCTTCTGCACCGTTTCGATATAAAGAGCAATCACACACACCATAAGCGACGTCCCTTCGTTCTCCTCAGTCCAGAGTGGACATCCCTCTCTTCCTCCTCGTTCACCCCCACCCCCCTCCCCTCCTTCCTTTGGGTCTCTCCACCGTGTTCCTTTCTTTTTTTTCCGCGTCCGCCGCTGCGTTGCCGCTACATCAACATGGAATTCAGACTGGCAGCCGAGGGTAATACAGAAGAGCTCCGACGGTGGCTGCGTGACCACCCTGAGCGGGTTAACGTGCCTGCTGCAGACTCTCACATGACGCTGCTGTATACGTGCATATCGAATTGCAACCGAGTCGACCTCGCTTCTCTCCAGGCAGGGTACTCACGCTACCTCACTACGGTTCGCATGTTATGCGAAGAGTACAAGGCAGATGTGCTGGCACCGAACGGGGGCACACACAACACCGCGCTGCATCTCGCTGCGACACTTGGGGCGACTTCGATTTTACAGTATCTCGTTGTGGTTCGACACACCCCAGTCGACTGCGTTAATGCCTTTGAGGAGCGCCCCTTGCAGCTGGCGGAACGCTGCGGGCATGCGGATTGTGCTGCTCTTCTGAAGGCTGCTGCAAGAGAGACGGCAGGATCACCACTTTCATCTTCGCGAGAAGTGGGCCCCTCTCGTGCCTCTACATCTGCGGAGCGCACAGGGGGCGAGCACAAAGGTTTGGGCCGCTTTCAGCGTCTGACCGTGGTCGATAGTGATGAGGAGTATGGATGTGCGCAAGCACCCTCGCAGGGGTCGTATACGGGTCTTGGAAAAGCTGACGCAGCCACAAGCCTTGGAGCTACCGCGTCCGAAGAAAGAGCTCTGCGGCTTCCTTCGTCACCACCTCGTCATCTGCAGCCACCGCCCGATACGATTGGCGCTGGATCCTCGCTTAGAATTAGTACTGCAGGGCAGACGGCTGTGACGTCTTCCCCAGCATTGAGCGCTCCTCAACCGGCAGACCCTGCGGCGGTCCTCTCGCCACCGATACGGCCACGCAAGGAGTACGACATCTCAAGCCTGCGCATCTTGGCGAACCCTGACTTACAAAGCTTCCGCTCTGCTTTCGGGAATGGATTCCAGTACCTGCAGTGCAGCGATCATTACGAAATCCGCGGCATGCTGCCTTACACCTATCGTGGAACTGTCTATTACACGCCAGTCATCATCTCGGTCTACGCCCCGGCAGCGAACAACGACACCTCGAAGTCCCCCATCACCCACAGCAACGCGTCGTATGGCGCAACGGTTGCTTCCAGCCTCGTCGCTTCTACGCAGCCTGCGATCGGTACGAGTCCCCCGCACACGACACCCGCTCTTCGAGATCAGAACTTGAGTGGGCTCCAAGTAGAGGTCTACTGCCGCTTTCGGGTTGGTGTCAACATGGAGAAAATCGACAATTTGGCTATAAGCAGGAAGGCGGAGTACCTGGACCCTCTGAGCGGCGCCATCATACCGGCGCCGGGAGATGAAAAATTTCAAACGCTGACGGCGTACATCCGTCACGTGGTGGTGCGCAACTTTGAGGCGGTACCACCGCTCATTCACCCTTCCAGCTCGTATGCATTTCCCATGAGGCCCAATGTGAGCCAGCTCGGCAGTGCTGGCGGTGAAGACGTCTATCAACATCATCACTCCCACAACACGCCATCTTTTATACGGGACGTACTCACAAGGCGCACGGCAGCGCACATTCGCTGCGCTACCATCCTACGCGACCTTTCCCGCTTTGGTGATGGACTCGCCAAGTATTTCCCTGAAAAGCACCGCATTGTTGCCTATGTGCCTCTTTTCAGCGAGCGAAAGTCTGCAGTGCTGGCGCTGGCCCAGCAGCGAGCGTACCCGACAACCGTGGGCCAAAACAGTCCCCCTCCTGCGAGGGCATCCGAAACTTCCGCGGAGACTCCCCTTTCAGGAGTCGATGGTGCCGCTGCGGTGGGCTCAAAAACAAGCGTGACACAGCAAATAGCCGTGGAGGCGATCGCAGAGCTTCATGTTCGCGTGCTCATTCAGTTCACTCCGACGGAGGTCTCGGGGCTGGCAGCCACAGCCAACACTGTGGGGGCTTCGGATGATGTGGTGTACGCCTACGCCCCTCGTCTCTATCTTGTCGACGCCGCCGCGAGACCTCTAACGCTGCTGAAAGACGCAAAAGGTTGTGACACCAATACGGCAGCTTGCGACACACACTCCGATTCCCTCACTGCCCGTTGTTTCGCCGGAATGCTGAAGCACAAAATGACAGGAGAGGTTCGACCCGAACTTGTCTCTCTTTCGCAAGAATGGTGGAGCGCGAATGGCTCAGTGTACAGTATCTTGGTGGAGCTCCAGCTCGCCTTGCGTGGGGTGCTGGAGGCGTTTACCATGAGCCACCGTGGATCGGTCAAACCGTCGTCACCGTTGAGGCGTCCTGGGGAACAGTTCACGGGAAGCCAAGCCACAAAGACGCTCTCGGACTCGACCTCTTCTACCTTGACCGCCCTCGACGCATTTTTTGCTTCGCCCACGACGCCAACGCCTCCGCCCCCAAATCGGCCTTCCATCGACAATGGTGCCTCAACGTCCAGTAACAGTGCCGGGCACTGCCTTGCCTGTTTCCGGCCTTTACACTCTTCCCGCTTATTATTACAGCCCTGCGGACACGATGCCCTTTGTGGGCTGTGTGTGCAGCGTCTGCAGAGTCATTTCAGGGAGGAGCTGTTTCCTTGCCCCGTCTGCCGCGGTACCGTACGCAATGTTCTCGAGGTGTTGCTTTAAGTTCCACCGCTCCGCATGATGCGTGTCGCGAGGGTGGCGTCTGGACACCTTTTCCCTCTTCTTCTAGCTTTCTTTGCTTTCATTTCCGCCACTTTTGTTTCTCAGAGTTGCGTCTCTTCTGATACACATCGATACCAGCGCTTCCAGCTGCTATGGCCTCATCATGGTCCAGTGCAGGTCTTCTCTTCGATGGGATGGTGAACAGGCGCGGAGGGAGGCAAACATCATGGTTATTCTCGTTCCTTGGCATTGGTCCTTTTTACATTTTGTTCACGGTGTGTTCAGGCGGAAGAGTAGGAGAATAGTCCGGTGGGGGTATCCTCACAGTTGTCAAACCTGTACGAAAGGGCATTTTTTATCTCCGTTGTGCCTCTGTCTTGGTGGAAGCGTGTGGGTGATCAGGCGGCCAGCTGGTAGTACGATATCGAGAGACTCGTTTTGACGACGACTTTGGGTGCTGCTGCTGTGAGACAATCCAGCTGCAACATGGGCAGGAAAAAATACGCCGTTATAGATGGTCATAAATATTTCGTTGCATGTGATGTTTCCTTCGCTGATGAGTTTTGTGGAAGGTCGGCTCCTCTTTTGATGATGGTCTTTCTCGACATCTAAGTAGCCCCTCTTCCTTGCCCCCCCTCGCCATCTCTTGGCAGCATCTGTCCGGCGTCGCTCGCGTTTCCCATTCACCTCAGCTACTCGCCATTCCTGTCTTGATGCTTTCTCCCTTTCTATCTATTTTTTTGTCCCCGACCTCTACTACAAAACCACACTGCCTTCTTCTTCCCTTCTTTCTTCTTCGATGTGTTTTTCAACTGCATATGCACGTAGGGATTTACGAGGCGCCCTCTTCTCGTTTTGACCTCTTTCCCTCCCTCCCATTATCTTAGCTTCTCTTCTCTTCATCTTGCACCGAGCCGAAGCTCCACGATGTCCACCATCCCTCAGGGCACCACTAACGTCTACGACCCCATTGAGGTCGCCCGTGCCAATCCGTACTTTAAACGAAATCATATGGGGCACGTCACGTGCACCCTCTGCGGCATCTACTGCCCTGAAGAAAACAATTTTCTCAAGCACATCGCGGGTAAGACGCACACGCTGCAGCTGGAGAGACGGCAACACAAAGAGCTGCGACACATACGGGAGCAAGAGGAAGAGCGCCGGAATGCCGAGGCAGAGGATCGCGCCCGGAGGGAGGAGGCACTACTGGCGCTTAGCGGTGGACAGGCTGCTACCGTGGGTGCGACAGCTAGCTCCTCAAACGCTGCTGCTGCTGCAGCAGCCGCAGCAGCCAGCGCTCGTTTCGGTACACCCCTGTATTCGTTTCGCACCGAGCATGATGAAGTGGCCTATCGCACCAAGGTGTGGGTCGAAGTTATGTTTACACAGGCAGAGGAGGGCACACGCCCCCTGCATCGGTGGATGTCCGCGCGGGAGCAACATGTAGAGAAGCCGCCGGACGACTACTTCGTTTATGTATTGTTTGCCTGTGAAGGCTTCGCCACCATCGCACTGAAGTTTCCCGCAAAGGCGCACCGGTCTCAGGCGCGAGATGTCATGGTCAACGCAGATGGAACCACATCGGAAGCGTACCTGTGCTCGTGGGATCCACTGCGGAAAGTCTATTCGCTTTTCTTCGTGCTGAGTCGGTGAGAGGAGGAGCGTCACGCTTGCACCCGTGCCACCGCATCTTGCCGCCTTGCATCTACATCGGGACTGGATGACGCTGTAGGAGAGGCGAAAGGGAGCGAAAGTAATGATAATGATCGAAGCCGTGCTCAAGGACATCGCGGGCGACGCAGGGACGACGTTCATGTCTCCCCTTTTTTTCTTCATCTGATTCACCCTTCATCACGACTTCCTCTCTTCAATCGTTGTGGACGTCGTTGTGCGTAATGAGTGACGTCGGCGGAGGCTTCTTCTTCTCATGGTGTTCCACTTCCCCTCTCCTCCTCCCATCGTCGGTCAGTCTGGAAGTATTTCCTGAGTGGAGGCTGGCTGTCTGCTGATCCTTTTCTCATGCCTTCTCGCTCGTCGAAACAGTGGGGTGAGGGAGTGGAGGAAGCAGCGGAATGCTCTGAAAAGACTTGCGCAAACAAAAGGAAAAGGACTATGGTAACTGGGGTGAAATTTTTTTCGCTGCGATCCTCGTTCACCTCCATCCTAAGCCATGATATGGTGACGGAAGCTTTGAGAGGGAGGTGACGGCCATGATTGCATGGTGCGCATAAGAATCTTTCAAAGATGTTGTGCCAGACTAGCGAAGAACGAAAAGTCTGCCCCCCCCCCTCTTCTCCCCTCACATTTACAAGAGGGTGATGAGTGGAAAAGAGGGTAGGGGAACACGTAGGACAGCAGAAGCAGCTGCGACGCCACGCCAACAGTTCCATTAGGGAACAGAGATGACTTTCGCCTCTTCTCGTTGCTAGCCTCCACAAGAGGTACCAAGGTGACGTGAAGCTGGAGAGCCTGATGGCGGGCCTCTCACTCCCTCATTCTTTCACCCGCCCGCGCTTCTCTTGTGCTTTTCTTTGGCTCACTTTGCCTACTACCGCACGGCTCTCCGATGTTGAGGTTGTTCAAGAGGGGCAGTTGTGCTCGCAGAAGGAAACCAAAGGATAAGGAGCGGTTGTTTTCAGTCAGCGAGGTGTTATGGAGTGGGTAAAGGGGGGGGGGGGCTACCCTACCCACTCTACCTCCCACTTGTAGCAGAGACGCCATTCCTCCTCTGATTCTTTGCGCGATGCGCGGCTTCCTTTAAAGTTGGAAGAGACAGAGTGAACAGGGAGAGGTGCGTGTGATGGTCGAACAATGAGAAGAACGAACGGTAGCTATGAAGGAGCTTCTGACCGAACAAGACCGTCAGCACGATGAGCTTCACGCGTCATCCGCTGGCGCCCCTGCCAATGTGGTCGGGGTATCGCCACCTTTTTTTCTTCGAGCACGAAAGCAACGCTGTCTCGCTGTGCATTCTGGAGATCGTTGTGCGCGCATCTAAATAAAGCGAGACGCGCGTTCATCGTTTCGTTTCCGTGTATTGCATCGGAAAAGGCAAATGCGTTTCTCTCTCTTTTTATTCACACGTTTCTCACTGCTTGCTTCTCCTTCTCTACTTGTGGGCTTTACCCTTGAGCTGGTGTGCGTAAACGTATATACTTCGATATAAATGTATATTGCCGGTTACAGAAAACATCGAGGAAGGAAGAGAAGGTGTTGTTGATGCGTTCTGTTACGCACCGCCACTGAATCCCTCACCCTTTACTCCCCTTTCACATGATGGGTAACGGTCCGTGGCGAGCGAAAAAGATCAGGAGTCGCCTCATGAGCTATCCACCTGTGAGGGAGGAGCGTCAACGAAGCGAACACAAGGAAGGCAAAAACCTCTACTCTCCAGTATAGAAACGCCCGCTCATCGTACTCATCGTACTCATCACACACACACACACATATCTATGCTAGACACCCCAATAAAATCATAACGTAACGCTACGAGCCACACTCCATTCTGCACATCTAGAAATACCTGCTATCGCCCATACAGACACGCATCAGCGACGATTCTCAAAATTTATCTGCGGATATGGTTTGCAGTGGACGTCGTCACTCGGACACAGAAACTCAGAACATAATTCGGCTGCTGCTGCTTCTGCCGCTGCTGGTGTTGTGGGGAGCTGCCGTGCAATCGAGCGGTGAAGCGGGCTAAAGCGACCGCATTTGTAAAAAATGGAGTCCTTCCTTCGAGATGTGGACAGTCGCTCACTCAAGGCGAAGCTCAATAAGATCATGACCGACCTGGATGCTGTTACGGCCGATGCAGCAGTTTTGGCGTCGGCGCAGGGCAACGAGGAAGCCGGTGAACGCATTCTCGAGTTCTCCGAATTTTTCGTGGCGACTGCGGAACATTATGGCACCACTCCGCACGCTGTGGTTGGACAGCACGTCGTCACAAACGTGCTTGTGTTCGTTCTCGATCGCATTGTGAAACCAAACCTTGCTGCCTACTGTCGGGTGGCGGAAAAGCACGCAGCAAATGCTCTTCTTAACCTGGCCCGCTCCGCCCCCACGTCTTCTTCTTCTCATTTCGCTCGCCCAGGCTGCGCGACATCCGCGACGCCGGCGTCGTCTGCGAACGCTATCGCATCCGGTAGCCGAGATGCGCTTGAGGCTCGTCGTCGTCGCCTCCGCAGCGCCATCATTCGTCCTTTCACCCAACTTTTCCAGAGCCTGCACACATCGCTGGTAAGCAACGGTGAACCGCTTACTTCGTGGAGAGAGGACCGAAAAGAGAACCGTACAACCAAAGAACTTGCTGAGGGAGTGGGGGGAGGAATAGGGAAAGAGGCGAGCTGGGGAGCGCCTAACTCGACCCTTCAGCTTCCTTCGTTTCAGTCCTTTCATGCCGACAACGGCTATGGTGCCGCCGCAGCGGGGGAACGTATGCCTTACAGCAGCAGCGACGGCGTCGACGACGACGAAGATGCTCTCATTGATGATGGAGGATGTGACTCCCTGTGTCAAGTGCCACTTCTGTGGAAAAACGCATCACCACTCAATATTGTGTGCAATCACATTTTGGAGGTTCTGGAGAGTCAATGGCTCGTGGCGGCGGTGGGGGCTGATTACGCTTCACTGCTGCTGGAGGTGCTCCGCTGGGCTGGCTATGCGCGTCTGGTGACGCCGTCGTACCTCCTGCGCATATCGAAATGTCTGGTAACACTCATCGAGCGGGTATCCACCGGTGCGGACGAGGAACGATCTGCCGGTGATCTTGCGGTTTCGTTCAACTTGGTAGCACGTGAAACAACAGAAGGGCGCGCTTGGATTGCTAGGCCGAACGCTGATGATGCCTGTCTGTATGCGCAAGCGCTGGGACGTTTGTATGCCCTTCCTCAAGTCAGCTACGCCTATCCGCCTTCGTTGAGCTCCTCTGAAGAGGGGAAGGATGACGCTGCAATGACAGCGGTGCATCGCGTTATGGAGCTGATCAAGGAACGCCACCGCTATCCTACGCCCGACCTTCGCCTTGAGGCATACTGCATCGCCGCTTTGCGCCACCTCTGCGAACGACTGCAGCACGATCACACCAAAGCTTGCCGTGCCCCAATAGAGGTTGTGAAGCTACTCTGCGACTTCTTCTTCCTTCCACAGCACACGCCTCGCCACGACGTATGGCGCCTAGAGGTCATGCAATTCATAACGGTGGTTCTTTCCGGGTCCCTCTGCGATGTTCTCGGGGATGACTTGTGGCACGATCTACAACGACAAGAGAACGGGTCTGCTTTCCTCGTTGCGCATCGTTGTGAGACAGAAAAGATGGACGACTGGATGCACGCAGACGAAGGCGCGGGAAAACCATTTCACAAGACAGAGTTTCCAGAGCAGCTTCGGCGCCACGTTCCGCGACGACTTCTCTTTCTGCTCCATCAGACAGTTTTTCCCACGATGCATCGCATCTTTACACAATATCGCCACGAGTACAGCTTCATCTCGCGACGGGAGCTCTTCAGTTTCCCGTGCAGTCCGCTTCAAGACGTCTTTGACTTTGGTGCAGTTGTGCTCTACGTTTGTTCCGTGACGCACAGTGAATACGTAAAATACGCACCGCACCGGCCGTTTGCGGATCCGTTGAGTCATCTTCAACCTGCCGTGATCGCAATCGACGGGGCGGAAGAGAGAACGCCGGCCGGCGGACTCCATGCATGTGATGCCGCTCTCCGATACCAACGGAAACGCTCGCGTGAGGCGGTCAGCGGCGAGGATGATCGACTATTGGGTGGTATCGGAAGGGGAGGCGCCCAGGCGGAGCGAAGCAAAAGCGTGGGTGGAGCTGGCGGAGACGCAGACCACGCACCGAAAGGCTCCACGCACCATCCGGTCGACACGCTGGTGGGTGCTTTACAGCATGAATTCTTCATGCCCTGCGTACCCCAGGACAGTGCGATTTCAGGAGCTGCTCCTTCAATACAGACGACGCAATCCACGCACTCCCCAGAATGCAAGCGAAAAGGCAGAGACGAGGAGTCTGGGGAGACTTTGTGCGCTGCTACGCGGCGGAGAGCTGGTGCAGCCCCGCTGACGCTGCGTGTGGGGATCGCCACAGCATGCATGAGCAGGGCCGCCACACTGGATGCCGTGTCTGATACCGCCCTCTTTTCGCTGCACCTTCTCGCTCAACCGTGCGCCACGCTTCATGCTACCCCAACTACCCTGAACCGCCTCGTCGAAGATGTACTTCTCCCATTACATGAGTATTTGAGCCTGCGCCTAGGACCTTTACTTTTGGCTGTGCTGCGCAGTATTCTTCCACGTTGCACCGCCTCAACCCAGCACTACGCGTTTGCAGTTCTCTCCCAAAGCTCCTTCCCTCCAGCCGCCCCAACGAGGACGCTTGGCGTCTTGGTGCATGCGGTAGATGATGCTGCGGGTGGCGGTGGTGCAGGTTACAATGACTTGCGATCCTCCTCAATGACGATATCGAGTGAGACCAAGAGGAACTTCCTTACTTCTGCACCTGTGTACAACGTACTCGTGAGAATCCTAGAAGAGCATCTGCACCAGCGTGGCAGTCCGCCACACTCCGGGATCTCGGCAGGCGTACTTTGTTTTGGGTTGCAGCTTTCTTGGGCGGCATCCCATCGAGCGATTGTGCAAAGCGTGTATGCGCGACTCAGCGAGTGGGAATATACTTGGAGTGGCTTGTGTCGACGCAACCTTGCCGCAGCCACCATGACAGTAGCTGCCGTCGATGAGGGCCCTAGCAAGCTCGACGCATCTCGGCTGACGTACACCCCAACCCTGATCGCACAACCGGCGCTTACGCTTCTCCGCTTTGCAACGCTTTTGCAGTGCGTGCGTTTGTGGCAGCTTTCAGCCCCCTCCGTGGAGACTGTGTCGTCCAAGCCCAGCGTGGGCTCTCCAACCCACCAGCACAACGTGTTGGGTGTGAGTGGTCTTTGGGATTTCACTACGATCTTCAAGAACCCTCTTGGCTCGTGCCGCACAGAATTACATGCGGCATGCTCGTCTACACTCTGTGAGGAGCACGGCGGCGGCAGATTTCGAGATGACGGACTGAGCTTTGTGACGTGCGTTACTGCTCATGCAACATCGTTTTACGATGGTGTTCCTTTTCTCACCAGCGTCGGCAGAAGTGCTGACCCTGAGGATGCGCGTGGCACCACTCGGCTGCACACCAGTAGGGATGAGCAGTCGATCGATTTCGAAAATGAAAATGTGGCAATGCTTGGTAACCGTGGAGATGCGTGGATTCTGCGTTTTTGTGCCAACTCTACCTCCTGTGCCCCGCGTTCCTCAAAGCCCTTTTCGGCTTCGCTTTTTGCCGAGTGGTTGGACATGGCCGAGATGTATGCAGGCGCGGCGCTCCGCATTTGTGCTGCACGAGAACAGCTGGAGCGACACGTGTTGCAGCTATCCTGCACATCAGCTAGTTCGGGCGAGAGCGGTGGTGCGGGTTTCTCGTCTTCCCTCGACAAAACTGCGGTGCCTCAACTTCAGGGTGCCGTGAAACAGGAGGTGGTGGGCTTTCTGGACGATGTGGGGGATAGGCTTGATAGGGTTGGCACTGATTCGACGATGACGACGCTGCCGACCACCCTCTATGATGCCGTGGAGCCATGCTGGATACTGAGGTTGTCGAGCCGACGGCGCGCCGTCCCGCGAGAATACGTGGGTGCCCCCTTCTCTTGTCCGGTGAATGACCAGAGCGCGATGATCTCCCCTGAGGAGGGGGAGCTCGCCAAGATGCCAAACGGGGAATCGGTAGCGCGCATTGGACGGGTTCCCGCCATTCCGGGCTCTTTTCGTATGGCGTTGATGTCGAGTGTGCAGGAATCCTTTCTGCGACTGCTCCGGCGTGCCCAGCTCCTACGCGGCGTCGCGCTTTACCAATCAGAAGCACAAATGGAAAAAAGCTCCGCGGGCACCGACGTTGGGGAACGCTCGCGGAGGTCTCCTCACTTACAAGCGGCGTCCAGTGGTGAAACCGAACTAAGTGCGATCCAGTCCACTGTGAGTGCAGCGCTTCTGCTGGATGTCCAGTGCGTTCAGCTTTTACACCTGCTACTTCGTTGGCGACGGGCGGCGTTGTGGGTGTGCCCTACGGAGGAATCTCTTGGGCAGGAGAGACAGCGCACAGGCAAGGATGCCATGAAGGACACACAGGGCCGGAAAAAAGATTCAGCCACCTTCGGTTCCCGGTGCGATCCCGCGACATCGTCGCGAGATGCTGCGAGTGGGTGTGCAGCTGAACCGCAAGTTGTCAGTAGCAGCGGCGATTTCGATTCTACGGAAAAATCAGATGACGTTGCGGCGATGCGAGCAGATCTCGAACTTATTCGAACCGCACCTGACCTCTTCGCTACTCCGCTTCGAATGCTGGGGCGCTTCTCGATCGTGGGCGGGGGCCGATTGTATTACATTATACTGTGGCTCTGCCAGCACCTTCACGCCTCTCTTCGGCGACAGACGGAGGCGATCGTTACCGCGCTGCCGCTCTGGACAGCCCTGCGAATCATGTTCCGTGATGTAGGTACTATCTTGCTCGATCCGGCCTTTGCGTGCCTTGATCCCGGCCAGACGATACTTCGTTTTACCGCTATGGTTACGTCCAGGGCATTGGAGTATGGTGTGCGCACTCTCAGCCGATGGCGACCCTCCAACACTACTTCCCGAGAGGGGAGCAGTGTGGTCACCGCTGGACTGAGGATCTCGACGGATGTGTTACGCAGGATACTCTGGATTTCCGCTCGAACTGGCGTGGCAGCTTACGCGGTGGACCCACTCGTCGACGTTCCGGCCCTCAGTAACAGTATCATCTCGGTGATGCGGGCTCAGACTCTGTTCGACTCTGAATCCTTGGAGCCGCGGGCGAAGGAAGCTGGTGAAGACTTCAGTGCTGCGGTGCAAAACGACACTGTACTACCCAGCCAACATCCGTTATTGAACAAACTTCCCTTTCTGTTACCATTGCTACCGGCGCTTCCGGTATTTCTGCGTACCCTGACACTTCTGTGCTGTATCGCGAATTCGTCTAGCGTCGACGTCACGTCTCCCGGCTTCAACAGGTACCAGACGGTGGTGCAACTGCTTCAAATACTTTTTTCTCGATACCGCTACCAACTAGGACCTTCACTGTGCGATGTGCTGCTTCGTGGTGTCGTGGCTGAGGCGGAACACTTCTTGCAGTTGCAGCCCTCACTACGGTGCGGTAGCCTCGTGAGCCCCGCATCCGGCTTGTCTGGGAAAGGCGCTGTTGGAGACTGCCAGGCACAGAGGTACAACACGGAAGTCTCCTTATATGTCCACGCTGGACGGCTGCTAGAGCACTGGACGAGGCAGCTGACGGATACCACCCGCGTGGACATGCCTGTCTGCACTTTGGCGTGGAATCGTGCCTTACTACGAACAGCTTTTACGGTGCTTCCACGGTGTGAACCGGCAGTGGCCGAAGAACTTGGCCGCTTTTCCTTCGAATTTCTTTCGGAGAGCACCCCGTACGCCGAACGGTGCTATGCGGCACGCCAGGTGGGGGTGTTGTTTCACATCTTCTCGACACGGCGCATGCAAGTGTTGCGTACTCTTCTCACCAAAGCGCGGGAGAGTATGCTTTCAGATGCGCGTTTGCTTTGCTCGACGAGCCTTCTTGCGTTGTCAGAGGCGGTGCGAGCTGCTTCAGAGGTGCAGGTGGAGGTGATCTACACCCTACTGGAATGCTGGTCGATGCGCGGATTTCATCAACACAATCTCCTGATGGAATGTCTGCAACGAATGACGGCGTGGGTTCTGGATGATGCTCATCGAAGAGTAATGCCATTGGGCCATCAGCGCCTCCCTCGCGTACTGCCTTTTCATTACGTCTGTGAAATCCATGTGCGTTCGCTCTTGTTCCTTTGGCTGTGTGAGTCCCGGCATCCCCTCACGGCCCTACCAGTCAGGTGTTTTGGCGTTACCTCACTGAAGGAATTCTCTGCTCAGCACATGGGTGAACTCGTCCCCTTGGCGCTGCTTCTAATGACCCTCTCAAACGATTTCCAGTGGGCTGCAAATAGTGCGGCAAACTACAGAAAAGTGGGGTTTGGGCAAGAGCGGCGACCGGATGAGCTGATGATGGGAGGCGAGACGTTTCTGCGTCGTGAAGGCGGCGAACTCTACCACCAGTTGACAGAGTTGTATTCCAGTTCTGCATTTACGCGGGCTAGTGCACTACAGGTGGCCCCAGCCGGGGCGGAAAGCTGCTTGGAGGAGTGCCGGGTATCTAAGCGAACAAAGGATGATAAGAGAGACGAAGCGGATGAGCTGCCGATAGAGAAGGGGGACAGCTGCAGCGTCGCTGACGGTGACGGTGACGGTGTTGAGAATACTGTGCTTCTTCGTCACCGACCTTTGCGCTTGCTGCTTGACTATTATCCCAGTACTGTCGCTCAGCTGCTCGTCTTGGCCTCGCACACATCCAGGTCGCTTTTTTCGGGCAGCGATCAAGGACTTTCCGGGGCAATTGAGAAAGGATCTGGGGATGAAGTAGGAAGTGGTTTCCATCATCCAGACGAGTCATGCGCCGCCATTACGTGGGCCACTGCCGCTCAGCGGTCTCTGTACTGGCTTGAAATGCAACTGAACACGTGTGCATCTTCCGTTCTTGCGTCGTGCCTCCGGCCGGCAGACCCTAACGGGAAAAAACCGCCAGGCGATGACGTGGAGGCGATAACAGGGACATCGTTGGCATCTTTGCTGAAGCCCGACACTGCTCTGAATTCCACCGCGGTGCTGCTGTTCTATTTGCGGCACTGTCAAATCTGGCCTGTAGCGCGATCCTTCTTTGACTTAGTTCTCGCTTCGCGAGTCGACGCCATCTTAAAGGAGTTGGTACGGCTCCATCGAATGCCGCTGGATCCGCAGGCGTTGGTCTACGGCACCTCAGAGCAGCTCCGGCGAGCTCTGCGCTGGGTCGCTGAGAAGCTCGTTCTGATACCAATAGCGCTACCGCTATCGAATGCCGGCTCCTTGTGCTCCCGTGACAACAAAGAAAGACTAGCGGTATACAGCCAGGTGAGCCACACACACACGAGCAGAAGCGGCGATCTTCAGTCATGCGTCGTGGTGGATTCAACAACGACGCGGGAGGAGATAAACAATCCAACTGGCGTGGATGTGGCTGCTGTGCAAGCGCACTGCCTTGCACTACTCGTTCCCGGTGAGGAAGCTAGGCGGGGAGAGCAAGGCTTGTTGGTTAGTGGTGTCACTGTTTCACATAACGTTGATGAGCAAAGAACCTCTGACGGCCGAACAACCGATCAAGTCGAGTCCCCCGGCACCGTTTCCGAGGATGCTCTGACGCAGTTCTTCCTCCTGAGGGGCAGCACCTTTCTTCATGCTCTCCTGCACTGCGCATATTCATTCGTATCTACCCCGTCATCGGTCGAGATGGCGCTGCGTACCCCTCAACAGCTGCTGCTGCTCACACACATAGCCACCAAGTGGTGTTCTGCACGGGTCCTTTCGAACCCACTTGCCCTTCGTTTGATCCTCACGCATCTGCTGCCCTTGTTGGGCCGCTTCTCAGCCCCGTTTGTGCACAAGGCTGTAAGCGATAGTCTTCTCCACATATGGTCTGTGGCGCAGACTGGTGGTGGGCACGGTGTTGTGGGAGCACCGCTGGCTTCAGCGCAAATGCAGTGGTGCGCAAGAATGCTCTCCCATGCGATAGTGCCTCTCAGCTCCTTTTCTCCGCTAATGGCTTCCACGTGGAATGCGCTATGCCGCAAGGATCCAAACCTGATGCATTGCGACTGGCAGCGGCGCGTCCGAGAATTTCTGGACGGAGCTTCTCAACGTGGCACCATTCCAGGGAGGTTGGTTGCCCATCAAAAGCCGGAAGAAGAGGGTGACGGCTGTGGGTTGGCCGTCGATGCATCCCTGAACCGGTCGTGCGGCGTGATCGAAGTCGAGGATATCACCGGTAGTGATACGGACGAGGCCTCCGACGAGCTGCGCCTGGGAGAAGATGGTGTCACCGCCAACCGTCGAGAGTGCGAAGATGATGCAAAATGCGTTACCGTGCCTCTCGTCACCGGCGTGCATCGATGGTCATGGGATACGTATAATGCACATCGGAAAGCTTCCCTCTCTCCTCTCTGCAGTGCAGGTACACGCGCTCGGCTTGAGCATCTTTTGATTTTTTTGCGGCATGTAGGTGGGCTTGAAGGAGAGGTACCGGAATGGAGGACATCCATCAACACCGCTGGTGGTGGTGCCGAAAGGCATGCGAAGATAAGGGAGGACGTTGCTAGCAATGAGGTGCAGCTATTTCAGTGGTTCAACAGGGACGAAGGAAGCACTGCCCCCCCTCCCCTCGCTTCCTTTTTACAAGATCTCACCATCGCCGTGGATGATGCTCGTGAACTGCTGGTGCGGTGCGTTGAGGTAGCGGTTGTTTGTCGACGCGCAGGAATGGATGTAGCCCCTCCACTGCGTTTGGACGCGACCTCGAGTGCAATTTCCCCAACTAACACGCTTCAGGAAGCCGAAATGATGGCGCTCGCCATTCGCGCAGTGCTGCTTTCCTGTGCGCGACAGCTCTATCAGTGGTGCTTCTCTGGAGAGCAGGAGACCTCTCTCTACGGGTCCGCAACCACCAGAATACCAGGCGAGCTCCGGTTTCGTGATACTGTAGCTGGCGCATTTCACTTTCGCTGTGGTGAACACCCGACATTGCCAGTGGATGAAGTGGAAGCGCGTTTCCTCGCAGCATTTCAACTTTTGCGTGCGGTTTCTCTTTGTGTTATTCAAGGTGGGGAGTCGGAAGCTCTGCCGCTTTGCATCGCCCGAAAGACGAATGGGTTTTGTATCACCACCGCTCATACAGATAGCCCACAGGGAGGACACGGAGCCTGTGAGCTGGGTATGGGGTACGCTTGGAGAGCTGAGGATTCGGACATGCCTGGAATGGGCTTGCGCGAGGCGACGACACGCTCACGAACTGCTGAAGATGTCGTGGCGCGAGCTCTTGGCGGCGCCTACGGGCGTCAGCTTCGTGTGTTGGAGGGGCTAGTGTGGGATGAGGACTCGGACTTATCGGAGCTGGCGATGCGTGCCTTGCGCATATGGACTTGGTGTTGTGGCACCGACGCAGAATTCCTCACCAGCATCGATGGCATGTCAGTGGGAGAGCGGCTGACCAACTTCGATTCGGCCATTGTGCAGTTGATGTCGAATGTGTGGAAGGAATCATTTGTGGGGTTGCCGCCACTGGTCGCATTTCCTCAGGGAGGCTCAGCGAGTGATCCGGAGACGTTGCGTACGGCAGGAGGCGAATTGCATGGAGTACAGGCGGTGCGGTTTATTCGACAGTCACTTGCGTGGGTGCTGCGTAGCAGTGAGGAAAGAGGGCACCCGAGAGAACAGCGGAGCTTTCACGAGACAAGCGCGCTCACGCTTAGCGCTGCCCCTTCTTCTCCTTCATCTCATCGCACTCCCCTTGTTTCGTTAACAAACCCATCGGTCTGGCAGCCGCTTCGCGCCAACCCACCGAATGAGCACGCCTTTTTGTGTCGCTTCATTCTTGCAGCTGCTCATACATACGGCCTCTTCAAGAAAAGTACTTTATGGACGTCGCTTGTCCCGTTGCTGAGAGAGGAGCTTCGTGGAGCTGAAAAAAGGGCTGGCGCTGCGACAAGTGAGACCAGCATGAGTGGTGAGCTCGATTCTTTATTCACGGGGATGGAGGCCTTTGAAGGAGGACGTGTTCGCTTCGCGGAGCATCTCGTACATCCACTCTTCTTGCATTTGCTTTGTTTGCGAGAAGGGGACAGTCAACGCGTGATACGGCGGACGTGGAGTCTTCGTCTCGACCAAGATCTGTTCCAGCGCGCGGGGGAGTGCCGCTACGCCGCGCGACTCTTTCTCCACGCTCTACATCAATGTCACGTCGTGCTACTCCATATAACGCGGCAACGCGGGCTCAAGGGGTCTCGTGTTGTGTCGGGGAATCGTGATAAGGTAACTACAGAAACTCATATAAGACACGAGGATCCCCACCTTGTCAGCCAATTCAGTGGGCCGCAGCTGTGGATACCCTCCATTGGCGCAGTGCCGTCCCTTACTGACATGTGTGAATGCTACTGGCTAAGCGACATTCCTGCCATGCACCTGGCACGTGCTGCTGTCCAGGTGCGAGAGCCGCACCTGGCGCTTCTGTTCTCTCAGCTCAGCGGGGAGTCGCTCTTCGGTCCTCGCACGGGGGCTGCGGCGCTGTGTGGAGAGACGGAGACTACACGGTCCATTATCGAGGCCCGTGCCGGTTCCAGCACAGCCCGGTACTCCGTCTTGTTCCCCTTTGCTGAGCATGATGATTACTCCTCGCCAGCGGCGGCGAGACCAGCCAGCAAGTGTGATGTAAGGACACGCAGCGGTGGCCGCGCCCGTGAGCGCTTCGACGCGGTGCGCCAGCAGGTGAGCGTCTTCGCACAGGAACTTTTCGACGTCTACGCTGCCGCGCAACGCCAGATCGATGTAGATGATGTAGTCGGCGTGTCGGTGATGACGATACGGCCCGAACGGCAGCCTCTGGGGCGGCAGGTTGCAGAAGGCCTGCCAAGCACCCAGCCTTTCTCTGGCGCCTCCGGGAGGACGGTGATCCGTCGCTGCGAGCAAAGTGTGAGCCATGGAGCGGCACCCATGCGTGACGGGGGCGCCGGTGTCGGGAAAAGGCGCTCCCCCACCACTTCCTCTGAGTGGCTGGATAACATGCAACGGCTCGAGGAACAGGAGGCGCGCGAAAGGGGTTGCTGTGCACACCGGCAGGGTGATATCTTCCAAAATTTCAATTCAGAGATGGTGCCTTGCGGCACCGCGAAGCGCCAGGACAGGGACGTGTTCACATCTGAAGCGCCGTTCTTGAGAGACCCGTGGGCTACACACCTGCAGCGGGCGGCGCTGCTTTTGCGACAGGGATTTGCGTCGGCCGCCCTAGATGTGCTGCTTGGCGTACAACCACCGTTCGGAAAAGGCGATGTGAGAGCGCCGTGGTCCGACGACTCCGTCGCACCGCAACAACCTCCACTACAAAATCAACACGTGGAAATCTACGGTGCTCAGCGTAGTGCGGATATCGCTTCACCTCACATGGATGATACGACATTATCGATGTGCGACGCTCAGCAAAGTGGACACACTGCGGCTGGCCCCGGTGCCAGGAACTCGGCGGCTCCGACTGCCGTTCCAAGTGGCTGGTCTCCGACCCACGAGGCGACGCTGCAGTCTCTCTTGGCAGAGGCGGCGTGGCGATGCGGGCGATGGTCCCCTTCGCTGACGACCGATCCGATCAGTGGGAGTAGTCAGCCTGGATGTGTTCGGCAGGAAGTGCTCGACCGCCTCTCTCACCCCTGGATGGCCAGCTTTTCCCCCTCTACGGAGGTGAGGAGCTCTGCAGCTGTGGGAGGAGGTCTTTACACACATTTGCTGCACGCCTTTGTTGCGCTGTCGAGCCGACAGCCTCGACTTTGTTTACAACACATCCGTCGCGCCGAATCATCGCTGTGCGCGCAGCTCTCCTCCACAACTATCTTGCCGACAGTAATGGCTGCCGAGGCCCTGAATGAGGTCCGAGAGTACGCCCACTTTGTGCAGAGGACCCTCGCAGCTGACCACAGAGACTGCGCAGCTTTCAAGCTTCCGCTGCAACCCTTCTCAGACGAGGTTGCCCCACAGCTAGGCAGCTCTCATCGAGAAGGTACAGGGAAGAAAGGCAGAGCTGCTGCTACTCGGCTGCGGTGGTCCTCACGCGCCGCGGTGGCCAATGTACCCCTAACACTCCACTACGCCGCATGCCAGCTAGTGGACTCGGTGCGTCACGCTCTTTGCCAGGTTTCTGCAGATAATGAAGGCTGGTACAGGTTCATGCTCGATGCGACCGAGCGGGCACTGGTGCACGATGACGCACCAACGGCGCAGCGTTGGCTGAGTGACTGGGAGGAAGGGCAGCGTGCGGATGTGATGCATTCGCAACGTACCTGCGGGGACTCTGGTGATGAGATCGACGATCCTGCAGCCGCAGCGGTGTTACAGAACCGTCGGCTCGATGTTTTGCTTCGCAAAGCGCAAATAACATACGGGCTTGGCCGATGGCAGGAAGCTTTCGCTATTCTTCAACCCTCCCCCGTTTCTGAAACGGATATTTCGATGGCCGCCGGGCAGAGCATGTTTCGCCGCCCTGCCCCCCGCCTCGCCCCCCTGGAACCACGGGTAATTCAACAGCTGATGGTGTGGCACGGTGAGCTGCAGCTGGTGCCACCTTCCCAACTCGTGCGAGATCATTTCCTCTCGCGCGCGGCCACATCGGATACAAGCGGAGCATGTAGCTTCCTGCTAGCGCGACTTTGTCACACTCTGGCGGACGAGATCGCAACGAGGCGCACCAGTTACGAATATCATCAGCTCCGTGAAAGTGTTGAGGAGTCTAAGCGCCTCAAGGCGGAGCTCCAAACGCAACTGGAGGACGCGTTGCGCTCCATCTCCCCCAATGCACCCGCGGAGCCCCATGGGAGTGGAACTAGAGCTGTGGGAAATACCTCCAGAGCGGTGCGTACCGCAGCTCCTCCAGGACCCGCTGCGTTCGTGGCGCCAGAAGCCGGCCTCAGCGAGGATCAGCTGCGTGTGATCCGCCGACGGATACGCGAGCTTTCAGGCGATATCAAACGTCTGGAGGATGAGTGGGAGGGAGAGATGAGCAATTATGCACTATACCGCCGCAGCGCCCTTAACGCGTACTCGCGGTTCTTACAGTTCAATGCAACCACAGCTGCATCGATGCCGAATGAGTTGCTCTGTCATGACCGTCAGCATGAGGAAAAGGGAACCGTGCGTCCGCTGGTGCGCTCCCTGCCTGCAAACAGCGGCGAAGATGTTGTTCACGCCCTCTTTGGCTTCGTGGAGCTCTGGCTGAACGTCACGGATATGGGCAGTATGGGTGGCGGTGATAGCGACTGCACGTTGGATAAGGTGGTGGCGAAAGCCGTAGAGCGGATACCTACTGCTTCATTTCTGCCGCTAGCTGGTCAGCTTGTGGCGCAGCTCGACACCAGCAGGCAAGGGGGCGAGCGGCTGCTATTTCTCGTTACCCGCATAGCTCGTGATTATCCGCTGCATGTGGTTTGGCCACTTCTGGCTCTCTCGCACGGTCGCACGTTTGACAAATCCAAGGAAGCGCATCCTCTGGTCTACGTCGACGAGGCAAAGGCACGTACAGCCCAGCGCCTGCTATCACAGCTGGCAACTCCCCCGGAGACTCCCTCTGCTCTACCGCATCGCTCGCGCGAACCCTCGCCAAGTTGTTCTACTGTAGCTACGCAGGTTCAGCAAGCCCAGCTGCTGAGCGCTGCGTACCTAGAGCTGGCGTTTGACCGCAGTGCGGCGACGGCGCAGGTGGACAAGCGGCACTCTATTCGAAAGAATTGCATGCTTCTCAAGGATGCACATCATCTGATGATACAACCGCCAACCTCGTTGGATCTTTTTGCCACTCCCGCTCCCTCCGCTTCCGCGCTGGGGTTCGTAGGGCCAGGGTGGGGGACGGGCAACGCCACGCTGGACATGCCGCACGTCCTCCGATACCGAGACTACTTCACGACACCGGGTGGCGTGAATGTGCCCAAAGTACTTCGTTGTGAGCTGAGCGATGGCCAGGTGGTACGACAGCTGCTGAAGGCCGGCGACGATCTCAGACAGGATGCCCTAATTGAGCAAGTGTTCTCCACTGCGAATCACTTGCTGCTGAGTCGAGCGGCAACTCGACCGCTGCGCATTTGCACTTTCACGATTATCCCGCTGGCACCTCAAGCGGGGATACTGCAATGGGTGGAGCACACCATTCCACTCGGCGAGTATCTTACCGGGAAGATGGCAGGGAAGGAGATGCTTCCTGGAGCGCACGAGCGATACTTTCCAGGTGAGCTGACGAGTCGGGAGTGCCGCGTACAATTACAGAGTGCTCCTCCGAGCTCCAAGTGCCAAACGCTGCTGGAGCTCTACGGGAAGTTCACGCCGGCGCTCCACTATTTCTTCTTGGAGGAGTACGCCTCTGCCCAGGTCTGGGTGGATCGTCAGCAGGCATTCACACGCAGCGTCGCAACTTCTAGCATGATCGGATACGTGGTGGGGTTGGGTGACCGGCACATCAATAATATTCTCCTCCACACTCAAACGGCAGATGTGGTACATATCGACCTCGGGATCGCATTTGACCAGAACAGGCTGCTCCCGGTGCCAGAACTCGTGCCTTTTCGCCTCACTCGGAATGTTATTGACGGGCTCGGGGTGCGAGGCACGGAGGGCAGCCTGCGGCCGTGTGCCGAAGCAGCGATGCAGCTTCTTCGGGAAAAGCGCGAACTTCTTCGCACCATCCTTACCTCTATTATGCATGATCCACTGGCACGATGGGCGATTGGTGCGCCAGGTCGTTGTGCTACCACCAGCGGTGCCTCTTTTCGTGATGGGGATGGTGGCATCACCATGTCCGACACTCATCAGCCAGCTCCGATGCGCACGCGCGCCTCCAACGCAGATGCTGCCCGCACCCTTGCGCGTATTGACGCGAAACTGCGTGGTATGGATGGAGGCGATGTGCTGAGCGTCCCAACGCACGTGCGAAAGTTGATAGAGGAAGCCCAGAAAGTGGAAAGTCTGGCAGTGATGTTCCCAGGGTGGTCACAGTGGGTGTGAGTGATGTACTTCATTAAGGGTTTCCCTTCCCACTGGAGGTTTTGAAGGCAATACAGGGAGTCCTGAAGAATGACAGAGGACGCGTGGCTATGGAAAGTCGAGGTGAGCGGCGTTGGGCGCGTAACAGAACCGTGGCACCCGAAGAGCACCGGTACGGCTGGTGTTTTTGTTCGGTCTGCGACGAAAGAGGTGGGAGGGATGAAGGGGACGAAGATCGAACGATATACGGTCGATCTCTTCTCCACTTGTTCTGCCAATTCTCACGACCTTTTCGAGGGTTCCAAGGTAGCAGTCACTTACCAAAGGTAAAAATAGATATTGACGTACCTTCTGTTTGTATGAAGTCACGTCAATCCTTAAAAGAGGGAACTACATGCTTACTATGCGTCATCTCAACGGCTGGGGTCATTATCATCGATACCAGGTTGGGAAAAATGGCGGGGCGTTATGGCTGCTGCCGCAAAGTGGAGTAGAACGGTTCGCGTTTCCCACTTCCCTTTCCTCCATTGCGTTTCTACGTACAGCTTGCGCTGCCACTTTGTGTCGGCGCTCGACACCTTTTCTTTGAGTGATATCTCTGCATCGGTGCAGACTCTGACCTAACCTCTACCTCTCTTTTCGTTTTCTCTTCCCCTCTCTCTCCTCATACATATATATATATATGTATTGACTGTCACGCCGGCTGGCGCTTTGAATATCCGCGGATGCTTCACACCATAATCACCCAAGTGATTTGTTGTGCAGTGCTGAGGGGCATCGCGAGTTTCCTTTATCGCAACTGAGGGGAGGGGGATAAAGAAGAAGAAGGAATCCCGAAGGAGAGGCGCAACGTTGGGGTTCGCGGATCTCTCCGTCACCTTTACTGTTTCCTTTTTGTTGCTTGAAAGGGACACGACAGAATTGGTTTTTGCATTTTTTTCTTCCAACCCTCCCTTTTTTCCCTCTCCCTTTCTCCTCTCCGCACGCTATTCAAGAGAGTGTCGGAGTGCACCGAGAATCAGAACGCTCGTTGCGAGAGAGAAGTGGCCGAGGTATAATATATATATATATATATATTATATATATATATACCAATACTCTTCCTTCTTACACATTTCCGTCCCTCCTGCCTCTCTTTCGTGCAACGCTCTCAAACCGTCCGTGCATGAGAGTGTTGCACCACGGGCAGAGGTAGGCAGTGAAGACAGCTGATGTGGATCTTCTCCTTCACTCTTTACCTCCCTGTTCTCGTTTACATCGGGGTTATGTGCCTCGTCTTTTTTTCTCACTTGCCACCTTCTCGTCTGTTCTCCCTCCCCCCCTCTCTCTCCCTCCCCCCCAGCGAACGAAATTAGTAAATGTCAAGTACAGAGAGGTTCACCGAAGCACTGCAGCTGACTCACAGCTTTGATCTTAATGTGCCGCAAAATGCCCGGCATGATGCTGAACGTTATTTGATGGACCTCCGCGACAGCGCCGAAGGCCTGAATTTAAGCTTTCATATAATCAGTAATGAAGCTGTGAACGAGCTTCGCTGCTTCTGGGCGTTCAACACGGTCATAGCACACCTCCCCACGTTGGCAATGACAGTGGATAATGCGCAGGCTCAGGAGCTGTACCGCAGCCTCTTCGCTTTCATTCATCGCGCCCTTTTCGCCACCCCCACCGCGGCTCCCGCTGACTACGTCGTGAACAAGCATGCGCAGATGATGGTGGTCGGGCTACAGGTGTTCTACCCCGCGCGTTGGACATCTTTTTTCGATGACTTGTTCGACATGCTCAATCTTCGGCAGGCTACACCCTATCTCCCGACCGCGGACCTCGTACCCGTATATGTGTTGCGCGTATTTGAGTATGTAGATGAGCGAGTCGTGTGTGTGCGTGATCGCCAAGAACGTGGGAAACAGCAGCGCGCGCGTGACATGGAGCTGAAGGACGCGATGCGAGAGAAAGTAATACCACAAGCAGTGAACATGTGGTACAACACGTTGCTCAGCGATGCGCGAGTGCGCAACCCTGACGTGTCGAAGCTGTGTCTCAGTGTGGTGCAAACCTACATTGGATGGGTGGATCTTTCTCTCTTCATGACGGCTGATTGGATCAACCTGTTATACTTTCTTCTCACGGTACCACCATTGCGTATAGCAGCGTGCGAATGTCTGCTCTCCTTAGTAGAGAAAAAGCAGCTTCCCGGCATCAAGATGGAGTCTCTCAGGACGTTGAACGTGGTGGACTCCCTTCCGCGCATGATGTCGCTGTTTGAGCTGCCTCCCCCTTCGGAGGAGGCGGTGCTCTTCATTGATGCCGTGGTGAAGGTGGCAGTGGCGGTGGCAGAGCAGTTTCTCGCCTTGCTCGACACTTGCTCCGCCCTCACGCAACAGCAGCAACTCTCAGCTACTGCAGCACCAGCGGCGGCCACTGCCGTGATAGAGTTGGATGGCATGGTGTTGCAGGACCGACCGTTCACCGTGACTAGTGAGCTACTGGCGCGGCTTTCCAACGCGTTGCATGCGGTCTTCACGCAGGTCTGCAGGGCTTTGCAGCTAAACCTTGCTGACGTCCAAGATGTGGTGTTGCCATTTCTGCAATTATATCTCAAGAGTGCTTATCTTCTCTACGAAGAAGCAGTGGAGCTACTCTCTATTCTGTTCTTTCAGACCCGCATCTCCGGCGTCGCCAACGACGAGGATCGCGTCTGGGATGATGCTTTCATTGACCAACGTAAGGCCCTATACAATCTATTGCGCTTACTGCACCGGCGTTACCCAGAACTGGTCATGTCTCATTTGCAAAGTATTTTTATAAATGGCATGGACCAGCTGAGCAGCGGTGCTGCTATCGGAGTCAGTGCTGCTACTGCCGAGACAGTAGATGATATGCGTTTCACAAATCCGGAGGTGCTGGAAGCGGCCTTGCGGTACCTCTTCGAGATAGGGGAATCGCTTCGACTAGAGAATCTGAAAGACACAGGCGACACCACCACGCAGCTGCTGCAGCGCCTGTTGACGACGGACGCAGTGATGTGCGGTGAAGTGACGTGTGTGCATCTGGCCTACTTCGAAGTGCTAGGCCGCTATTACCTTTTCTTCGCCTACCACCCTTCGTTCATTCCACTGCTGCTGCAACGTCTCCTTCTGCAGCCTTGTGGGGTGATGAACCAAAGTGATCGTGTCCGGGCTCGCATCTGTTACCTGTTCGGGTATCTCATACAAGTCTTGAAAGGCCACCTTGGGGCCTACGCAGCCGACATGGTGAATGCCCTTCACAGCATCATCACTACGGCACCGCGACTGACGGCGAATGACCGCCGCGAGCTGTACGAGGCCACCGGCATCCTTCTCAGCATTTGCAGCGAGGAGGGCCAAGGCGGTGTCGACGGGGCGGATGCAGGGGACATGATGCAGCTGGCCATGTCAAGTCACACAGAAAACTGCTGTGACGGCACTCCCATGCCTGCCGATGCACTTTCCAGGGTCGCGCCGCTGCTGGGCCGAAAGGCGGAACTGGTGCATGCGGTGGTAGAATCGGCCCTTCAATCCCTTCAAGAAGCTAGTGCCTCCTGCAGCGACATGAACGTCGGCGGTAGTAGCGGTGCCAACAGCAGTAGTTCTTTTGGGTCCATCGCGGCGATAGCACACCCTGTTGCCGAGGTTATTTCGTGCTTAAGTGCGTTAGCGAAGGGGCTGGGAAGTGCTGACAGCACGGCAGCCTCGGCCGGTTCTCCTTTCACTAGTAGCTCCTCTAGTAAGACCGGGGCGGCAAGTAGTCGCGGCTCCATGAACTCCACTCCTAATGCCTCGGCTCTGGTGGCTGACCCTCAGCTCGCTGGCTGCAGCGGGATCTCGGAGAGCGCTGCAAGTCTTCCGACGACGCCTTCGCTTACTAACCTCTTCATTGCACAGACGTTCTTGCGTGTAACACAGCGTGTCATGGATGTGGCGTACGCTTGGGCGGGCAGCTGGGCAGTGCGTGAGACGGTGGGCCAGTTTTTTCATCAGCTCATCAACATGCTCCCTTTCGAGATGCTGCAGCCCCACACGGAGGCGTACGTGAAGGGCTGTCTGGATTGCATGGAAGCGATACCTGAACTTTCCAAGTTGCTGCGGCTGATGTTCCAATACGCGAACAAAGCAGGTGGTCGAGGTGTCGCCTCGTTAACCCGTCTCACGCCACTTCTATGGCAGCGGCTTTGCGCGGTAGGGGAGTTGAATGAGGCGTCGCCGGTCGTGTGCTTGGGTGTCGTGAGTGAAAGCGCTCGTGAGCGTATCAACGTCTACAAGCAATTCTTCACATTTCTATTCAGCGTCTCCACCTGGGGCTGTGTGGCCGCCTTTGCCTTCATGCCGCGTTCCTGCTGGATGTCCATCCTGCGTCAGCTCTGCTACGCCGTGACGCTGCCTGCGGAGCTGGAGCTGCCCAAATGTGCGTTGCAAGTGTTCGAGAAGCTCACGCAGGAGCTGAACGACACTGTGGTAAGGCATGCATTAGAGCAGTACCGCGATGCAGCCGAAGGAATCGATGCGACTAGCGCACAAGCGAATGAAGAAATGTGTCGAGAATGCCTCCTGCGTCAGGCGCTCCCAACCGCGTTTGACATTCTTACTCACCCTGACTTCGACCTCGACGACGCAAAAAATTTCCTCTTAATGGCAGAAGTATTGCAACTGTTTCGTATGACTGTCACCCGATTTGGCGATCCCGCCATGCAGGTCCTCTACGATCGTGTTGCACCTTACTTGGGAGAGACGGCCGCAATGGAGTGCTGCACCGGCATTCGCGATCAGCCGCGTGTTACCGCCACCTTGAAAGTGATGATGAAGCAGCTGCTGTGTCGCGTGCATGACATGAGGCGCGGTCAGCAGCAGACACAGGCTCAAGAATTGCCTCAGGCACCCTAAGGAACAAGGCATCGAAGAACGAAAGGAAAAAGGGTTGTGTGTGTGTAGCGAAAGGAATGGGAAAATAGAGCTACTGTACCTTGACGATATCAGGGCCGCTGGGAACGTGATATGTGGCGAATAGGCAGCCTTCTTTTTTGCTAAACCTTCATTGCGTGACGATCATTCTAATGCTCCCTAATGCTAATATTGCTCGTGGGCACGTGTAAGTGCGTATATTGGTGTATGCAGGTATGTGAACTGCCGTTCTGGCAGGGAAAGGTGCTGCGAAATGCGCATGCCCCCCCCCCCCCCCTCCCTCCGACTCCTCAAAGATCTTTCTACCTCCCATCGCCACCCCCAAACTGTCTCCGCATGACTCTCTTTTTCCACTGCCTTGCTGCTGCTGAATCAAAGAAGACATGGGATTTCCTTTTCGGTTTTCCTCATAGGAAGGGGTGGTGGTGGCGTGGAGTGCACCACTAACCTGGGTGCGATCAACGAACGTTTTTTCGTATCATTACATTGCCGCTCCCTTTCTGTTGGGTGTGTGTATGGGAGGGAGGGGGCAGAGGTATGAGAGGGGAGAGTTGGTGAACGGTTTGCTTCTCTCGGGGGAGAAAAAATGGACGCGCTGTGACAAGAGAATCGACGGCTCTACCGCTGTTTACATCAATCCCCTTCATTCCCCTTTTTATCGCGTTTCAAGAGGGGCATGCGAAAAACAAGAGGGAATGGCACTTGGTAGGTGCTGCAGAAACTGCTGGATAAAATACGATGCCCTCTTCGAATGCTCATTACGAAATGCGAGGTAAAGAGAATGCGAAGTAGAACGCTGAGGAAGTCATATGAAGACTGAATCTCGCGTAAGCGCATGCCGACACTTCACAGCTGCTTCTTCTTTGGCCTTCCCTCTCTGCTCTTTCCCCTGGGCCTCCCCTCTTTTCTGCTTCTCCTGATCACACCGTCACGCACTACCGTACATGTGCTACATATATGTATATATATGTATATGCATACAATCTTGGTAAGCATCTCTGAAATATTTCACAGGTATATTACTGTATACCGTGATTGCCTCCCTTCTTCTTCTGGGAGTTGGTGCGGTATTGACACGCAATCGACGTTGCTTCTTTCGCCTTGTTTAGCTTATCTCCTAAGGAGGCACGATCGTAATGCCACCGAAGAACCGAGGCATGCGTAAGCCAACAGAAGAGCGGGGACTTCTCTCTGAGCTCAGCAAGATGTTCCACGTCCTGAAGGCCCATCACAAAGAGCAGCGTAACGGACGCCGGGCTGTCGCACAGGCACCGATCTCTGCGAAGAAGTCGAAGAAGGACACTCGTCGCGGCTCACAGCGCCGAAGCCAGAATGGGGGATCCATCTGGATTGTTTTGAAAGGTGGCTTCGCTCCTCACAGTGTTCCCACGGCTGCACAATCAACGCTCGTGGATGCTCGGGCGAAGCGGCGCTCTTTGCTCTCGGAGCAACATCGCGTGGCGGCCGTCAAGGAGGCCGAAAGCTACGTTGAAAGTGCGTGGCAACAGGCCAGGGAGGCCGGGCTGATTGTCCGAGGGAACATCCCCACCGAGGAGGCGGACGTGTATCTGGCCGAGCAGTATGCCCTAGCCTCTGCAATGCTTCGGCCACCCCCTGTGGGTGTCCAGCTCCATCAACTGATCAACACCCATTGCACCTGCGATGCGATGAATGGCGTGGAAGTCGGCGCGCTGCACAGTGCACCGGAGTTTCAGCTCAGCCACAGCGAGTGGGAGGAGCTGTGCACCCGTGAGGCGGCGATTCTCTTCCGCTACCGCACACATGCGACACCAGCAGGGACGGCGGAGGACTACATCAACGAGCAGAGGCAGGCCCGCGAAACGCAATATCACTTTCCTACCGCGGAGCCGACATCGGCTGGCGGGGATGTGGCGGCCACGAAGTGTATTGTGCGTATTCGAGATAGCCAGCGGGACAAGCACACGTCCATCTTGAGCACGGCTAAGGCGGTGAACTACTTTAAATCGAACTTTGGGCAGGTCCTACGCAAGGAGTTGAGCAGCTCCCAGCTGCCTCGTGCGGCAGCGGAGGATGTGGAGGAAGCCATGCGTAACACCCACGCAGGCCATCAAAGCGGATCGCACCCCGGTAATAACTCCGGAAACACGAATAGCTCCAAACGCAAAAAGCGACGTTGAGGTCGATTCTCCCCAGCTTTGCCTCCCCTCCCCCCTGTCCTCCCTTCCGTGAAAAAAAATTGGGTAGAGTGATATTTTTGGAGGATGAGCCAGGTTAAGCAGATCCGCCAAAGGAAGATTGCAGTGGTCTTGGTGGGGCTGGGGTAGACAGAAGGAACTGTCGTCGGACCGTTTGGTCGAGTCCATTTCTCGAAGAGTCTTGCCGACCGTATTTCGTTATGCACGTTTGCGATATGTATCGTTACGCCACCGTGTTAGCCGTTGGAGGGGACGGGAGCGCGGAGGGCGGGACACGCCTTTGCCTTTTTTGACAGACATTGACGGATCTTCGAAGGACCGACGCGGTAAGAGTAGTGTGTAGGACAAACATGCATGTCTCTGTGTGCATACTTACCAAGCGGAGTGTTGTCTCTTGTCACATTGGCAGGAATTTCTTCGCCACTTCTCCCTCCCCCCCCCCGCCACTCACGAGTGAGAATTTGTAAACTGTATACTTGACACGGAGGAGAGAGAGAGGGAGGAGAAGTGCTTGCCACCTCTCCGTTTGTCTCTTCATAGGATCGGTGGCAGTTTCATCGACCTCTTCTGATCTCTACACGATTTTGGCCCCGGTTTTCCATTTTTTCGCTCGAAGATGGATCAGTATTACGCCGTTGCACCTGCGGTCTTCGCACCTCTTCCTTTTTGTTGTTGAGCGAGGCTGGGGGATTTGCGTGTGCGCGTTTCTAAGAGGGTGGGTGTGTGGGGGAGAGGGGAGCTGTATGTGTTCTTTGGGTGATAAGCTTTAAGTTGTTGGCTTTCTGTGTGGTTGAGAAGAAATGCAGCTTTAGAAAGACATGAGCTGTGGAAGCAACAGTTTTGGCTGCAGGGGTATCATACGCAGAGAAACTGTAAATACAATGACAAAAAAGGGGGGCGGACTAAGAAAGGAATTGGTGAGCCCCCGCCGCTTCCGCTCGTTGGCGAAAATGCCCTCTCAGGTGAGGGTAAGATGTGGTAATAGTGAGTGAGAGCAGGACGGAAGAAGGTGGAAGGGATCGGCCTCCCTGAGGCATACGCGCTCATATGAAGTGCGATGGCGAAACCGGAAGTCGTATTGTGGTGGTTTCGGTAGCTGCCTCATTCCCTAATATGCTCTGCTAGTGAACCCTTCGGGAGATGTGCGCAGACTCGAGTAAATGACAACGATCTTCTCACGTGAGCATATCTTACTCCTACACCGGTAAACAGGGATAGGATGTTTTTTTTTTCGGAGGGGGGGGGGGCTTGACAGTGGCATCTAGAGGGGACACCTTATGAAGAAAGGAACGATCTGTTGGTGTGCGTTGAGGGAGCGAGATGAGCGGGTATAACGAGTTCAGTCAGCGATTTCGTCACACATGGGAGACGCTCCGGTTTTGAAAAGTTACATCTTGTTCTCGCGGCTGAACTACTCCATAGGCACCCCCTTTGATTTTCTTTATCGTTCAACGTCCTCACCCGAGGGAACAGCGTCCAGCGAGGACACGGTGGTGCGCCGTCCCATGCCACAACTTTTTTCTTCCGCCGATTTCTGCTCTTTTCAGGGGTTTCACTCGTATGGACTCAAACATATGAAGTGCCTTCACTCCGTATTTCGGTGTTTCCTCCCTCCCCTCTCTCTCTCCTCTCCTCTCTCTGTCTCTTTCTATCCATCTTCTACGTCTATCGCACTGATCATGTGCATGTGCCTGTCCATCGGGAACAGCGTCCAGCTGCCGAGCACTTGGGTACCGGTAAGAATCTCTCTCCCTCTTAATACACGCCCACACACAGACAAACAGACACACGCCTCTACCTGTGCAACCATGCTGCTGCGATGCGCAGGAGAGAGGCTAGCGCTTCCGAGTACTTTTTCAAGGTATATTCGCAGAGTACCTTCTCCCGCCTCTATCTGCGCTGCAACGAAAGTTTTACCGCGCTCATTTTCTACTGGTCTAGCAGGTCCTACCCGTGCTACTCGAGCCGCCAAGGTGGTAGAAAGGGGTACCGGGCTTTGGAGCACTCATGACGCATCGTTTCCTGCGCTGGCCTCTCCCTTTTTGCCAAACCGACTGGGAAGACCCCCGCAGGTGGCAGCATCTAGACTAGCGAAGACGCCGGAAGGGTGTTCCCAGCCCACGGCTGTTACACCCCGGACTAGTTCTACCCAGTCCTCGCGCTTTGCCCTGGATCCACCCTTCACGAGTGTACCCGGGGAGGCAAATAATGCGTCGGCTGCGTCCGTATATATTTGCCGCCAGTGCGGTACCCCCCTCTTCCACAGCGCCGATTTCGCCACTTCGAGTCTGGGTAAGAGGCACCGTAGCGGCTGGCCAACATTTGTAGCCCCTGTCTCTCCCTCAGCAGTGCGGATACGCACTGTCCTGCAGAAATCCGTAGTCGGACAGATGGATCAGGAAGGTATTGCAGAGCAGCGCTCCAAAGGAAAAGACGTCCCGGGTACTGCGAAGAAGTCTGAACATCCGGTTCGTTTGATGCTGCCAGCTGTCGGGGTGAGTCCGCGTGGCTTGCAAGTGGAAGGGGATTTAGTGCGTCGAAGAGGAGCGCAGATCACGCCGCAAGCGGCGCGGACCTGGCGGGAGGCGTGCCTACGCGACGAGAACCATCGCAGTGATTCTACCGTAATGATCGGCAGCTGCCTTACATGCGACACTGCCGTTTGTCTGGTCAACCAACTATCGAGAGAGGCCACTCATTTTGTCTCCACGGCCTCCTGCCTAGAGGCCGTAGAGGAACCTCAAGAAGTTCACGACCGCCGTCACGCCAAGGTGACAACGCTGCGGACACAGTAGGGATTTCGCGATGAAAAGGGACCACCAGGGTGTNATACACCAGGGACCAGAGATTTGGTAGAGAGGGTGTCCTTGCCAGCCAGCAGATAGCAGCCGTTGAAGCGGGCATGTGGGTGGAAAATGTTGCCCTTGGGTGCACCGGCGGCCCCGCGACCCCCCCCACGGCCACCACCACGGCCCCCCCCCCCCCCCCCCCCCCCGCCCCCTCTTCGCCCTCTCATTTCTCTAAGTTTCACTGGATTGAATGTAAAAGCGATGTTTTTCGCATGCGATGAAGTCGACAAGGACCCTGAAGGCCTACGTCGTGCATCCCCTACCTTTGGACCATCTTTCTTCGGCATCTTCTCCACCGCAAGAATTCCATCGAAGAGGATAAGAGGCGGTCTGCGTTTTTCTTCGAATTGGCGAGCTGTTCCATCCACCTTCTCTCTCTCTCTCTTCTTTATATATATATATATTCGGTGAGGGACATTCTCCCTTCTAACACCTCCCTGCTGCGTCAAACGACGGCAACTCGAAATTCGACCTTCTGCATGCTACTGTTTGCCTTTCAGCGATACCTTTCGAGGTGATATATATATATATATATATATATATATATACTCGTTCCTTGCTCGCTGGTTATCTTTCGTGCTATGGACCGTTTTTCCCGTGCGACTCGCACGGCAGCCTCGCTCTTCGTTGTGTGGGGCGCGTCACGGCCGGCATCATCCGTGAGCCGCTGCTTCAGGCTTCTCTCTGACAGCGCACACCAAGAGCGTGATGATACCTCTTCGCGATCTTGCCGTACGCTAGCATGTACGTATGGTACAGTGTACACGAGTCCTTCCACCGATCAGCGGGAAGGTGCGTGGAAGTTCTTTGCGGCAGCGACACGGCAAATGCACCAGGCGATGCGAGAGCGCCGGAGCGGTTCTAGAAACGAAATAGTCTCAGGTGAAAGAGCCACCTTTGAAGACAAATCGGACCTTTCCAAAGCGGGGCTGAGGGATGACGATGACGTCGGTGACACGGCATTGCTCGCAATCACACCAACCATCGCACTTCAGGTCTCAGTGACATCGTCCAATGCAGCTCTCATGAGGGAGTTGGGAGTGTTGGAGTGCGCCATCGGTCAAAATGCATCTGAAGGCAATAGCGTACGAAACGGCAGGCCTGAGCCTCCTCCACGCACCTCGAAGGAGAGTGATGACAACTCCCTGCCGTGGGCAGCGCCACTTCTGTTACGCGTTTGTCAGACCGGCGTTCAGGCGCAGGCCTCCAGCTTCGTCATCTTGCGTCATATTTGGTCGTCTGCTGACTCAGGTTCACCCCTCTCGGAGAAGACAGATGCTGCCACCCAGGGTGGTACGGAAGCCGAGGGGCTCGGTGGGCCTCCGACGCTGGCGTGGGCAGCCCAGCTTCCTGCCGCGATACGGCTTGAACTTCTCTCGCACGAGATGCAGCGCCTCAGGCGTCGCCGGCGCTACATCATTCGGGGGGCTCAAGGGGAAGCTGCTGTGGATGACAGCCGTGCGGTGGAAGGAGTCAGCGCCAAGGAGCCGTTGGACCTGTTATGTGAGCAATGGGCACAAGTGTTGCAGGAATCTCGAGTGGTTTTGCTGTGTTGTTGTGCACCGTGGCTGCTGCTTCGGCGGCAGGAGTTATCACAAACGAAGAAGGCTGCGACGCCATGTTGCGATGTGGATTTGATGACGCAGCTTCTGTACGAACCTCTTGAACGTGAAGTACTTGCGACCGCTGTGCAGGCCTGCAGCCTGTCGCACGCGGAGGATGTGGCTGGCGACCTAATGCAGATCTTCTTAACGTCGGTTGATGCGATACTGAAAGAGCCGGCAGATTCGGCTGAACTTTCTGATGGTCTAGAGGACTTTTTGACGTGGTATACAGAGAAAGG
>JASAOM010000960.1:0-47308 GCA_030849085.1 Borovskyia barvae | reverse complement strand
GCGTCTTCTGTGGATGCGCTGCCGGCTCCAACATTTCAGCGTTGTCTCCCTCAACGATCGTATCCTCAAAATCCTCCTCTTGTGGTCGCGCCGCCTGAGGACGAGGGGCGTTCTCACATGTGTGTAGCCCAGATGAGTGAGAGGTCGCGGCTAGCGCTGCTGCCAAAGAAAACTGGTGTTCTGCCGATGCAGTTTCTGCAGACGCAGATGTGGGCGGTGAAGTGGAAGCGCCACATGGCAATGGGACAGCCTCGCTTAGGAGCCTGTTGGTGGGATGCCCATCCTGCACAGCGGCTTTGCACACCCCTCCCGACTCCACAGCATTTTCTGGTCTAGGGGAAGTCATAGAAGGAAGTGCCCTCGGAATGGCTTTCGAAGGGCGAGTGCCGTTGCTAGCCGTGACAGCCGGTTTACCCTCCGGTACAGGAAGCTCCACGGGCTCACCCACCTCAGTCTCGGTCCCTCGTTCATCAGAGCCACCGTAATGATCGGCGCTTGCGATGTTGTGCCCCGGATGCGTTGTTGCACTGTAGTGCTTTTCCAAAGACTTGTTCCCCTCTTCCACTTCGAGAGGGGAATGAGGGTTAGAATCGACCAGTGTTGCAGCTTCAGGCATCTGATCCCCCTGCATGAAGAAGGAAGCGAAGTCATAGTTCAGTTGACCATTACCGTCATCCTTCACATCGTTGGGGGCGTTGAAGGCAGCGAACGCGGCACCTTCAACAGTGCTGACCGCGGCGCCGTCGCGGGTGAAGCTGCCGTAGGGGCTCAGATTGTCCGCTGAAATGGTTTGAGGCGGGTGCTGGGCTGCGAGGAAAAAGTCAAGGAATCCCTCCCCTCCACTTTCCATCGACAGACATGGCTGGGCGATGGCATCTTCATGGAACAGCGTGCCGGGCTGCCCTCTAGTGGCACCCGTGCTGAGGGCCGCGGGGTCAGGAAGAGACGTCGTAAAACTGCAGAGAAAGTTGTCTAAGGAGAAGGGCTGCTCCACCTCCGACGAAGTGGCCGGTGGAGGTGGTGCCGGAGGGCGTGGTGGCAGCGTGGCAGGAGCCAAGGGAGGCTTTAAAGCTCGTACGTCTGACATGTCGGACCTGTCACCTGCTCCTTTTTTCTCTCCCCGTGCCGGAGAAAAACTGCCGATCTCGCCGGTGCTTTGAGCCTTTCCTCACGCGCCTCTTTTTTTTTTCACGACAAGGACCCCAAGAAAGGCGGAGAGGGGACAAGAAGAGGGAGGGGCAAGAACGAGATGAAGCTCCTTCCTTTTCCTCTTCAATAACTCCTCCCCCCCCCTTCGCCGCTTCAACTCCCTCCTGCGGTGCCGCTATCGGCACCAGGGATCACACCCTCTGCGCCACTAACTCCGTTTTGTTGCGGGTATGGAGGAGGCGGAGAGGAAGAAAGAAATGAGGAGACTAAGCGAAGCAGGAGCAGAAAAGAAGCTGAGGTAGTTAACGTTGCAGCCTGATAGAGAGTAGCGCGGACCACGCCGCTTCTTCACAAAAGCGGAGCGTTTGCGCCGTCGATTCCTAGCCTTTCCTGCTCCTCAGATACTGTCTGAGCAAAGGAAAGCGAGGAGAGGGAATAAAAGATGGTGTTCATTAAAGAGAAAGGAAAGCGGAAAGAAAGAAGGGGGGGTTAGGAAGAGGGGGAAGAAGCAATAGTGAGCAAAAGCGTGCCGGCATGATAGGTTTTCTTTTCGTTGCCTCATCATGTGGTGAGACGAGAAACTGTGGCGATTCCCCCCCCCCCCCTCACCTCGTTGAAGCACCCTCCCAGAAAGTAGGTAGACGAAGAACGTGATGAGTGGCATTCAGATATACCTATGTGGTATCCCTCCACACGGGGACGCGATGCAGAGCTTCCCCCCCCCCCCCTCACTGCCTTCTCAGCCTTTCTATGCTGCTGCAATCAAAGGGCGAGTGCGGTGGCAGTCCAATACACATGCAAATATATATATATATATATATATATATGCTACCCTACAGTCATGGCACCATGTGTGCTATCGCGCACCTCTTTACGAGCTTGTGCATTTTTATCACTTTTGAGGAGACTCCACGGAACGGAACGGAACGAAACAAAAGGAGAAATAAACAAAATCATCACCGTAAAGGAAACGCACGTCAGAGAAGCGACCAGAGTGAGGCGTGAAAAGAGAAGAGGGAACAGGAGAAGGATTTCTCAAATGGTTTCCACCAAGACAGTGCATCAGCACAGGTCACAAGAGTGCACGAGCGGTACTACGAAGGGCTGCATCATCACTTGGTATCAGCTCGGAAATGCTGAGGCAGCGCCCGTCGCGTTTGCCATCGAGAGATGGTCCTATTTGGCGTATCATCCTAAAGGTGCGTTGAGGTGAAGAAGTAGCCTTCCCAGCGTTCTCTCACACCCGCACCGCAGCCTTTATACCCCCCCCTTTTTCCAATTTCTTTTCTTACTTTACCTCCCTCCCAGGCTCACAAACCCTTTCCTGGTCTCCTCCTGGAATGGGTTAACTCAAAAATTGCCCAGTGACTTACGCCTTCGGGGTCTTGAAGTGGTTCGCGATGCGACGGTTCACTACCTTCAGGTAGCGGCAGCGACCGGTACCGGTGCGGCGGCGCTTGATCGCTTTGACGGACCAGTTGTAGCGGCGGCGGCTGGCACGCGGGTAAGCGCAGGCGGCGCAGCGCTCCCACTGAACGTGGTACGCGTTGCGGCCACAGCGGCGGCACAGAATGTGCGTGCGCCCGTGGCGCTGACCCATCGAGGTGGTACCCTTCGTCATCTTTCTACTGGAAGTTGATCTACCCTACAAGACTGTGTGCAGCGTTGGAGGCACCGTGGAGGTTGATAGAGGAAAAGAGATTGACAGAGCAGTAACCGATAGAAGCGAGCACACCACGCGATACCGCGAGGCAATGGCAAAAAAAAGATGCGAGGATGGCGAGGGAATAGGAAAGTAGAAGATACAAGAAAGAGGGGAGGAATGATCGTTCTCCGAACCGCGAAAGAAGCATTTTCGTGATGTGGATCCTGTCACGGAGCTCATTGTTTCAGTATGGAGCTAAAGCAGACTCAAAGACAAGGAGGATGTGTATCCCATGCAATGGAACCCCCCTTTAAAAAGGCCGAAGACGCAGATCGTGAGGATGGGGTGGGCACGGGAAAACCGGGCCTTGTGAGAGCAAAGTGGGGAGCAGGAGAAGAACGGCAACTCTTTTTTTTGCTCCGAACTTCTTCGCCTACCATCGTTTTCTTTATTTGGGGAGATGGAAGCGAAGCAGCGATGACCAAGCAGCACCGAGTACATACCCGTTCGCGTAAAGATGTGGAGGGGGGCGGTTATGAAGGTCCATTTTCGATGGCAAGAAAGTCCTGAGAGCCCAGGTCCAATGGTGCAACCTCTCTTTGGTTCAGCTTCACAAGTGGTCAGCTTCGCATATCGTACCCCTTCGTTATCTCCGCAAGGCGAGCAGGTGCAGTCCTCTCATCAAAGGTCTATCACTCCTCTCTTTCGTTCAGCAGGTCGGGCTATTTTTCTCTCCTCACTTCCTTGCTAATTAGAAAAAACCGTGGCAAAGCCACCAGCACTGATCGAGACGGCACACTCCACCCCGTAAGTCTCCTTCTGGTAACTTGTCAACACTTTTTTCTCTGGTTAGACTACAAAGTCGGTAATCCCACATTCCCCAATGACATGGATGAGGCAAAACAGGGATAAGAAAAAGGTGGGGCTACTTCATCCAAAACGACAGCGCCTCCTCTTTTCCCCTCACACCTCCTCCACTCTGTTAGGCTTTCAAAACATGTTTAGTGAGGCACACCCACCTCCTCGCTGAAGAGGAAGAGTCGGCCGCACCTTCATGCTCCGCTTCATCCGCGGGCACCTCCGCAGCGCTCGCCTCCGAAGTAGCCTCCGTGGATAAGTCAAGTGTTGCTGGCGATGGAGAAGAAATGGGAATATGCACTACGGCCGCTTCAGCCGCAAAGGTGGATGAGACATGCTCTGAGGACTGGCGCACCCCCTCGAGTGAGCGAGAGGTGTGAAGTACCGCGGCACGCTGGCTATTTGGTGGTCCATCGTGAAATTGAATACAGCGCTCGTACGGTGCCGGTAAGTCCCACAGCAGCTCTGTTCGATCCTCCACCCGCACACAGCGAAAGGCGATGCGGTGCCGGTCACGCCAGCGCGTGAAGGCTCGAGGGCTCAGGAGGCAGAAGTGGTGATCCCGCATTTTATCGTTCGTACAGACAAAGGTACGATGGGGATGGTGGACCGCAGCAGCGGCACCCGGCGGAGACGGCGTGGCGGGTGCTGGTGTAGTAGCAGGAGCGTCGGTGGGATCGGTGAGCAGCAGCGCACCGTGGAGCCAGCAGAGGTCGTCGTTGAGGCCGGTGGGAGTGCAGTAGAGCCAGCCCTTCTCTCTCCAGCGCTGCACAATGGCGCTGCTGGCAGCAGTCATGAACTTCGGTTCCACGTGACGCTCGTGTAGCATGACAAGTGGGCGACGGAACCCATAAGAGTGAACAGCGAGCCGTACGGCCGAATCGATGAGCTCAAAGTTGACACCGACGTCGACGCTGCATCCTTCGGCTTTGCACTGCGCGTTGAAGTCGAGGTCGTTGGGGGTGATACGACCTTCGGGAACGCCGCGATGGAGCATTAGCTCTTTCTTAGCCAGGTGATACCAGCTGGACAGGCCGTAGTAGCCCAGATTGGCGCCGTCGATGAAAACATCCACGCGGTCACCAGCGGCGTGGCGTGACTCTATGTACCGCTTCCAGTGCGTAAATCCCAGCTGAGCACGGCGATGGCGGCACGCCTGTGGAATGACGACCTCCTCCAATTCCCGAAGAAGACGAGAGCGGCAGGCCCTTGTGAAAGGGTACCCAGAAAGCTCTCTTTGGCAGGCGGGGCAGATACCCCTGACGGTGACTCCAGCTTCCACCAGTGACAGCACTGGGTCTGGAGACTGATGTAAGTGGTGCATCTCTTCGACTCGTTGCAAGGAGTACATCACGGGCATGGCTGCCACATTTCCTCCGTTGTTTGTCGTATCCTTGTTGGCTACACTCACCCAGGGCTTCAGAACGTTCTGTACCATCTCCTCGCTCACCTCCGACACGTGTTCGCGCATCTCCTGGAGGATGAAGAAGAGAGTACCAATGGGCTCGCACACCTGCCAGCATAACTTCCCCAGCTCCACATAATCGCATTCCATGAGCTCTATCTTGTGCTTGAGAGCAGCCTCGTACACGGCAAAGGCCAGCCGCCGATCACGGAGCTCTTTACAGCAATACCGCAGGTAGGCTGATGCAGTGCGAAGCCGAAGGAGACTATGCTGCTCAAGGTACGCGAACATGTGCGCTGCCCCGGCCTGGTCTCCTGCCATGCACTGCAGTCGCAATATTACTGATAGCACATGTTCCGTGTGAAACCAGTCCGTCCCGACATCCCCAGATGTATGCCGGCGCACCTCAGCAACGAGAGAAAGTCCAGTCGTCGCCTCACCGACGCTCTCGCACGCGAAGAGAGCAGCCGCTAGGGCCTTGCATGAAAACACAGGTCGACGGCAACACACCTTCTCCTCCCTTTCCAGTGAGGATGACGCAGCATTCATAACTGGGGGTTCCCACGTCCCCCGAAGAGCAGCTCTAACGGTCTCCACTGCCTCTGCAGCCTTGCGCTCCCCGACCAGCCCATTAACGCGTCGTACGAGTAGGTCCTCCGGTGTAAGCTCGCGCCTTTTTTTATGGGGAGCGCCAGCAGAGTTCGCCACTGTCCATGCACACCTTGGCGCGGCCGGGACATCGTTTCCCACGTGGAGATGTCTTCGCTGCACCGGCACTGTTCCGCCATAGACGAGTGCATGCAAAGCCCTAGCGGAGGCCAGACCAGATGCCCTCCTCATCGAAACTGTACCGTCTCTAGGGGCAATCCATCGACGCCGCCATACATGCACCCTTGGCAGACGAAAGAGTGTCCTTGTGTAAAGCTCCAGCTGGCCCATGGCGGTGTAGGCAAGAAGGAGATTATGTTCTTCACAGAGGGAGGAGAGGGACGAGATGCTATATCTCGAGCGAGAGGAGGAAAGGGAAGCAATCAACGCTAACGTGATCGCCGCATACATACACGCGCACACGTGAAGCCACGCCGCCTTCGTGCCACTCGAGAAAGGGGGGAGGGAGACAGAGATTAAGGGCGTGCTTAGACCGCCACAAAGGAAATAAAGTGTTCGTGATAATTCCGAGCAGGCAGGAAAGCGTGCACGTACGCCGGATGCGTATCAACGACAGATTCGATGCGTTCCTCCCCCTTTTTCTTTTTTCCCTCGACCTGCTCCTCTATTTGATTGGGGGCATCCTTGTAAACCGTTCAAGCACGTTAGAGAGACTGCAGTCTTTCGGGCACAGCTTCCAAGGAAGGAGAGGGGGGAGGGGGAGAAGACCATGAAGATTTGAAGGACTGGGAGAGACAGACGGGGGGGGAGAGGGAAGTGTTGGGGTTGTTCCTTTTTTCTTTTCTCCTGGCCCTCGATCCGCTCACCTAGACAACGGCAGAAATGGGGGAGAGAAGAGCGAATGTCGAGGAGAAGGAGGAGGAGGAGGTGTGTAGATCGATGAAAAGGCCCTGTAGAGAAAGGGAGAAAAGACGGAGGCATAGAGGTGGGCGTGGGTGGGGCCCCTCTTTATACCTATGCCGTCTTCGGAGCGCTTCCGAGAGTGTTCTCGTGAGGAGTGAACTGCATAGCTTTTTCTCGTTTGTAAGCTGTCGACTACGTCGCTAGGCAGTCGTCATGACCGCCTTACACCTCCACAATGTATGGGTTTCCCTATCGACTGGCACCCGTGCCTGAAGAGTTCAGCAGATCACAGCTTGATGCACGCGGACCTCTCATAACGCGGACAGTTTCGCGTGCAGAAAAAAAAAGAAGGGATGAGGAGGAGGGAGGGTTCGGCGGAAGAAGGCAACGCAAGCGGCGGTTCATGATCTTTCCCCCCATCGGCCCGCTTAGAAGTCCTCTCCCGTAGAGAACGAGTGCACAGAGAAAGAGGACGCGCTTTTGTTGGAGAAGATAGTGTGTAAGCCACGTGTTGCTAGGATAGAAACGAAGGTCTTCTCTCCCTCCCCCGCTCCTTCATTATTCGTTCCCCTCTGCCTCCCGCCTTCCTTCCTACTCTCCGCCACACACCCCCCCGACGTCTTCTGCCGCGTAACAACACACAGGAAAAAAAATTTCATTGAATACGGTGTGTGTATGCGTCTGTGCCTGTGCCGTGAAAGAGAAAGGAGAAAACGTACCGTAATGAACACATTTTTTTTTCGCAAGGAAGTAAAAAAAAGCAGTACGAGGTTGGCTTCAGCCAACATCACAACGCAAAAATGGAAATTCAGCCGTTGACAAAAAAAAAAGAGGGAGGGGGCGAAAGAGAGATGGACAACGCCAATCTGCCTAGCCCTCGCCTCCTCCTTCGCTCCAACGCCTCCACATCCGTGTGGCGATGATCTCTCATGTCTCACGTGCCATTGGAGTTCTCCACCGTTTCATAGCGGCATATGGACAAAAAGGGAGTGGTGAACAGTGCGGGCGCAAACCATTTTTCATTTCTATTCACTCGCTGTAGAGCACGCGGAGGGGGCCCTTCTCGTGCCTCCGCCATCTCGCATGCCAGTTCAGAAGTGTTTCCCTTCCCTCGCAATCCCGCATAGAGAGGTCTGTGCCATTCGAGAGTGAAACCGGAGGAAAATGTCCGGTCGGAAAGTTCAATAGAACGCAAACAAAAGAAAAGTCTCCTGATCAGGAAGCATCGTAAGCATGAGTAATAAAAAATGGAAGCACAAGGAGTAACTCGCCAAACGAGGAAGCCTTGACGCGCGTTTTCTCCCGTATGCCTCGCCATACCTCACTATCGTCAAATGCCCAACCTCTCTTCCTTCATCTTCTCCGATTCAGCATGCGTCGCCGTCGTCACTGTGGGGCGAATTTGCTCTGCTATTCGTTGAGATCATCTCGGCAAGTCCTCTCTTATCGGCTCGTCTCTCAGATCACCTTTATCCCGCGACTGACGCAACGGCGAAGAGGCGTCCGCGGGCCCTCGCTGTCTCTCGTCTTTCCCCTTCGCGCGCAGAGAGCGTGAAAAACGAGAGTCCTCGCGTGCCAGTGGCCACGAGAGGCGTAGAAACAAGTTGATTCCCGACGTGTAGAGGATGCGCCACTGCAGCAGCACCACGAGCCAAAGAAGGAAAGCCGTAAAAAATGCACCCCAGCTCAAGTAGCCAAAGACGAACGACTTTCGAAAGAAGACGTGCTTAAAATCGGGGCACCGACCAAAGTCCAGCAAATTCAGACAGAAAATCAACGCGATCTGTAGAAGGAGCAGCGGCACCGAACTGAAGCTGATGCGCATGGTTAGCGTATCAGTCGAGACAATGACGATGTAGACCACAACGATATACAAGACGGTAATGCCGGAAAGAACGAAGGTGGTGATACGATAGACGTAGCACGTGGCCCCAGGGATGCCAATGGATGCGGCGACGATGAGATAAATGTTCGTCTCAAGAATCGAAGCCATGAGGTAATGCAGCAGATGCCCTACCGCGTTGTGTCGCTCCAGCGGGTAGGGCTCGTTCTGCAAATTGAAGCAGGCAAATCCGAAACCATCGATGGAGTCATGCGTGAAGAGAAGCCATGCGTAGCCGAATAAGGCCAGTGACCACTGAATGGTAGTGGACACGAGCAGCAGGATGTAGTGCGTGCGAAACGACTGCTCTAACTCGAGACCTGTCCCGAAGTTGGCGAAGTAAACTTGTGAAATCAGTTGTGGGAATGCGAACAGCATGGCGTAGAAGATCCCCGAGATACGACTCGACGCCACTATGTTGTGACCCAGGATCAGTCGCCTCGACCGCAATGCACGAGCGTACGCCACGATGCAGAAGATGTCGAAGAGCGGCACGATTGGCACAACAGCCACGTACGGCGACGGTAGCTCCACGCATGCTCCCTCCCCATTCGTAGTCTCGTAGCACGTAGCATCTTGCCTACTTCGCATGGCGCAGAGCAAAAAAATGAGATACAACGCCCACCCCGCGCCGAAGGCAATCACGCTATAAAACCCAAAATTTTGGAAAGCACCGTTCTGCAATATCATCCAGTCGCCGATCACAAGCCCGAGGGAAACGGCGCAGAATAGGATCGCACACAGCTGCAGCACCATAAAGATGAAGTTGAGGGTGTGCATGACAGGGGATTCATTGATTAAGATCGAGTTGAGCGAATCTTGCGGCAAAACATGCTGATGGTCGAACATGAGCTTGACGTATTCGAAGCCCCGCCGTTTCAGTAACGTGTATTGTCGATGGGCAAGACGGACGAAGGGCATCCGAAAAAAGGACGACAGATATTCGTAGATGGCAGGGCTCATCCCGTTCTCGCCAAAGGCGATGACCTCGTCCATGGTTTCCTGCACCTCGCGCTGCGCCACAGGATCATCCTCGTCGAGGGTGCCAGAATCGACGATCAGTCGCACCAGGTACGGATAGTGCTCCGCGGCAGCCACCTCAAAACCCTGAACTGGCATCTCCTTCGAGCGCGAAGCCAACGCAGCAGCAACCAGATGGCCGAACGGCTCCGTGGGGTTCGACTGATACCCACGCAGAGCCGATAGCAGGTCTACCACGTACATGTCGGGCCCGGCATCATAGGCATCCACGTCCGAGTTGGACCCGGCATCGTCGAGGAACGAGTCGTTGCCAATCTCTCGATGGATTACACGCAAGGCAGGTTGCTCGATATTGGGGTTACCCCAGACTGATGAAATGCGACTGGGGTCGATCACCACAAGCTCAAGAGGCGCCGAGAAATTATCAGTGCTTTCCGGATCCATACGGAGCTGCTGCACCGCCCCCACGGTGCTGATGGGCTCATAAAATGCGCGCTTGTCACGAGCAAGCAACCGGGCAGGGGAAGAGGGAGGATATGGCGAGGGTACACCACGATTTATATTTTTGTTGGTGGTATTGCCTGCCTCTGCGCCGAAGGAAGCTGAGGGAGAGCGGTTTGCCGGCATGCGGCCCCCGGGGGTGCGAGAGGGAGCCTGACTGGATGACAAGCGTGTGGCCGGCATCGTAGCCGCAGCTCCACCTGGATTCACCACGCTCTCTAAATAGTTGCTGATACGCTCACCTCCGTCCGAGAGAAATCGGCGTGCCGCAGCCCACCAGGTGCTCCCGTCTTCAGCGGTCGCTCCGCGTACCGAGCCTTGCGCCGCGTCGGTGAAGTCGTCGCCGTTCTGCGAGGAAAGAGACGCTTCAGGTAGGGGCGTCATGGGAAGGCTTGCCTCACGACTGACTGACTGGCGAGCGACAGCAGCAAGGAAAGCAGCTTGCACATTCTGCGAAGGTGAGGGAGGATGAAGCGAGTGTTCACCGCCGACGCCGGGGGTATCGCTGTCGCCTTCTCCGCCACGCTGCGCAGGCTGCTGCGGTGGGACGTTTGATGAACTCGAACCTCCTCTGCTGCCGGTGATGCTCTCTTGATAGCCCGCCGCACGTATCGGTGGAGAAGTTAGAGAAGACCGCTTCGGCGGTGAGGTAGGCATGTGTTGGCGGTTGGCGTCAGAGACACTCTGAAATTTGGGAAGTGCTGCACTAAAGACCTCAGAGTTTCGCCGCTGCGCGTCACTTGATTCCCCCGCTGGGGGCAGTGTTGCCCATGGCCCGTTACCCGTCCCTGTCTCGACCAGAGAGGCGGGCGAGAGAGGCAAGGAGGTGCGTTGCTTACGCACGGGTACGCGGCCGAGTCTGCCATTGCCGCTATTGGGGGTCCCGGCCGAGCGGCCTAGTTCACTCGAGAGAACCCTTTCTGCCGCACTTTGCCCTCCACGCAGTGAGATGTACGGATCGGACGCCGGATGTGTTCCAGTTGCAGCGGTGGAGGGCTGCTGTCCCTTCTTCGCCCCCTGCAGACCCCTCGGAAAGGCGTAGGCCGTGCTCTCATTATAGCCATCTCCGATAGAACTTGAGCGCGAAAGATGTGCCGTGGAGCACTCCGAGCTACTGTGCAACGGCGACACCTCGCTCGACGGCATGATTGCCGCCACAGAAAAAAAAGAAAAGCAGGTTGAAACTCACTTAAGGGGTCAAGACAGCCGTAGTGGCCGCGAGTGGGCAAAGGGCGGATCCCTGTGGTGTTTTTTGTTGTTGTCGTTTCTCGGAGAGCGTGAAACAAGGAATGTAGAATGGGAATACGGCATACACTCGATCGATGGATAGGCCGTGTCACCTTCGGGTGCAGGAAACCTTTGATTGCCTTCTAACTGTATGAGGCACGACGGCCCTCGCGTCATCGTACTGGCAGCTCTTGCGCCAATGAAGAAAAAAAAGAGATGGAGAGAGAATGCACAGAGCCGAGAACGGTCGAGAAGGGGGGGAGTAGGGCGTCGATTGTGTAGAGCAGTGCAGCGTAAGAGAACGAAAAAAAATAGAATGAGAAGAGCTCCGCACCAGCAGATGTCTCCAGCCGTTTGACGCTGTCTAAGACCATCCGGAATGATACCGTTCTCATCGCGAAGGCGTTCGATTCTGAGTTTGAGAGTGGAGGGGGAGAGGGGGATTCAGTATAGCAAGGGATAACACCCCTTCGTAGCGTTTTGTGCTCTCCCTCCCCCAACCTCTCTTGCCGATGTACGCCCTTGACGGCTGCAAGCATCGTGTTCGTACCGGAAAAAAAGGTTACCGCACCTCACGAATCCTCTTTTTTCGCCTTTGAGAGGTCCTTGCTCACACTTAGGGCCACACACACACACACACACACACATGCGCGTGGACGTGCCTGCTGCGGAATGCAGAAAGAAAAAATGTGTAACAACGAAACCCTCCGCCGGCTTCACCGCCTTCTCAGGACAACAGCATTTCTGATCGTAAACCTTCCACGAGGAGAACATCGAGAGCAGTTTCGTCCTTGTGGATCAGCACAGCACCCCACGACACACAACAGAAAATTTTTGAGCTACCGCCTCAGCAGCCGTATCACGACGCGCACCCCGCTGGTAAGCTGAAATGGCAGTACCAAGGTAAGATCAGCAAAACCAGCGCCAGAAAAAGAAGAGCTCTTCGAATAACTTTTCTTAAAACCGTTTCTCGAACCTTTTTTTGCTGCTGCTTGTATGCTGCAGTTTCCTTTCACCATTCTTTTATTCAATATTATGCGAGGAATGTATACGGATTGAGAAACCCTACACAACAGAAAATCATAATAACTATGTTCTCATACACCGTCGACACTGACCGTGACGTAAAGTTTCTTGTTGAGCGTTAACCGCTTTAGGCTCCACAGGGCGCTGTCGAGCTTATCACATTTTCTCTCGAGTGTCGCGTCGCGCAGTGGAGCACATGCTCACACACACAAAACACCCATGAACACGCACAGGCGCTGACTCCTCTCAAATCGGAAGAACGGGAAAAGGTGGAGTGTGCATCGCCTTTGGGCAGTGCCGCTGAGCCGACCGGTTGCCTCGTAAATATATTGGCAGATGATAAGGAAAAACAGATAGCGCATCCTCGTAGCACACGGAGATGTGGTGAAACGAGGGGCCCATCGCGCGGGAAAAGGTGGCGCGTCCACACGGCCATTCCTTTGCCCTCCTCTCCCCACCCACCCCTCGCCACTGCTCTCCCTCCCCTCCCCCCTCCTCCCTCTTTCCTCTTCTCCTGCGACACGAACTTTCACACGGGGACGCATCCAGAGAAAAACATCCGTACAACCGTTAGACTTTTGAAGGGCGTTTTAGCAAAATGAGAAGGCACACCGTTCGAAGCATCACCCACCGAGTGGGGCAGAAAAAAAAAGGAGAGAGGAGCGAAGACAGTCGCTTCGTCGGAGTACGCCCCGGTCAGCCTCTCGCCGCCGCCGTGCAGCCCATTAGGTCCGTCGCCGCATTGCGAAGCGTGACGAAGGCGAAGAGCGAGTGATAAGGGACGCAAATAAAAATGCGTGAGGAGCGTTGGCATTCATAACGACACAAAGTTTTTAAAAAGGCTGTAGCGATGGGGCACCTTCTTCTTTTCCCTGTATGATAGAGCCTCAACCCTGCGCGCCTCCCTGTCGAGGTGCGCCCTCCTTCCCTTATTTACCCTAGCACAGAAGAAGAAAAATCGAACCGTACCCTACCCTGCACCGCTCACCCCACGCAGCCACCTCATATTAGCCGCGAGCCGGAATCGCATCTATACTTTCACAAACAGTGAAGAAAGAGAAGCCTCCTTGTGGAGACTGTGCACAGCTTGCGCCAGGAGTGGAGCCGTCGTCAGCACTGTTAGTTTGTCGCATTTGGCCGTCGTCCGACGCTGATCGATGGAGTCCGAGACGACCAACTCCTCTAGGGCCTCACACGCGTTGATACGGTCGCACGCTGGATCCGTCAAGATACCGTGACTGGCACAAGCAATCACGCGCGTGGCGCCCATCTCCTTCAGCAGGTCGCACGCTTTGCACAGCGTACCGGCGGTGTCCACCATGTCATCCACGATGACGCACGTGTAACCCCGCACGTTCCCCACCGTCTGCATCGAGTCCACCTTCCCAGCCTCCTTGCGCCTTTTCAGAATCGTAACGATGTGACTTGCCCCGATTCGATCCGCCAGCACGCTAGCCCGCTCCACGCCGCCCGCGTCCGGGGAGACGACCACCGTTTCATTCTTGTCAAACCAGGTCTGCCGCATGAGGTACGTGGCGAACTCAGGAAACATCAGCAAATTATCGACCGGGATGTTGCGGAAAAACCCTTGGATTTGACCGCAGTGCAAGTCCAGCGTAACGACACGGTCTACGCCCATGCACTGCAACAGCTGCGCCACGGCGGACGCGGAGATGGGCACCCGCGGCTCACTCTTGCGGTCCTGACGACTGTAAGCATAATACGGCACGATGGCAGTGATGCGCTTCGCAGATGAAAGCTTAAGCGTATGCACGAGCAAGAGCAGCTCCATCATGGCAGTGTTCACATCCGTGTCACCACTTCCAGCGGTGGGCTGAATGATGAAGCAGTCATCGCCGCGAACGTTATCCACGACCCGGATGTTCAGTTCTCCATTGGCAAAGCGTTTGATCTCGGTGCGGCACTTGTCGACGTTGAGACACTTCGCCACGTTGTCGGTGAGGTCTGGGTTGGCGGTCCCTGATATGAGGCGGATGCGAAACTGCGTCTCTACCCCGGGGCGGACGTGTTGGCGATAAAAAAAAGTTTCACCCGCTGCCACCTGCTGGCCTTTGTGATGCTGGGGTGTATTGCCAGACATTTCTCTTCTAAGAGACACACCCACGCTTGGCGCGGAAGATGAGATCGGGGGGAGGGGTGGGTGAGAGAGCACGAGCTAATCTCCAATGCGGAAGAAGAGAGAAAGGGGGAGGGAGGGAGGGGGGGGGGGGCACGAAGTACCGAAACTGGCGAGAAGAGCAAAGAAAAGTCGCGGATTGTGAGAAAGGACGAGACAAGACGACTATGTTTAGGTTTTTTATCAAACACAAGCGCGAGGGCTTTAAACCCCAAAAAGAGAGACCACAATACCGCGTCGTAGGTCTTCAAACAAAAACAAAATTGTTTCCCCGCAATGTATCGTCGTTAGTAGTACCGTAGCTGAGCAGATTAGCGAAGAAACCCAAAAACAAGGAAGTGCGGGAGAGGTTTAAGCGAGGATGGTCGAGAGGAGAGAGCATGTGCGACATGACGGGGAGAGGATGAGGTCAAGGCGAACGGTCGAACCCCTCCTACACGTTCCCATTGTAGAACGTGTTCTTCACGATGGTGTTGGCTTTCGTGAAAGCTCAAGGTACGAAGAGGATCCCGTAAAGACGCAAGTGACGTTAAGATAGAGAGAACTATGCCTTTTAACTCCTGCCGCATCAGGAATCATCCACTGATTATTTCATTAGGAATGAAAAAGCGGGAGAGGCAGCGAAGCGCAAAGGTCCAAAACTAAATATTCGAATCGCTGGTGGTGGGTAGCGTAGGTCGGTCGTGCTTTTTTTCCTTTTTGCTTCTTCTATGTCGTCCCTGTGTTGACTGAAAAGAGAACCTTTGGAGAAAGGTAATATATATATTTTTTCGATGGTAGCAACATGATGCGAAGCATGGAAAGGACAGAAACGACTCCCTGGAAGGCAATGTTGGTGATCCTTTCGACGGATAAGCGAACCTGTTTCAGCAGAGAAAAGAGGACGTTGCGCAGTCAGAGAAATACTGCAACGTAGCAGAGTTGGTGTGGTGCATAGGGGGGAAGGGGGCGATTGCCCTTTAAGAATAGAAAAACGTTGAGCATAAAGACAGAGTACTGTGAGTAAAGGCAGCGGTACTTGCGGTGATGAACCCCCCCCCCTCCAAAAAAAAAAGGTGCCCCACCTCTCCGGCTTTGGTCGCAGCGGTGCACATCATCCGCCGCTGAATGATTTTCCACTCAGCAGCTACCGTTGTTTCAATTGCCTCACCTTCACCCCCTATCCCTTTTTTTCATCAGCTCTTGTGCGCTATCCTTGCCATCCGTGAGGAAAACGGAATATGAGCAGGAGGCAAGCACCCTCTGTCTCGCATATCTATATTTTTTTAGTTGGCATCCCTTTTGGCGCATCCACTGTAGACACTCGTGCTCTGATCTTTCTGCACCCCACACACACCCCTTTCCCGCTTCCTTAATGCTCAGGAACATTGAATCCACGCTGTTGAAGCAAGGCTTCTGGATAAACGTAAAAACATATATATATATATATATTCAACCTCTACCGACATTTCTTCGCATCTCTCTCGAACCTTCGACAAGCTCCGCTGCATCCGGAGGACTTTATCAGAAGCATACTGGCAGGGAGAAGGCGAAAGCAAAGCGAGAGAGAGAGGGAGGATAGTGGCCCATTATCTCCATGTTGACATCCGTGTATGTTCATATCAGTCCATACGCACTCCGATGTATACGGAGCGGACGGAGTAGCAGATACCATTAGGCCGGTGTCGGAGGAGGAGGAGAATCCCTCGTGTACAGAGCAGACAGCGGACCCATAATGGGCAACTCGTGGGGCTCGAACTTGGGAAGAGGTGCCAACGCGCTGTCCATGCCGTGTGTGTGAGAACGACGGCAACGGCACGCTACAGCGCACCCGCAGCCCTTATTTGGGATCGGGTACGGTATGCACACGATGGCGTGGCCGTCCCACGATCCTTTCACGCGAGCATGATACGGTGGCAAGACGCAGTCGCGACAATGATGAAAGGGTGCACCACGGTGGGGGCAGCAAGCCGCTTCAGAAGTCGGCTTTGCTACAGGGTAGTCAGCATTGGGGAATGGACTTTTCACGGCAAGCGCGGATGTCTTCGCGGCGCCGGAAGTGCGACTGCATGGTGGCCGTGGTGGCAGCAACGGAACCATCTTCTCATCGTTTTGACTAGTGACGGCGATACTAGCGGTGCTCAGCGCAGTGGGGTGATTCGATGCAGTTCGCCGTCGCCAACACGCCGCACAAACGCAGCGGACAGGGTCATGGTGGGCATCGTAGTATCGGCAAAAAGTGCAGCTCTGTCGATGAAATCGTGTCGTGGTCGTCGGCATTTTCAAACGCAAATGGGCGAAGCACCGAAGGGCAAACTGCAATCGCGCGCAACAACAAAAAGCGAGACTCGACAGACCACCTCAAACATGAAATCTGTGCGTTCGCTGTTGCGGTTATGAGGAACAGAATGGAAAGAGGAGAGGAGGGGCGGAGAAGAGAGGGAGAGAGAGAAAGGACACTGATGTGTGTGTGTGTTCTCTGTCACTGATGGAGCGATGAAAGAGCGCTGAAGTTTACTGGCTCGTGCGTATCCGCATCAGTCCATCGAGAGAGAGAGAGAGAGAGAGAAATCGAGGAGGAAAGAAGTAACAACGAGAGAGGTGTTTGCTAAAGATCGCAAAAAAAAAAGGCAGCGACGTCGATGCTTTTCGCCCAGCTTGCAAATCAACGTCTACATACGTCTCCGCTTACCACACAAATTCATGCCATCAGCAAAAAACAAAAAGCGTTCGGGGGTACGGCAAGTGTCGGCAGTGAAGTGGCCTGTCCGAGATGTACGAAACGAGAGAGCGTTATATAGGGAGGAAGGGGGAGAAGGGGAGCAGCAGGAGGAGACTAAAGTAAGATGAAGCAGAGTCTGAAGAAGTTTTGCCGTGGCCGGGAGCGAGACAAAATGAGGGGAGGGATGGGGGGAAGAGGAAATCGGATAGAAAAACGCGTAACACATCGATCTGTTGCAACGCTCTTAGACCCAGGAGCTGCGCGGCCTATTCGAGGGTGTGGCTATCGCGGCAAGCAAAGGTATGTCTGAAAAGAATATCAAGGAACAGAAAAATCGATAGATAGCATCCACCGAAATACAGCACGACGCTCATCAGACGCTAGACATCCCCGTCACCGAAGGAAAAGCATCGCTTCGCTACCCCGAAAATTTTTGGTTCCCTCAACCTCTTCATTTTTCGTGGATGTAGTTGGGTGCTGGGGGAGAGGGGAGAGGAAGGGGCCAGGAACACCTTGATACTCCTTCTCGCCTGTTACAATCCCAAAGGCGCAAGGGGGTGGGAGATCGCAACGGTGCATGTATTTCATCGTTGTTGCTTAGAGAGATTGAAGCCGTGTCCCCCTTCCTCCCGTCACGTTCTACCACACGGCCCTGGATCTTTTCTTTTTTGATTATATGTTGCAGATATTGCATTTTTTTTAATTTTTGCCCGCTTCTCTCCCCCTCTCCTCCCAACCAACGCAGCCTCACATTTCATGCACTTCCTTTTATTGTTGCTCAAAAGTGAAGCGGGGGGTCGCAGCACGTCGTCTTGTCCGAGGATAGGTGGAGCGGAGGGGCTCCCATCTTTCCCTGCGGAGCCTGAGAAGAAACATGCGGCAGCCTACACAGACGCATACACCACTGCTCTTGAACAGCGACCGAAAAAAAGGAGGAGGATAAACACGGGGCTTTCTTTGGGGGGGAGTGGGGGGAGAGTATCACAAGCCATCCAACAACCACACAGCACAGTCACTTGCGCTTTCGCGAAGCTTTAGCACCGTTCACCGGGTTTGGCGGTGCCAATCCGCTGCCGGAGAGAAGCTTCTCCGAGTCTTTCTCACCCTGTGTCCAAAGTGTCTTCGCCCATTCAGGAATGAAACTCGCCTCCGTCCACGGACGATGCAGTTCGCCCTCCTCGGACTCTCCTCTGATGTAGATACGATACAACTCCGACTGGTAAACTGCTTTGGGGTTGTTGAGGCTCTGCAGAAAGAGCGGGAAGGGCACCCCGAACCGCAACGCCAGAAACGCACTGAGGGCGGCAGATATGCCAATTTTTGTAAAGGCCAAGTCGCGCAGCTTCAACAGGTCATACTCCCAGTGCTTCTGGATGCTCACCTCCTCCGTGTACGCGTCCTTCACCCGAATGAGAGTGGTATCGGCACGACGCCAAATCGCATAGAAGATGTAGAGCGTCCAGAGGAGGATGGCGGCGTGGATGGCGAGAAAGACTAAGAAGATGCGCCGCTGGATCTCGGGATCGGAGCTGTCGAGGCTCCAGCTCACCAAAAGAATCGTGAAGGGAATCAGCAAGTTCATGATGAAAGCTTAAACGTAACAAGACTGGTAGCCACAAGAGAAAAAAGGAGGGCGGGCGAACACCGCACAGAAACAGGCGCACACACGCTCCCTCTCCCTATATATAAAAAGGATGATTGCAATGGAGGCGGAAAGGAGAAGATAGAGGTAAGTAACGCCGGCGGGATGGCAGGGACAGTACGATGAGCTGACCTCCCTACCGTAAGGAATACACCGATACAGTCCTTTACATGTCCATATACATACATATATATATATATATGGGTACGTGTATAAAACGGAGAAGAATCGCAGATGTCCTCTGGAGTGCCAGCGAATGCGCTGTGTAAAAAAAAAAGGGCAGGCCCCGGTGCATGTTGTGGGGCTCTCCAGAGGCAATACACCGCCTCTGCCACGGAATACGTCCATCTCGAAGCTGCGCACGTCTTTCCCATCCAGATGCTACCCGTATTCCTCTTTCTTTTATTATTATTTCTCGCACGCTTTCTTCATCACCCACATATACGCCGTCGTGAGGGAAGGGGGGGGGGGGAAGAGTCTGGAGAGAAGTAAAAAAAAGGACGGTAAGGACGGCCTGTCTCCAGGCACCCCTGCACTGACTCTTTTCGTATTTGTCCTTCCCGTCCTCCGCACCCGTCGGCTTATACCCCCCTCCCCCGGTGCTCAAAAGCTGCGGATGGGCGTAAACGTGATTAGAGAGTGTGATGGGGTACTTTCCTGCTGTGGTTGGTTTGCTTTTATGCGCTAGCGGCTTCGAAAAAAAAAAAGAGGTCGAGGACGGTCAACATCTGTTACTTTTTCTCTCCTTCTACGCCTTTAATAAAAATGGAATGGCATCTCTCCCTGCTCGACCGTTTTCTCATCCCCGCAACGCTGGTCGTTCTGCTGCGACTCCGGCCCCCTCACCTCCACCAGCATCCTCTTTTTGTTTTTTATCCCCCCCCCCCCCCCAAACCCCATCTCTCACACCTCTCCTCCCTCGGTGTCATGGCGTGGACGGCGGTGCGCTTTCTCGTGCGTGCGCCTGTTTAGCTGTGTGTGCGAGAGAGAGGGAAGGGGGAATAAAGAAAGGCAAGGGAGATAGAGCGCAAAATGAAGGAGAAACCCCCGAAGACAATCTTTTATTGTTTGGGGGGGGCGACCACATAGAAGGGGAAAATAAAGAAAGGAGAAGAGGGCAACGGGCTGCACCGGCGGAGGGGGACGGCAACTCAGGAGCGCCAATGGGGGCAATGCTTCGTAGAAAAGAGGGGGCAGGTGAGGCCGTGGTGTTCGTCAAAGAAGTTGATGAAGTTGACGCTTCGACGGAGGAGATGAGCCCGCTCCGATCTCCAACCATGCAGCTCTTGCTGCTGTCGCTCACCTTCCCTTCTCTACGCACCGTTCAGGGTGCGGAAAAGGAAAAATGAGGTGGAAGGGCGAAGAGCGCTTCATTTCCTACCGCATGAGCGACTTCCAATTCATCGGTCGGAACAGGTTCAGTCCTTCGTAATCAGTTGTGACCAGAAGTCCAGGGATTTGCATATGCCAGTGAGCTTCCTTGGGATGCACCAGCCCCTGGTGCTGGAACATGAGCTGATCCGGGTATTCCTTGAGCTTCCCGCTGAAGAGCTCGCCGACAGCCTCCTGCTCTTCATTGACGTCGCGCTCGAGGGAAAGATCCCACAAGGTGCAGCGGCCATCGTCACTGGCGACGGACAGCACACTTTCATTGTGCGGCGCAAACTCAACGGAAGTGATGGCCTTCTTGTGAAGCGCAATACGCTGGATAGGGTTAGGGTCTGCACCGATGCGGCGCAAGTCCCACACCGCCACAGCTCCGCTCTCGGCGCCGGTGACCAACAGGTGGGAAGCCTGACGAGCGCGATTCCAATCTGCGACGTTGATGTCCGACGGGTCGGCTTGCAGCGTGATCTTGCACGCGCGCATGTCCCGCGTGTCCCAAACCTCCACCACCCCACCGGCCCGAGCGGTAATGAGCACGTCGGCCTGCGTGGGACTCCACTGAATCTCCTCGATCGACATGGCGCCGGAGGCGGTGCTGCTGGCCACATTCTTCCACCGTCCATCTTCAGTGGGCTGCCACACGAACAGCGACCCAGCGCAGTCGCCGGAAGCGAAGGCGTTCGCCTGGACAGGGCTCCAGTCGAGTCCATAGCCCTCAGTCTTATGCGAGGTCGAGGGGGTACAGAACTTCAGCGACTGCTGTTTTTTGTTGCCCGACGCCGACGCAGACGGTTGCTTCCATTGCTGAGCCTGCTCCTTCGACCAGTTGGAGAAGTCTGTCAGGGCTCGCATCTCTGACTCGATATCGAAGACCTGCACGTGGCCCGCATCCGACCAAACGGCCACGAGTTGACTACCACCCGCTGGATTATTCTGCGGGCAGCATCGCACGCGGTTCGCGCTACCGTAGTGCTTGATGACCCGGTGATGTACGACGGGCTCTCCGTCATTGACGTCCTCGCCTGCCTCATCGTCCTCGTCACCTTCACTTTCATCGTCCCCGATGAAGTCCTCCTCGCTATCGTTGTCACTGGCCACATCATGCTTTGTACGGCACATGTTCGACACGTACAGCACGAGTAACTCATTGCGCGCCTGCTCGTTGGCCTGTGTACCGCACACCAGCAAGGTCGACAAAGGGTACTTGGTGTGGTTATCCTTGTTATCCTTCACAACGTCGAAAGAAAGGCACGGATACTCGGTGCGAAGTTGAAAGAAGGCATCGTAGGCTTTGTTGGAGAATTCCAACTTCGCTGGCTCACCACCCGCAACCCCGTCCGCCGCGCCATCTTCGATGTCACCTCGCCAGACGGAAACTTCCCCAGCCGCGCCGTTACCCTCAGCCTCATCATCGGCGGCGTCCTCAGCCCCCTCCACATCTTTAAACGAAATCGATCGCATGCCTTTTGTCATTCGAGCTGAAGATTCTTTCTGAAATTCAGCATACTCGTCATCGTCATCATCACTCGCCTCGATGATTTCCTCCTCCTCCACACCAATGTCCTCGAGATCACCGTCGTCCCCGTCATCTTCCCAGCTATCCTCCTCGTCGCTTCCCTCGTCTCGCCTTTTCTGTTCCTCGATCTCCCGCTGGCGGCGTGCTTCTTCTTCCTTGTGCATCTCCTCCGTGTCCTTCGTACGGAGACGTCCACTCGGGACCTCCTCTCCGTCACGGGTTGACCGTTTTGCACCGCGCTTCGTCATATCTGACGTTAGTGATCACGCTAAGATAGAAGGGAGAGAAGAGCGTTAAAAAGGGGTGATGAACAGCCGTTTTTATGCTTTATTTTCAGAGATATATGTATGTATATGTTAAGAGGGAGAATTAAAAGTTAGGAGCGGAAAGTCAACCCTGTCAAAGGATGTCGGGGTGTGTGTCGTGGCGATGCTCGTCAAAGAAAGGAGACGAGTGAATCCCCTGTGTGCCCTCCTCGCCCAAATGTTGGCCTGTGTGAGTGTGTGTGTGTGTGTGTATACGGTGGACTGGTATGGATGTGAGCATCCAACGGGTCCCGTACACCTCGCTCGCTTCAGCTTTTTGTTGGTTTCCTCCCTCTTCCCTTGCCGTGAGGCCCATATTGCGTTGCAGGCGCGGAGCAAACGAGTGAAGAGTGGTAGCGGGTGGATGCCGGAGACAGCGGCGAAGAAAAAAACATATCGGGGCGGAGAGAAAAAGACGAGCAGAGATGCAGCCGAAGAACAGCCTCCTCGCATCGCACGCCGTCGTGCACCATCGAGCACAAAGGGCCGGAGGGGGGGGGGGTCCGCACAGCAGCACGCAGTCACTGGGCAGCGGGAGGGGCCACCGCAGCAGAACACGACGCCATCGAAAAACAGGAGCTTCCGAAGACGCCGATAAAACACCGGCGCTGTCAAAGTGGCCCTCACAGAAAAATATAATATAACATTTCCATTGCGAGCGCAGGGAGAGGGGGTGGAGAGGGTATGGAAAGAAGAGCAGAACTGGTAAGCAGAACATACCGAGCGAGGCTCGCGCCGCAGCAGCACCCTGCCCACCCCGAGGTGCCTCTCTCACGAGCCTTGAGAATCACCTTCGGTTCTCTTTCTCTCCGAAACGTATATATATGTATATATATATATATGTATATTAAAGGGGGGTTCTTTTGGAAAAAGTGGAGGGGTAAGGGGTGCCACGAGATACAGAGCCCCGGCATTTCTTTGGTCGAGGGAAAGAAGTGGAAATGGCGACCTCGTCTCCCACCCTCTCTGTCTCTCCTTTTCCCTCCCACTGCCTCGCTCTCCTTGTTTCTCCTCCCCTCTGCGTTCGCGTGACGTGAGAGAGGGGCTCTTCAGTCTGCCTCATCGTTTTTTAATTATCCCGCGAGCCCCCAAAGAGGCCAAGAAAACAGAGGAGAAAAAAAATTTAGCGGTTGCCTCGCAGCGGTGAGCGAGGAGGAGGAAGAGGGGAGAGGAGGGAAGTACAGCAGCCTACCACCACACATGCGCACACACATCCGCGCACACCACTAGATATGTAATACATGTAGTTGTATAACGCGAGAAAGGGCGAGAAACAGCAATCAAGCGGAGACGCGTGCCACCACAGATAAGAGAGAGAAATCCTCATAGAACAGAAAAAGAGAGCATCCCCTTTAAGTAAAAAAGAGAGAGCAACAAAAAAAAAGGTGGAGAGCGAATGCGATTCCGGATGGGGGAGGGAGGGAGGTTAGATGAAGGAGTCAGAGGCACGCGACTGCCAAGGGGGCCGTGAACGCTCGGCTGGAAGCCTTGCGACGTTCATAGAACAACAGGTGTCGCTCAGCACTCTCGTTCTTTTTTTTCACGCAGAAAACGATACTTACGAAGAGATGGGAGCCAGCTCTACTACAGCAACAACAAGGAAACCAACAGAGGCGGGCAACACCTCTCAAAAAGAACGCCTCACGGCTCATAGAAACGGAAACAGGTCGCCATGAAAGATCATTGCTGGTCTTTGAAGATTCTTCGTCTCTAAAGGCTGCTTTATCCTCTCGTCCTTTTTTTTCTTCAACAGTCGAAGATTTCCATTTTTTGTTGTTTTTTCTGGGGAAAAGGGGGGTCCAGCCCGGCTACGAAACAAATCTCTCGATCGTAGTGAAAGAGGGGGTATCAATGTCTGCCTTTTTGGAAATGCTGCTCAGGGGAGTGTAGAAGTGACGCTCTCTCATCGATGGCGTCGAGGAAGAAGCGATCCCGATAAAAAACCTGAAAGACATGGAGACGGCTGTGGCAGTTTGAGTCTGAGGCTCTTCGCCCCTCGTAGACGAGTCGAACAGCCAAGGGAGAAAAAAGCGCGGAGCCTCTCCAAGAGGACGAGGGGTCGAGGGGGGGAAGAGAGAGAACGACGGCCTGAAGCAAAAAGCTGGGAGGAAGTATGATTTCCACGGTTATCTCTTTTTATTCACACACAGGCAGAAGTGAAACTCCCTATGAGCCCCCCAATCAGAACAACTTCATTTCTTCCTCCTTCTCCCTTCCCTCCCCTCCTACTACTTAATCTCATTTTTCTTCTGTCCCGCGCTGCAGAAAGCCGCCCATCCCATAAATATACGCCCACATATCTGCATGCATGCGTACGTGTAGGGAAAGAGAAAGAAAATGTGCAGCATTTTTTGGTGCCTTCGTTGGTCCTCTATTTTCTCTCTCTGCCTCTGTGACACCCTCATTTTGCGTGTTGGCTTGTCTTTAAGACAGCGCCTGCAGCGCTTTCAGACGCTCCGTGATTTCGTCTTCATCGACCTCTTGCTGCTTCACGGGTCTTGCAAATTTTTGTGCTAGAGACGTGGTGCCCAGTTTCTCGTGAAGTTCGATGTTGTTCTCCGCTGCTACCTGTTCCATGAGAGTATCTACTTGCGCCTCTGGCACTGTTCCAGCGGAGGAGCTAACGAAGGCGGCATCCATCACGCCAAGGTTCACGTCCATCGTTCCTACCTGTTGCTCGAACACGTCCATTACCTGCGCAATCTTCATGGGATCTGTAGAGCTGAGCACCTTCTCCATACCCTTCACGGTGCTTGACATCACCTTGGTCACCGCCTTCATCTGCACGGCTGTTTGAATGCGCGACACCGCCGCGTCCAAACGGGAGGAAAGGCGGAGGTAGTTCAGGCTTTCGTTCTTCTTGCGGATCGCATTTTCAGCGTATATGCGAGCCGCCTCTGTGTTGCCCTTCTCCAGCGCCCTTTTCACCATTCGCCTCTCCTTCTCCACCCCCTTCTCGGAGGAAATGGCACTCTTCGTCATCTGTTTCGCCGCAAACTTCATATTGAAGATGATGTCAAACATTTGATCATCTTTGCCCATTTTCTCTTTGCCGGGCCTTTTGCCCGCGTTCTTTTGAGAGGTTGACCGTTTCTTTTCGGTTGTATATGTATATATATATATATTATGTGTTCTCTTCGGGGAGTAAGCAGGGTAACTACGTTGGAAACGGAGTCGGCACGACGGCGAGAAAGAAAAAAAGAGAGAGAGAGAGCAGCGCGAAACGAGAGTGAATGTTGTCACGATCGGTGTCAGTTCAGCTCGACCGCGCTAAACGGCTCGGGTGTCACGCGAGGGCCACCACAAAGAAAAAATAGGGGGGAGAAATGTGGAGAAAGGGGGAGCAGCAACAAAAAGAGACCGCTGAATACCTGCCAGTGTGTGTGTGTGTATGTGTAGAGAGAGAGAGAGAGACTGTACGACTACAGAACCCCACTGTTGTACCTCGAGATGGGTGGTAGCTGGGATGATCGTGGCCAAACCCAACAGTTTCAGAATTAGTAGCATTCAAGTGAGCGAGGGGGTGAGGCCAGCAAGGAGGAGGGAGCGGGACATCAAGTCGCAAACAACAGAAGGAAAGAGAAATAGCGAAGATGAGCACCACCTCTTGCAGTGATGAAAGTAGAAAAGAATGAGGGGTGAGAAACTATCACCGCACGCCCATTCGAGGAAAGAAGGAGGGGCACAAGAAAGGAAGGAAAGACGCCACCAGGCTTTACAGACACCCTAGATGATAATTCACTAAGATCGGTCACATCCGCCGGCAACTCCGTCTCCATCTCCTCATGCTGCTCATCTCTTTCTTTCCTCATTCCAAATCGCTACTACTCCTCCAAAATGGCGCGGAGGGAAAAAAACACTCGCAGCGCGCAGAAGAAGTACGCGACAGGTGAAGGAGGAGGAGATCCCATCGCGTGTGTAGACGTGCGGTAACCTCATCACAATACGGCGAGCGACAAAGGCCTCTTCTCTTTTCTCCAGGTGGATGTGAAGGTGGGTTCTTCATCACAGCACACTCTATAAAAAGCGAATTGACGAGGGGGGAAAGAGCCAGAGCTCACGCGAGCAAATTATCCCCACACCACCAGCTTCGCTGAGAGAGATCTAACACCGTCAAAGGCCAAACAATGCCTCAAAAAGACAGGTAGCAGAGCACGTAAGGATGTGGAAGGGAGGGGGCGGCGGTGTTGATAACAGAAGAGGAGCTAGGGAAGAGGAGGGGGCGCAGCAGTAAAGCATTGTAAGCCTCCATCCAAACCGATGGGCAGACACATCTGTGGATACGCTGCACTGATCTAGAGCAAAAGCGCAACGAAAAAAATGAGTATTGCAGATGCACATGACCCCCTCCCCCTACTAGCCGCCCCTCTACGGTGCCATGTCTTTCGACAAACGAGCCTCATGCAGCATGGCGTAGAGCAGAGGAAGAGACGACGGTGCTGCCGCCATGTTCAGCTCCGAAGCCAACACGCGACGAGGTACTCGACTGTCTGGCGTCCTCGCCTCCAACTGAAATACCGCGAGGGAGTGTTCTAGTCCGTTAAAAGTGAAGTATTCCTTGATCAGTTCGTTGATGATCATGTTCTCCGGGGGCACCGGCGGGTTCTCGATCGCCCGTTCATCGCCGTTCTCCGCAACATCCGAAAGACGCTCAAAAATGGCAGCGCGGAGTTCTGCCTTTACGCGACTGATGATACCGTTCGTCTCTAGCGATTCTCGCATCGCTGACTTCAGAGATTCTTGATTAGACATTTTTGGGGGGGAGTGCCTACCTTTTTCCCTTCTCCTCCCTTTTCTTTTTCTTTTGGCCAGTGGTGCCTTTGATCACTTCCCTTCACTGATGCCTGTGGCGAAGATACCAAGAGGGGTGTTGAGTTGTGCGAAGGAAGGCAGGAGGGGAACGGGGAAGGAGAGAATCAGAGGCAGTCGATGTGAGAAGACGATGGCACCAGGCCTGTGAAACTTCGTGTGCCTCTTCTCAGCGGAGCAAAGAAGAAATGGAAGGAAAAAACAGGAGCCGCGGGAGCGAAAATAAGAGAAGATCTCAACATCCAGCCGTGAAGTCGATGAGTACAACTGGTTGGGGAGCAACGCCGGGAGGAGATGCGAGGTATGGGAGGTGCATCCCTGCACGTTCCTCCCCTCCATCGACCTCTACCATCGTGTTCCCTCCCTCATTACAAATGCAGCAAGTCACCGGCTTTCGCACTCACCCTCGCCAACTTTAACAGAAAAAGCGACGCCCCCCCCCCCTCCCCCAATTGCCGCGCGAGTGAGGCACAGGTATGTCAAGCTCTTCATAGAAACCCATAATGGAAGTATCGGCAGTGGTGTGATGCAAAGAAGCCAACGTCAAGGAAATCCACGATGGATGGCGCGAGGTTCTGCCCTACCCTGTCCCTAGCCCGTACCCACCTTTCTTCATCTTCCTCATGGGCCCGTCTCCCCCAAAAGCTCAACTGCACATCCGCTGATGCAGCCCCACAATGTTGCATCTTCTTCTTTGGTTTTACTGTCGCTGTAAAATCTTGCGTGATGGTGTTTCCCTTTTACTTCTTCCGGACACCTGCCTTTGGGGCGCGAATCCAGAGCCGTCATTTCCCTCTCCTCTTTGAAACGAAAGGCAGACGGGCGTGTGGTCTGGGTAAAAAGGGGGGAATAACACGAAATGTCTGCAGCATCTCAGTCGATGATCCTTATCTGGTGCTGCTGTTTTCCGTATTGCTCTTCTTCATGATCTCCCTTTCGACCCCTTAGCACCACCAAGATGCCCGGCTGTCACGCAGTCTGAGCGTAAAAAGCACTGTGAACACCAAAACCAAACTAACTGTGCACTAACACACACACTCACACACACAGACACAGATACAGACACACGCACGTCAGAGAGCCGACAGAGAGATGAGGGAAGAGGAGCGAACAAGGAGAAGGATAAAGAAGTCACTGCCCTGCCAACACCTCCCTCCTTTCTTTTTTTACCAGCATGAGCACTCGACGCGTCCATTTCAGTGCGTGACGGTTAAAGGCCGCTTTTGCAGCCCACTCAATCCCTTTTCCGCTGCTCCCGGAGTCGCCACGGTCTCACAGCATCTCCCTGACGCAGTAACGGCGTAAAATTCGCTTACAGTAAAGATGCCTGACGCATCACCCAAACACCGATCGCCATGCCCACCAGGACACCCCCAAAAGTTATCAGCCAATCGGTTGAATGCCCATCATCTCCCCGCAGCGGTGCAGTGTCGGCGCTATCGAAGGGAGACGCTACATTTTCTCCGGGCACGCCGTCAGAGACGTCACTGATATATTTTTCAGATTCTGAAGCAGGCGCCTGACCGTTCCCAACGACTCCAGCGTGTCGGAGAAGTTGACTGAGAGCTCGCTGTAGAGGACTCACACCCGACGTGCCGGTGCTCCCGTTTAGGCGGCAACCGTTCGCTGTGACCGCCTCATCTTCCGCGCGTAGCCCCCTTCTTATCGGGACCTCTGGAGACTCCGCCGGATTTTTTGACGCTGATGAGACAGCCCTCTCCATACCAGTTTCCTTCTTCTTTTTGCGCTTCCGCTTCTCTTGTGTTGTCGACACCTCCTCCACCTCACGCGGAGTCCGTCTCGCGCAGCCATCGTGAGAGGTCGCTTCGGCGTCGACAGTGCAGGCGCTGTGTTCACCTCGGTGAGTCTTCTCTACAATCTCCACTGGCCCTCTCCCAGTCGGTTTCATATCCAGAGGTACAAGAAAGTAGTTCACTTCACCGGAGTCGCTGGACAAAACGTGGGATCGTTTCAGGTGTGACAGCGGCTCGGATGTCGGGGCAGAAGCACGGTCCGCCTCCAGCGGCTCCTCGGTCTGGCATACCAGGCAACCCCGACTCGAAAGACCAATCAGCTCGCCCGACTCTTGCAGGAGCCGCGGCAGACGCATCTTCGCCACAACCGCAAGCTCTTCGCCGTCGGCCTTCATGTCACAGGCGCACTGTAGGACAGTGGGGCACCCCTTGAGAGCCACGAGAAACTGTGTATCGCTGAGCGCCCGCACAAACATATGCGGACGCGGTGACGCATGCGAGGTTACTTGTTCGTTCTCCACGTCAACGGTGGCAGACGACGGAGCTGGAGCGTTAGCATTCCCTGCCGCCAGGGTCACCGATCGCTCGGCCGCATCAGTGACGTCCCGCGTTGCAGCGACACTGCCATGACTATTTGCCATGTTCACGGCGTGTGATTCGAATTGTGATAGCATCGGCTGCAATTCACGTATCCCGCGGGCGCTCACATGAAAGACATGGACGGTGCTGTCATCATTGCCGATGAGCACGAAGGGACCATCGCTGCATGTCGCCACCGCCCGGCGGACCTTACCGTGGCGACGGCGACGGAGAGGAAGTCGAAACTCGTGCCGCAGCTTTCCCTTCAGCAAATCCCAAAATCGAAGCGCCTGTTTCCCGCTGCGTATGTCACACAGGGTTGACGCTGGCGCCGCTGTCGGCGCAACCGCCGCATTGTCTCGCCGGATCCACCTTAAGCGTTGAGGGTTGCCACTCACCTCCATCAGTACGGTAGAGGTTGCGGTAGGGGGCGGCGGCGATGCTGCAGCGCCGGACCCGCTGTGAAGGTCCTGTTCCTCCTGCACCTCGAGGATAATGAACTTGGCACCCACCCACGAGACGCTCCTCGCCAGCGGAGTCACCATTTCATCAATGAGCTCTCCAACCTCCCCTCTGGAAAAACTAAACAGACGCAAGACCGAGTGCGGACGGTCCCTGCAGGAGTCGCCGACAGCTTCCGAGGGGGCCACGGCGCTCCCCTCAGGGCAGACCAGTGCGATGCGTGACTGCGACGCATCGAGCGCATAGGCACGTACGTCACCACCGTAGATCAGCAGCGCACGACGAGGCATGAGCACAGCGGAGCTTTTTGTGCATGGAGGGGCTGGGGAGGCGGTTGCGAACGGCTCCTCAAGGCAAAGATAATGCCGTCGAGCATGCACGAAAAGGAATCGGCCATCCTTCAAGAGACTCATCGTGCGAGGGAGGGCAGCACTCTCCCTTCCTCGTTTTGTTCCCTCTCCCTCCCCTCCCCTTTTATCCTACTCCTCGTTGAAAAAAAAAAGCAGGCAGCGGGGCGACAAAGACGTCGCAATGGGTTTAGAAGGCAGGGGGAGCAAGAGGACTCCTTTGCAAGCTGCCGCACGAAGTGGAAGTGGCCTACAATTTAATAAATGATGCGAGCACACCTTGAAGAAGGATGAGAGAGAGAGAGGAGGAGGAGAAGGAGAAGAGGTGGGACATCATGTCGGGTAACACTGCGCGTGGGGGAAGGAGAAGGTCGGAGGGAGAAGAGAAGAAGCAGTTCTGCGAGCGCTGATGTGGTAGCATGTTTCTTGCAAGCTTGGTGGGGATGCTGAGGCGACGGCAGATGAAAGGAACGGATTTTTTCGCGGAGAAAGACAAGCGAATACGTAGGAGTTCGGACATTCCCCAGTAGAGAGGAACGTGTTTTCCCTCCGTCCCCCTCCCCTCCGAGAAAAGACAGACATGCGCCTCATATCCACACACAAGCCCCTCGCTACAAGCATTTTCTCAGCGGCACGGGAACTGTTGCGGCTGGCTGTCGAAACAGAGGGAAGCCGACAGACCGAGCGAGCTGTAGCAGCTCAAGAAAGCTTTAGCCAGGAAACAGTGCTGGGGGCTTTAAGAGAGGAGACATGCGCACCACTCCACTGCCAAAGAACTTCCTCTGCATCGTCGATAGCGTCGTGCTATACCTTAGCAGGTTTGAGTCGTGGACTGCGTCGCTGATCGAGACGAACCTAAAAAGGGGCAAAAAGAAGCAGAAGAGCGCAAAAAAAAAAATGAGTAGCACGATACTTTACATCGATGCCGCGCATCTTGATCACGCGCATATCCCTTTTTAGCCTTCTCTCACCCTCCTTCCCCCCCCCATTTGTGCCCACCGTCTTCCACTGTTTGCCGGTAGCGGCGCGCCACAGCGAAGTACGGAGCTGCTCTGCCACTCTGTGACCCAGCGAAGCAGCCAAACAAGAGGCGAAAAGAGAGAGATAATAGATGAGAGGGAAGACAACGATTGTGTGGCCTCACTGGGCGAGCGACACCAGTGAAGAAAATAAAGCAGGAGGCCTCGCACAGGGTTTGTGGAAGGAACCAGGTGAGAGGCGGCAGCACCGGCTGCTCTCTGCCCATCCATATGCAGTGGGTGGCCTCTTAGTCCTGAGGATACCTGCACAAGGAACGGGCGCGGTATCCACGAAAGGCGCTCTGAATCGCCGTGGCTCTTTCCTCCAGCATGTGCCAGACAGAAGCCACATGCGCGCCGTTCGATCCGCGCACGAGTGATTTCTGAATGTTGTGCGCAGAGGTGTAGGCGTGCTCTTTTTCACTGCAGGCCAGGGTGAATAGCGCCGCCGCCATAAACCTGCGACGGGTCTGCACTATCTTCCTCCGCTCCTCTTCCTCTCGCACGATCATCAAACGCGCAAGAGGGGGGAGGGGCGGGGGTAGAAAGGGATTGCGCAGCCCAGGAATGGTTGTTCGGGCGAGCTGGCCTTCCCGAACGCCATGACGGCCCACAAGGCACGCCTTCAACGCGAGAGAGTCCATGGCCTCCCACGTGATCTCTAACCGCTTCAGCGACTCAAAGGAAGAGAGACACGCTGCCAAAGACGCACAAAACAACGACCAGAGATGACCTCGCATCATCGTCTCGTGCTCCACCAGGCATACCTGGGCACGCGTTAGCGACACCCGAGTAAAAAGTTTGTAAGCGAAAAAATGTGCATCCTCGTTGAGAAACCGCCGCTCCTCCACCTCATCTTCCAACAAGCGAAGACGAAGCTGCGTGTGAAGTTCGCGCTCCGCCACAATTCGTAAACGGTAGATCACCGCAACGCCCTCTACAAACTCTTCCACAATTCCGAGTCGGTCAAGTCTTTCCGCCTCCTCGCCCATGAGAGGGGTGGCCGAGACGCAGTAGAGACGATACTGGTCCCATTCATCCAAGAAAGACATTGAGAAGAGGAAGAAGGGGGAGGTGCAAGCGAAGGCGGAGAGGAGAGAAAGAACCACGTGGAGAGGCTCAGCTGACAGGATCAGCACCGAGCACGCTATCGTCTCTCTAAAATATCCCTTAAACGACGTAAAGAGAAAGAAAAGACGGGTGGGGAAGTTTGACAAGAACAAAAGCCAAACCAACCAAATACACCGTCCTCTTGCGCCACGCCTTTGCCCCTCCCACCCACCCCCCGGCAACGCCTCTCTTCTCCTCCCTTATCCGCTGTTTGTTATGACCGCTCTCCCTCTACTTCTTTTGTGTGTGTGCGTGTGTGTTCGCTATGGTGTATGTCCACCGGACACGTTACGTAAGCTGTGAGGCAGGAGGATACCCCTGCTGATGGCGTAGGGTCGCCCTCAATACAACAGCCGCCCACGCAAGTGGAAGGGGGGCACTCAAAATATGGAGACAAAGAGAGGGAAAAGTCGAAGGCGTCACACCCACACAACGGGGGGGAGGGGGGGAGGGCGGAGACGACAAAGCGCGATTATGGTTCTCGTTGTATACTTTGATGCATCCTCCGTGAAATCCTGATACTGCCTTCCTTTTTGTTCGGTTTTCAGAGAGGAGGGGGATGCTTCTCACGTTCCCTGTGCTCTAAAGAGTGCAGTGGAACGACTGGCTGCGTGCATGCCGCTCGCGGATGTTTCATGATACGAGACACCGTACATCAGTGTAGAGGGAGAGGGAGCCAGGGAAATTCGAAAAAGGGATAAGAAGTGGGTAGCGATGATGTAAGCATCAGCTGAGGTCATCAGCAGAGTAGCCAAACCGCGCGGATCACGCTATTGTCAAGTCCAGATGAGCGCTTTTCTGAATCCATAGCTACGCTACGCGACAGTCAGAGCGCCCATAAATTAAGGTCGATCTGTTAAGCAAGGAGGGAAACACAAGAAGTGCTGGACTATTCATTTCTTCACAAGGCCATGTAACCAAGGGGGGGAGAACGGCGATGTATCGACACCGTGAGTGGCTTTTCCCGCACCAAGAATGAATGCTGCTCGGCCGAAAAGCATACGCAGCACATCACACTGGCGTCTGGTCCACCCGTTTCATCTCTGAGGGAAGGGGGGGAGAAGGAAGATCATCTGTTCACTTTGTCGAAGCTCCAATTCGTGCCCTCTCTGCACCCTCGGCCGGATCTTTCCCCGTTTTTCCTCCCCCGCCCCCGCTCCTCCCTCGCGTTGTGTTTTCTTTTTTCGTTTCTGTTGATATATACAAATATATATATATATATACGGAGGTGATATCTTTTAGGAGGATGTCCACCACCAAAAGAGCAAAACAAAACCAGTCTTCAGCGTTCCTGCTGTCCTGAAGTGAACTTACTCAAGCACACACACACACACACGCACGCACGCACGCATATACGCAAGGGGAAATCACATTAGAGATTTATTACTCAGCTTAGATACAATTGTTTTTTTTAAGGAAGAAATTATACTTGCGAATGTACGTATGCGTGTGTTTGTGTTTGTGTGTATGTGTGTCAAAAGATACGGGCGTGTCTACCGTCTTGCTCGCGCCTGGCTGGATGCAGCTCAGCATCAGCGCCAACGTGACTCTCGTCGAGACTATTTTCAAAACAAAATCTCCTCTAGATACTTCAGGGTCAGTTCGCCGAGCAGAAGAGCTTTGGCGAGTGAGCGCGGGATAAGAGAAGGCGATGATGAGCGGAAGTCACGTGAAGGCGAAAGTAAAACGAACGGACTTGGACCGATATGAGCATGCGAGGTTGTGGGGCGAGGGAAGGCACATCTGAAGCGTGAAGCCATGAACACGAATACGTTGACTGCTACATAGTCATCAAGCACCGGCATCGCTCCCACGCACACAACCACCACAACAACTGACGAAGAAGCGGAAAAGTGACACCCGGTGAGGAAGGAGGGGGGGGACGGAAAAAAGCCGTTAGGTGCGGTTTATTCGAAAATCAGAGCGCCAAAAAAAGGGGGGGGGGCAAAAAGAACAACGAAACACGGCGGAACCGTGAACAAACGCCATCAGCACCATCCTGACAACCACAAACGTAGACCAAACAAAAAAGTCATCTTCGCAAGGCGTCTCCTCCTCCTTCCTCCATTTCGCTTCCTGAAAGAAACTTCTTAATGGCGAAAAGGCAAGGGGAGAAAGTCGCACAGAGGAGGAAAAGGAAAGGGGGGAATGAAATGAAAACTGCAAGCGACGCGAAGTGATGGGGAGCACCGACGAAAAAGCGTTGTAGAGCGAACGCGTAACGGCGGGTGGGGATTGAAGGCCGGAGGGATGGGGTGGAGGAATGCTATGGAGTGAGAAAGAGGAGATACGAAAACAGCAAAGTGGGCTCGTTCGAGCGTGCGCCCTCGGAGAAGTCACCACAGTCCGATGAAAACAGAGTTGTGCAGTTCAACTGGAAACCCACTCGCGTCGCTTCACCCACGCAGCGCAGCTTTTCCTCTGGCCTTGCTATCCTTTTAACACCCACACCAGTCGCCCCTCGTTGCGTAGAGGCAAAAGAGGGTAGAAGATGGACCAGCTTTCTCCTCTCCCCAAGCCGGAAAAATAGCGAGAAGATTAGCTTCCAAAAGACGGGGGGCGACGTTACACCTACTCACACACGCACACACCGGCGGCAGTGTCGCGGCAACTGTCATCTACAGCCAGAAGCGAAGGAGCCCGGCGACACTGGAAAGAACAGTTGCTTTAATGAACTCATCGGCCTCGGAATGGCCTGATGGAAGTAGTGGGGTAAAAGAAGAGGAGGAGCGTTCCTGGATTCCCCTGGCCGGTAACACGACGGAAGTGCCGACATGAAGAGGCAGAAGGCTCAGGCGTGCACGGCCCAGCCGCAGCAGACCGTCGATGGAATCAATACCGAGCACCCCATACACGTCGCAGGCTTGCTCCCCCATCCTCCTCCGTCGCTTCGCTTTATCGACGCGTCAACAAACCTTTCTCTACCACAGATTCGGTGCTTTTCGTTTTCCACCCGCATGCAACTCAACGACGGTCACGGGCACCGTTGCTCTTCACCTTACCCGTGAACAAGTGCATGGGGCGCAAGTTGGGAACATGATGGTCGCCTTCACCTTTGCGTGCCTGGCGGGCCAACGGCCGAACCTTCACCTTGCTAAGCTTGACGGCGCGCAGCTTCTCGTTCACATCCCGGTAGCCATCGCCGCGGTTGACGCTCATGCTACGATCACGGCTGGCCGATGCGGCACTGATGCTACGAGTAGATTTTGTACTAATGTGCGACGAGGCAGAGCGGTCTCGCATGAGCGCCTCCTGTGCCACTGACATGGAACGGCCGCGCTTGCGGTTCGGCAGTTCACCACTGCCGTCCGCGATAGCCTTCGCCCGCCCATCCTGGCTACCCGTCCGCTTGTTAAACTTGTCAATGGCCTTCGCCTGACTGTGGGTCCGCCGAATTGCCGGATTCTTCATGGCTCGCTCCATCTTTAGCACTTTTACCTTGTCCTTGATGAACTTGACTGCCTCCACCGTCTCTGCGTTCAGCGTGTGCGCTTCATGCTTGCGGGAAGCCTCGAGCTCCAAGTCCTCGAGCCGTGCCTCCTCCTCCGCCTCAAGCTCCAACAGACGCTGGTGGATGTCGGGGTCGATGTTGTCGTAAATGTTATGGCCATCCATGATGTCGGGAACAATATCATCCACCCATTCTGAGTTTTCGAGGTCCCACGTTTTGCGCTGGTTCGCCTGATACTGTCCTGGGCCGCCGTTCTCCCACTCGTAGTCTCGCTCGGTCTTTCGGCGCTGCCGCGGAGGCTCACCGGAGGCGCGCTCCCGTTGCACGGACTCTGGCACGAACGCGGGACGCGCCACGTCATCGCGCTTCTGTGGGGTGGCACTGTAGAGACGGTTCTGGATAGCCTGGTAACGCCCCGAGCCCTCCTTCTGCTCTGAACGGTGTGCAAGTAGCACATCGCAGGCAACTGTCTTGAGTTCGCCCACGCCGACGTCGGTCAGGGTGCTAGTCGTGATCCACTTAGCATCCGCTTCTTGGATGGCGTCCATGATGAGCTCCTGCTCTGCCGTCGACACATCATCGATCGTGCAGACGTCACACTTGTTGAAGACCACCACAACCGGTTTGCCCGTGAAGAGCGGCCCCACCGATTTGAAGAGGGATACCTGCTGCTCGATCGAGTAGCCACACTGCCCACTCAGATCCATGAAAAAGAGGATGCAGGCACGGAGATGAGCCAAGGCTGTGATCGCCTGCATCTCAATGACGTTGCGTTCCTCGAGAGAGTGGTCGAGGATACCGGGGGTATCAATCACCTGCCAGGAAGCGTACTGATAGTCCGTGTGTCCGACGAAGAGAGATTTCGTGGTGAAGGCGTACGGCTGGACCTCGACATCAGCGCGTGTCACTTTATTCATGAAGCTAGACTTGCCTACGTTGGGGAACCCCGTGATGAGCAGCGTGCGCGCGTTGGGGTCGATGGAAGGGAGACGAGACATGTGCTGACGCACCTTCTCCAAGTAAGCAAGGGCGCTGTTCAGCTTCTTGCAGGCCGTAGCCATGCGGCCCAGCGCAGCACGCTTGAGTTGTTTGCAGCGGTAGAGGGAATCTCCGTACTTGAGCAGGCGCACGTAGTCGCGGCCGATGTTATCGACCATGTGACGCACGGCGCCCACCTGGCCCAGTGCCACCTTGTAGTGATCCCGGTCGTACAAAACGTGCATGAGATCACCGTAGAAGGGGTGGATGTCGTCCATGCGGGGAAACTCCTGCAGGATGTACGACAGCTTCTCATTGATCGTCTTCTGCGTGAACTTCACTTTGCGCATGTAGAACTGTCGAATGCGTGAAATGTGGTAGCCCCTGTGTACTACTGTCGGTGTCTTCCGTTGTGTCTTGGACAGCACAATATCCATGAAGTCCTTGTACGTTGGGACGACGGTGATCGTCTTGAAGTTGTATGTGGACGCCATGGTGAATGCTTTTGGGGGGTGATGCAGGGCAAACGAAAGAAAAAACGGGGGGAGGAGAGAGAGCGGGCGTGTGGGAGGTCAGAAAGGAACGGAAAAGGGAGCGTTTCAAAAAGAGATAATTTGGCGTCAAGGGTAAGGTCGATGAAACACAGGACCCAACAAAACAAAGACGAAGCAGCTTCGATTTGGTGTGTGTGTGTGTGTATGTGTGGGTGTGGGTGTGGGTGTGTACGTGTGCGTGATGTAGACGAAAAAAAAATAGCACTGAACACCTAAGCACACAAACTTCGATTGCTTCCAACTGGGAAAACGTCGGTCAGGTTTGCAACGCGAAAAAATAAGAGGTGCAGCTTCCTTGGAGAAGACGATGTGAGATGCACCTGATATGGAAGTGCAGCACTCAAACACACAAAGCAAAGCATAAGAGAAGAGATATTGTTATTAATGAGACGAAGAGCAGGGCCAATGATGTCAGCAGGTGAGAAGGAGTATAAAAGTCATGAAGAAATATCGCCAGGGCCCGACAAAGTGCACCATGCATACATGAGAAGTCGAGCGTTGGAGAGAAACAGGAAGTTGAATCAAAAAAAGATAAAGAGAGGGGGTAGGAGCGATAAGGGCGAGTGAGGAGAGAGAGGAAAGGAGCGCAGGAAAGGCGAACCTCGAGTCCACGGCACAGTGTCGTCAGCGTGGTACGATGTTTTTGCAGAGGGGAAAGAAAAGATGTGATTTTTGAGTTGGAACAACTCGTATGTGGGGCCGGTTCCCTGGCCGATTTTTTCAGTGGTTTTTTTTGTGAGATTCAACTCTTTTTTTTCTTTAGAACGTGCGTATCGGGGCAGATGTTTGCCCCCACACGATCCGTTGATGATTACACAAGGGTAACATGCAAGAAGAGAACCCAAAATATATTTCTTAAGTGGAAGACGGGCAGGTCAAAGCACGTGGATGGCTCGAACTTCACGCTCCCCCCCCCCCAGCTTCCTCAGCGTCCCCTCCTCGCGATGACAGCTATAGAAGTTTCCTTTTCGTTGCTGTTTCTCGTCTTTCGCACGCTGCACCCACCAACATGGGTGAGCCCCTTACATGACAGCGTCCTTTTCCACCTTCCGTTGCGGTGGTGGTGGTGGTTGAGAAACGGACCTCCACCATCAAGAGACCGTGCGCAAAGGGAGAAGGGCGGTAGGGGGGTAGCCGGCCGTTGTGTGGGAATCCTTTTTGAGAAAAGAGAGGGGCGGAATACCGGGGGAGCGCGCTGCCGTTTCGCTGGACCGCACACACACACACACACACACACAAACGCTCTCTGTCTCTCTCTCGAAGGGTTTTCACACGAGGATCGCAGCAGACATGCCCCACCATAGATCAAAAAATGGAAGGTGTCTTCCAACTCACCACCTTTCCTCAGGGGGAAAAAAAATAGCGATGTACCCCTTCCCCACCTCCAGCATTACCACACCCGATCACCACCGCGAGGAACGGAAAAAAAAAACATCGAAGTCATCAAAGCGAGGGGAAAAAGGAGCGGGGGAGCTCAGAGAAAGGGAGGTAAAGAAGAAAAGGAGGGGGGTGAACCCTACAGCAGTCGATCGAACGGAGAGGAGAAGCGGAAAGGCAAGAGAGGCGTGAGGGCGGCCTCTCCATGAAAATAAAAAAAGGAGAAGTGCGCTGCTCAAGCTCCTTACCTTTGCTCATGCCTTTCCCAACATTTCAATGGAGCTCAGACCAAGATTCGTCCCTTGAGAGGGAAGACGAGGGGAGAGAAGAAGAGCCCTCTCGCCCCCCTTCTACTGCTTTATGTCCGCTTTTCTTCCGAAAAAAATCTCTGTCCACCATGCCAGCACAAGTGCAAGCAGCAGCTCACCCGTGGGATCCACAGAAGGATGTCCAGAGTTAAGCGAAAGTCGTTGGCGGAGCGCGTGCTACGAGCACACACGCCTCCCTCACTCTTTTCTTCCGCGTTCTCTCTCCCGTCCCTCCATCAGATGTTTGCCCCCCCTCTCTCTCTCTCTCCCCCCTTATTTACACGTAACGACCATACCAGGGGATAAGAGGAGTCGTGATGTGAACGTCCTCGAGGGCGAGCACGTCCCGCCTCCCTCTTTCCTCCACCATCCCTCGTATCGTCTTACATTACACTTACGGTCACCTTCCTACCATCCTTCCCCTTTCAACACCATTTTTAATCTTTGCCCATCCGTCTCGTCATGCTTTAGAAAAAAAAGAGCTAGGCAGTGTGAGAACCAGGAAACAACTTCGAAAACTACACATTAGAAACACAAAAGCACAACAGCTGGACGAGAAAGGGTGTGCGAGAATGAGGGGGGGAGGGGAGAGGTAGACTTCTGTAAATCCCCTTTCATCGAAGGCTACCATCCCACATGCACGTTGCGCTCTTCCAAAGGAAACGACCTCGCCAGGATGGCGAACATCCACCGTTTGCTAATACAGGAGTATCCGAGCATGGAGGGGTGTGGTGGAAAGAAGGGGGGAAGGGAAAGAAAGAAAGAGGGAGGAAAAGCGGGGGTTGAGGGGGAAGGGGCGCAGAAGAAACGCAGGGTCAAACAAAATCGAAAGGAGAAAGTCTCAAGAGCGATAGAAATTTTTCTGGTTCGCACCCCTTCGAGAAGCGAGGAAGGAAAGCAGGATAGGAGGAACGCAGCGGGCAGAGAAAGCTTCGACCCAAGGGAGACCGACAGGAGAAAAATAGAGGACGAGAAAGGCAGGGGAAGTCTGGAAGGAAAACAAATAAGCCCGCAGTAGCCATCGCAACCATTTTGAGGTGGAGTAGCAAAAAAAAGTAAGTGGAGGGAGGCTGCAGCACAAGGAAAAAAATTCACCAAGAACAACTTGAGTGACGCCGTTTGCAGAGCGTTTGGAAATGAACCCGCCACGAACAGCAGCGAGCATACCTTGTTTGCCAACGTACCTCTTGAAGGAGAGGAGAAGACGGCGCAGAGAAAGCGAGCATACACAAAAGAAAAAAAATTAAATTGATGGAAAATATTTTTGAAAAGGGGGCATCCTCACTCTCCTCCTCTCTACCCACCCTTTTTTATTTTGGCTCCACCGCTACGCTGGGTTGCTGCACGCCCCTTCCGCCCCGCCTCCCCACGCGCACATCCAACGACCGTCACTCGATGAAAAGAAGAGAGTGGAGTTAAATGCAGACCAATGCGTAACCCTAGAAACCTATGAGCGTCCCCACCACCGCCACCATCATTGCCACGCCCAGTCCCTGCATTCCCCTCTGTTCGCCAACTCAAGCGCTCGTGTGTCACTGACTGGGCGCTTCTTCAGCGCTGATACGGTATCCACCCTCGCCATCCAGTGAGACGACCACACGATGCAGTCGACGCAACGTCTCTCGATGCGATACTGTGATTAACGTAACCCCCGCCTTCTGCAGACGGCCGTAGAAGTACGGCTCATCATCTTGCGAGATGGCGCTTGTACATTCATCTAAGAAGGCGAATCGGGGGCGATGCAGCTCCACCCGTACGAGGGCCACTCGTTGACGCTCGCCACCAGAGAGCACCTCTTCCCAGTTCTTGGATACGCTGAGGCCACCCTCGCGCTCCATCATGGAGCCAAGACCGAATGCCACAGCGACGGCAATGATCGTTTCATCGTCGACAAAGGAACGTTCCGGCTTACCATCGCGAGTCTCTTCAGGCACGTGCGGATAGGTGAGCAGCGCGCGCAGCGAACCGGGAGGCAGATAAGTGCGTTGAGGCAGGAACATGAGAGCCTCGGGCTGGGTGGGCAGCGTGATACTTCCCTTGGCGAGCGGCCAGAGGCCACTAAGGACGCGTTGCAGCGCCGTCTTACCAGAACCGTTGCTTCCCATAATGAGTGTGTGCTGGCCAGGGGTTACTGTAAGCGTGAAGTCTCGCAATACGCTCGTGCCAGCGGGACTGACAACATCAACATCCGTCCACTGCACAAGGTTGTCAGCGTAGATGACGTTGGCCATCTCGCTTCGCTCATTCATGATGTTGATGCGCTCCAACTTTTCGCGAAGCTCGCCGATGCGGTGCACGCTGCCACAGAGTGCTCCCACCTGCTTGTGCATCAGCAAGGCACGTCCGATCGCATTGGAGAAGGGAACGTACAGCTGCACACTCTGAAGGTATAGTTGAGTTAGTTCACCTTTGCTCATGAGATTACGCTGATCGTACACCACAAGGCTACAGACGAGGTAGCCTACCAGGCTCGCCCCGTATTTAATAAAGAGACTATCACTGAATCCACTTAACCATTTGGTGCGCTTGATTTTGTACTCGTGACGGATGAGCGAGCGCAGCAGTCGCCCCGTGTGCTCCCGTTCAAGCTCTTCACCATTGTAAAAGGCGATCTCCTCGGCGTGGGAGATGAGTTGATGCTGTTTGGTACGAAGGTTGCCTTCCTTCTGCTGGCTGACCGCTACGAGTTGTCCGAAATTGGGGAGCAGCACCGACATGCACGTCGCCACAAGCAGGTAGTACGAGACCAGAAACCCTGGTGGTGCGTAACCACCACGCCTGGAAAGCTCCAAGGATAAAGTAGCCACGTCCAAAAGAGGCTTGAATATGCCGCGGAAAAGTCCGGCAATGCCCTTGCAAAACTCGCTCGTCTCCTGCGTGAGACGGTGGTCGGGGTTGTCGATCACGGCGCTCTGGGTCGCAATCATGTAGATGGTGTTTCCCCGCAGGTACTCCTTGTGGAGAGCCGATTGCAGATTGTCTCGCAAGCGTTGCTGCGTCATGATCTTCACGTACTGCGCTGCAATTTGCAGAATCGTACCGGGAATGGCGAAGAGGCCAACATCCGCCACGCTAAAGAGAAATTTTTTGGTGTTGCCCTCCACGAAGTAGCGTCCATTGCGGCCTACCATCGTCGCAAACAACAAAGTTAGTTGAGTGCGAAGGTAGAACAGAGACAAGAGGAGTAGGACACCCGCAAACTCAACGGAAATAAGACTTGGTATGCACAACCGCAAAAGGGAGGAAAGGCGTTTCCAAAAAAGGCTATCCATCTTCACCGCTCCTTCCTCGCCATCCCCGGCAATACGGGATGTGGAAGAGCGACGAACACGGTGTCGCGGTGAGATACCGCCCTGGCGTCGACGCTGCACGACATCATTGAGAATACGAACAGCAGCGGCCAAGCACAACAGTTGTGCAGCATAGAAGCCGAGAAAGCGATTCGACGCCAGCTTCGAGGCCGCTACCATGGTGACTTTACTTGAAAAAACGAGGAGCGGAAGTCAACAACAAAAAGGCTGGATCAAAACCGCAAGGGGGACACCCCTATGAGAAGCGCTTTAATTAAAGTGTTTCACCGCGGAGAAACCCCAAAGACAAAAAAGGGAAGGATAACCAGACGTAGGTGTATCGGTACGTGCGTGTGTTGGTGTAGCGCAGGAAGAGAGCGTAGACGAAGGAGGGCGGGGGGGGGAGTGCACGGCAACATAAAAGAGAGAGAACAAAAGGTTAAGCACAAAAAAAAGGTACGACTCGCAATCCCTCACGTATAGTCTTTTTTCCCCGCGAGTTATTTAATCACGAGTACCGTTCCGCAATGCTATCCCCAATGAAGCCCTGACTCACCCTCTCGTAGGCGTGTCTGTGCGTGTGTGAGCGTGGGAGCTTTGGAGGAAGAGTGGCTGACAGAGGGTTTGTGGACGGTGGAGGGGAGGAGTGAGGAAGAGGAGGACGGTTCACTACAGAATTAGGCGGCGAACTCAAGGGAAATGCGGTAGCACTACGAGCCAAAGCAGTTCGGATATAATAATAAATGTCCAGTGACGTGTGCAGAAAAAATGGAGCGGAGTCAGCACGAGGGAATGAGAAAGCCGCATCGAAAACAGCGAGAGGAGAGAAGGCGTGGGAGATGTGTGGCATACGTTCCAGAGTCGCAGTACCCCGAAAGGAAAAGGTAAAGTCGAGAAAGTGGAGAAAGGAGGTGCTTGGCCGGCATCATTTGAGGAGGAGGATGCAACACCAGAAAAAGAGACCCCGATTTGCATATAGAGGAAGAAGTGAGAAGAGAGAGTGTGCCAGAAATTTCGCGACATCGTGCACCGAACGGCGCTTGCATCTTTTGAAGTCGGCTGGTGCCAGAAGTCAAGATAGGAGCCCATATCAGCTTGTCTGTTATTCGGGATTACGGGGGCGAGAGGAGAAAGAGAAAAGAAGAAAAATCTCTTCGAATTCACAGTGATGATTCTGTGTCGACGAAGCACACACAGGCCTGTCTCTCCCTTCCCGAAAATAGTAACGAAAGCACCATTCCAAGTCCAGCTAGTAGCATCGTCGGAGCACGACAAAACATCAGAGCCGATGTACGTCGGAACATATTAAATAGCAGTGAGATGAAGGCAAATCGATGGCTGTCGACGGTGATAATTCCTTGGTGCCTTAACACAAACACACACATGTACACATCCACATCCACATCCACACGCAGCGCGCTGCCCTGAGTTAGAGGAGATACAGCGAGCTCACTCAGCAGAGCAACACGAAAGAGTCCCTCCCCCGTCCCGCCATCATTCCTCAATTTTATCAAGCCCACCTTATCACTCATCCTCGACCTTAAACGACACGAAAGAAGCTCCGTTTTCGCACTCTTGTACCGTCACTGCGACAGCGCTGCCACTTTCCAATGCCCCTCTCATCTGCTGCAGCATGCCTTCATCCTTCAAGCGAACCTCCTGTGCGTACTCCTCCCCCTCACTCGTGAAAAGAGAAAGAAGCGCGCCATTCTTCGGTGTCTCGACAATATCTACAAGGGAGAAAATGTGTGTCGCGGCGGTTGAGTCATTACCAGTAGACACCCTCGATGAACCATTAGAACGGAGCATAGCCTCATAAAGTCGAAGGAATTTGTCCTTCTGCGGCGAAGCAAAGACAGAAAATGGCATCTTAAGAGCGTCCTCCAGGAGACCGAGAATAGGGGCATCCGCAGCGCCTTCGGCAAGACAGCCTGCATCTTTGTCGTCATTGCCATCGAAAGCCACGCCTGCCCTTTGCTGCGACAGTGCCTCGCTTTGCGTAGTTTCGACGTGCGCCAGAGAAGAAGCGCAGCCCGAAGTGGAAGTTACTGCTACTGCTGCTCTGGTGAGCGGTGCACTCAATACGGCAGCTGGTTGAGTTACTGAGCTGCCGGAAGCTTGGTGGGCTGCTGCGTTGCCATAGTGGGCCAACACCGCCAGAAACAGCGCCTGTTGGGCCGCCTTGGTGAAGCGGTGCTCTTGATTACGAAAAAGAAAGCGACGCAGCGTGTGGATCTCCTTGCGCAGCGCAGGCCCTGTCAGCTGGGCCTCCGCCACCGTCTTGAATTGTCTGGCGCGGTCGTCCATGCCAGACAATCGCACGTAACGAAAATTAAAATCCACTGTTTCTGTATCGATATATTCCGTCGTCACCAGGTGGAGGGAGTCGGGAGGAGAAGGAGAAGGAGGAGGAGACTCCTCTTTTAGTGAGTGTGTGTGTATGTGTATGTGTGTGGTTTCTCTGCGCGAATGTCGTTTACGGTGAATCGGGAAGAGAAAGGCAAGAGGGAAGGAGGATGCGTAGCTCAACTGACAAGGTCTAAAGACATATATTTGAAGCGGTAGTGCCAAGATGACGAGACAACAGTAGAGATTCAACGAAAGGGGAAGAACTGCCATTCAGGTGCGACATCCTTCACGGCCATATGCCGGCGATTACTTTATGAGCGATTTTTTTTTTGACGAGTCTCCAGGACGAAGAGCCATCGTTTGATGACCTCCTTTTTTATTTACGCCGACGACTGTACAGCACGCAGTGACATCAGGGTTTCCGAATAGAGGCGGCGCAGAGGGGGCGGGGAAGACGACGACACGAAGGCTAGAAGAAGAGTATCATGCCAAGGAAACCAAACTCCCTCCAGCACTGCTCGCTCAAGAGGGAGAATACAAAAAGCACAACGAGCTGATTGAACGGTTCAGAAAGCAGTGCAGCTGACTGGATTGCGTGCTTGAGAGCCTTGTGAAGCGACTTCACCGGAAAGAACTCCAGCGGGGCGGGGCGGGACTCACGTAGCGTTAGCTGTTGAGATGAAGATGGACCCAGGCGCACGCGCGCGCGGTGCATCAGAGAGGGAGCGCGCATAAACACGCAGTATTTCAAATGCAATGAAAGGATCACCGTAAGCAGAAGAGACCTCAATATATATATATATAGATATATAGATATATGTCAGACAAGAAGGTAAGAGAAAGGCAGGGAAAGATGAACGCTCTCTCAACACGCAGTACCACCACCACCACCACTCCCCAAAAAAAATATTTTTCACTGGGTGGTTTTCTCCCTCTTCACCCCGCCCTCTCCCCGCTTTTGTCTGACTCATTATCCTCTCTCTCTTCGCGCCTATATAGAGCGAGAGAAAAGGGACGGTGCTCACATCAGCCCATCTTCACGTGCCGTAGCTCCAAGAGGAAGCTCCGACCCACGCACCCCTGAAAAGGGGGAGGGAAAAAGGAGGTGCGCGCAGGAAAGACGCGCGCGCGGACACTCCAGCATGCTTGCATGCCCAGAGGGACCGTGTAGGCACGCGCCAGCGAAAACAGGTGATGGGAAGCATTCATCGAAAAATGACAAGAGCGCTTCTCTTTCAGCTGCGTCTCGGCGTGGGGGGGGGAGGGGGGGGGACAGGGGACGATAGCCCAAAAGTAAGAGAACTCTAGCAGCAGCCCTGCCCACTGCCGCTGTCCGCGCCTCTGCCGCTCAGGTTATTCGTTCGCCGCTTCTCATACTGCTTCATATCCTGTAACCGTTCATACACGCACCGCGCCACCTCGTCAAAGGCCTGCGCCACCCCAAGTCTTGTCTTGGCCGACGTGAGAGCAAACAGCATATTGTTCTCCTTGGCAAAGCCTTGTGCCATCGCCTTGGGCAGCGGCATGGAGCTTTCATCGGGGCACACATCTATCTTGTTGCCGATCAGCAGAAACACAGTTCCGTTGCCGTCGGCCCCCCCTTGAAGACAGTACGTACGTGCCTCGTCTAACCACTTCCGCAGCCCGTGAAACGACTGGGGCTGGTTGACGTCGTAGACGAGCACGACCGCTTGGGCGCCGCGGTAGTAGGAGCTGGTCAGTGTGCGAAACCGCTCCTGCCCCGCCGTATCCCATAGCTGCAAGTTGACAGTAGCTTTGTGATTGCGCTGCGGATCCATCACTTCCACCTTCTTGACCTTAAAGTCGATGCCGATCGTGGCGGAGATATTCTCATCGAATGTGTCCGTCGTGAAGGATAAAAGCAGCGAGGACTTTCCCACGCCACTGTCACCGATAAGAAGAACTTTTATCGGTGGATCCGCGTCCGCTGAAGTGGACATTTTTTGAAAATGAAACCAGAAACACGCAATGCAACGGAGAAAGTGGAGGAAATGAAAGATATAAAAGAAGGTGTGGCGTAGAAATAATGGTGGAGAAGCTCCAAGCAACGTTATCTATATTGATCTTCACTTCTCTTCGATTAGCTTGTATTCGGGGGGGAGGCGTGCGAGCAGGTGGAGAGAGAATAATGGAGAAGAAGAGCAAAGCGGTATAGGTGACAGACAAAGATTAGGAGAAAGAGCAGCGAAAAAGGCAGAAAATGTCAGCTTTGGGACGGCCACGCCGATGCCCAATAAGAAAAGGGAAACAGGAGAGAGGGAGGAGATGTTGAGCCGAACAACGCTCACTTCAAAGTTCGGAAAGCATGACTGACTTTTCTACGGTGTCAGCACCTTGCTGTTGTGGTGGTCTCTCCGGTCAAGAGTCAGGTATGAGTGCAATCTTCGCGAATAACGCACGACCATACAACGCTACTACAATGTCGAGATGAAGCAGAGACACAGGGGGGGAATCCAAAGATGCAATGCGCACGAAAGGATGCGTGAGAAGAGGTCGCGACCATCTGTAGATGCAAGGGTTGCTGAAGAAGGAGAGGATGACGGGGGGTACTCGCAGTTGTTCGCCGTCTTTTCTCTCCCTCTCTCCCTGAGAAGAAACATCTTCAACTTGTCTTTTCGGTCGCATGGGGAGCAACGGCCTGCGAGAGAGAGAGAGAGATGCACCGGATGTCACCGAAAGGAAAGGAATGACAGCGAAGCTACATGGCTTGTATGGGTGTGGGTGTGGAGGTGTGTCACTGCGCAGAAACCAGGGGAGGTAGTTCACCTTGAGCGAAACTCCGTGTGCTTACCGCTTTTGAACGTGCCTCGTCTGCCTCCCTTTCACCGTGGAGTGAGAGATCCTCGGGTGAAGCTGCAGTGTTCTCTCTCCTTTCCCATCTCCAATCCCCTCCGTCATACTCTACGCGGAGACGAAATAGCATCACGGCCGAGTCGCTGAGGCGGTGCACTGCGTCGTAACGCGTAGATACAGCACCTGCCGAACACAAGAGCAGAAGTAAACCCCCAAAGAAGGGAGGTAGAAGTG
>JASAOM010000959.1:0-46398 GCA_030849085.1 Borovskyia barvae | reverse complement strand
CACCAGCGGCTGCATCGGGGTCACGAGATCCTCGACGACCACAAGGTAGCCGATAGCACTCCCGACGTTGTAGATGAGGAGCATCCCCCGGATAAACTCCTCGGCAAGCCGGCCCAGCAAATCTCGTGTGAGCTCCTCGTAGGAGTTGCGGCCCACTTTCTCTATCGCCAGTACAATGCAGTCGATGGAGTAAACCGTAAGCACCGCGACACCGACGAGCAGCAGCGTGGCCGGTCCGATGCCGGCATCCGCGTACGCCGACGGCAACGTGAGGATACCCGCGCCCATCGTGGTGACGGCGAGACTGAGGGCCGCTCCGAGCGTACTACCATTCCTCAGCATCGCCGGTATGCAAGCCATCTTGTGTGGCGAGCCCAGGTGGTGCCACTACAGCCACGGCAGCCACAGGGGCAGCAAGAAGAAACGCACGCAACAGAAGCAAAGAAAAGAAGCAAGAAGAGCGTCGAGAAAGTAAAGAACACGAACAATTACTTGTTCACCACCAAAAACCCAAAGAGGCAGTGGGAAAACGTTGGATGACTGTGGCGTGATGACAAAAAAAAGGCGGAACGGCAGATGAAGATAAAAGAGAGAGAGGGAAGGGGGGCGGTACCAGAATAAGCGGTTGACAAGAGAAGAAAATATCTCTCTCTCTATGGAGTGCCAGTCACCACAAGACGTTCCGAGGCTGCACGTGTAACGGCTGCCCTGATGCAGGTTGTTCCCCTTCCCTTTTCCCCCTTTCTTTTTCTGCTTCACGCTCCTTTCCTTCTACAACTTCTTAAAGGGAAGAAAAAAGAAAAACGGTGAGACTGCCTACTTTTCGGGGGGAGTTGTTTCAAAGCTCCACTCCAGGCAACTCCAACGCTGTCTTGCTTTCCTCCCTTCCCAATCTTCCGCTCCTCTCTTTTTTGCTGAGGGAAAGCGATGAGTGCAGGGGGACTCCCCGAAACAAAGGCGAACCCACCTCGGGAGAAGGAGCAAGAAGAAAAACAGAAGCGAAAAGACTCGAAAAAGAAATGAAAGAAAAGTGAAGTGCAGCGGCAGCGCGGCTAAGAAGAACAAGGGGGAGAGGAGGGAGCGGTGCTGACAGGGCGAATAGAAAAGTGGGAGGGAAGGGGAGAAAAATGCACCGAGCTCGATCCAAATTTCCGAAGAAGAAAAAGGCGTCCTCACCACGACGGAGAGAGTGGAGAGACAGACGACAGTGTCTTTCCCCCTCTTGTTCTTTTCCGTCGAGAGCGATCAAGACAGAAAAAATCGATACACACACACACAACAGTGGGAAGAAGTAAGACGGTGCTGAGGTGGCGGAGGGAAGAAGCGAAATTTTGCTGGTGTGCTTTAGCGCAGAGGAGAGGAGCATAAGGATGGTTCTGTGACGACAGAGAGACCAAACACGCTCAAAAACAAACAGCGCAAAAGAAAAAATTAAAGTTTGAAGAGATGGATGCAGCTAGTTATATATGAACTTATATAAATAAATAAATGTACATATACAAGTGCGTATCAATCTATCGATATGCTTTTCCTTTGAAGAAAGAGAAAGATGTGACTGATAAATGTAATGTACGGCGTCAACGTTAAGCTAACCGTACCCTCGAAACCAAAAAGGGGGAAAAGGCCGTCTTCGATAGCACAGCGTTACCGACACAGCCACCACTGGGAAATACAAAAAAAAGGTAGGTGAAGATGATCACCAGCTGACGAACAAAGAATTGGCTGAGCACGTCGTAGGCTCTCAATACGTGGCTTGTGGTATGAGAATCTACGTAACACTGCTGAAGCACATGACCATACACTCAAAAAATACAGAGAGAGACAGACAGGAGGGGGGGGGGTAGAGAAAGAGAGAATAGGCGCCTTTCTTTTTTTTCAACTTTTTTCCCACGAAGCTGGCATATATATATATATATATATATATATATATATATGAGTTTTTATACCTGTGAAGTTCGCAGCGTGAGTAATTCGCGAGCTCGGAACGACGCAAGATGAGAGTGGACACAGCCGTCGAAGAGAGGGTAAGAAAGGCAAACACAAAAATCTTCCCGCTAAGAATATTCTTCTTTTTGTGTGGCAGCAGCTTATCTCTTCTTCCTCTCTCCACTTTGGAAAAGAAAAAAACTATGTATGCCTCTTTTCAATGCAAGTCAGATAAGCCACACGATGAATCCCTAGAGCGGAACTGAGAGGCCACCTCCCTTTCCTATCCTTCCCTTTCCTCTTCCTTCTCCACGACCTCTTGCTCTCCCTCACTGAAGGGGATCGGCAAAGAAGCAGATGCAGTTTAGCTTTTAGGAGCAGACACAGTACCAAACACTCCGAAGAGGAAAAGACCTACCGGTGGAAGAGAAGCAGAGGGAGAAGAGGAGGAGGTGCTTTGCAAAACGGTAGCGCGCTTGCTGACCACCTACCACGAAGAGAAGAGATCCACGTGCAGCCCCTCACAAGAGCTGTAATAGGGAGAGAGAGAGAGAGAGGTACTCCACTGAAAAAAAGAATAATTCCACAACCTCTACGATTTTGGCGCAGCCCGTGCACTGCCTCGCTGATTTCTACCGAAGTAGAGAAGTTTAGGTTGCAGCGAAAATATCTTTCTTCAGGTTGCTCTTTTCCGATGGACAAAACAAAAAAGACGAGAAGAGGGGGAGGCCAAACAAATAAAAAGCATCAGAGGAACACAGACTACGGATGATAGAAGAGAAAAAAAAGTACCGCAGCAAAGGAGGGAAGAGTGGTGAAAAAGGAGCAACGAAACGGAAGAAAAAAAAATTGAGAAAAGACGACCGCTCAACGAAAAAGGAGAAGGAAAAAAGGAGTAGAAGCACCTCGAATTACAGTGTACGTGTGTGTATCTCAAGGTGCGCCAATGTGCCGGCGAGACAAAGGAAGAAAAGAAAACGGAAGGGAGAGGGAAAGGGGGGAGGGGAGGAGGCGACTATTTCTCCTGTGTCTCGTGCTAACCTCCTTTGGATTTTCTGCGTAACAGGAAAGAGAAAGGGGGGGAGGGAAAGGGGAAAGGGGGAAGGGAGGGAGGCTGCCGAGTGACCTGCTCTGCGATAAAATCCTTCGTTGGAACCACTCCACGGATGTTTGTGCCGTCCACAAACTCCAGTGAACACACCAGGAAGGATGATCAGAAGGGCCCAGAGCGAAAGAGGTCCTTTTTTGTTGCGGTGTTCGCGATGATGTCGATATACTTCCCGGCAATGCAAGCGTACAACGAAAGGAAAGACTTGAACTTAGAAAAGCGTCGCGGTGTAGAAAAGAAGAGAATAAAGCAAAGACAGGTAGGAAAGCCGGGAGAGACAAGAAGGAATGCCGAAAAGCCAACCACAAACGAACAGCAAAAGAAAAAACGCGGCGGGGGAAGTCTTCTCAGCAGCAGAAAGAAGAAGACGCACGCACGCCAACTTGCACGAGCTCACACAAAAAAATAACTCGATACAACAAGCGCGAGAGAGGAGCACAAATGAAGAAGATGGTAACGCGTGGGGCTTCACAGTATCACGTTGGAAAGGAGTGTTTAAGGGGGGGGAGTACAGCGAACCACCGCTGTAAAGCAGGTACTATGACAGGCGAGTCCGCCTCGCAAAGCGATGCAAATAGGGATAGCTACAAACAAAACAGGCGAGGCGATACAAAAAAAGAAGTGGCGGTGTGATGATCAGAAGTGGAGGGACCGCAAGGAATATATGCGTTGGAGCAGCCTCACCACCACCATTACGAAAAAGGGGGGGATGAGAGGAGGGGCAATTTATGCGTGACCGTCCCAACGAAAGGAGAGAGAAGGGATCCGATAATTAAAGAAAGCGCGTCGAGGAGGAAGAAGAGGAACGAAGAGAGAGAGAGAAAATGGAAGGAAAAGGAAAGAGAGAGAGAGAAGGGCGAAAAGACACGAGGACGCAGAGGGGGGAAGAAGAGTGGCGTCTCAGAGCGACCCCACATCCCCTGTGTTAAACATCACTGAACGCAGAGGAGCAAGCGGCGTTAGGGAAAGCAGTGCGCGATAGAGGAAGCATCGTTTGCTGTCATCCGCCGCTACCCCTTCCTCTCGCTCGCGGAGGAGGCGGAGGAGGAAGAGAGGAGGGAGGAAAGGAGGTGTTGACTGTGTGAGAAAAAACTTTTCACGCACCGGAGCTCGGTGGTATCCGTTTCCATCTGAGACACGGCGCTACGGATGCGGTTCCAACGCACTTCGGGTCGTCTCCCCTTCTCTTCTTTCGCTTTCTCTCCTCGCCGTCTGAGAAAAGCAGAAGAGGAGAAAAGACATTCCGACTCCTTCATGCCCATTTCCCTTCTCCCCTTTTTGTGTTTGTTTTTCGTGTTCCTCTCTCCTCGGTTTGGTAGAAAAGTTCGCATCTGCCGAGGAAAGAAACTCCTCCCGCCTCAGGCGAATCCACCGTGGCCCCCTCTTTTGCCTCCACTCGTGGCATTGCATTCTTCAAGTTCTGCCCACTCCTCTTGATGTTACGCTTGTTTTGTTTTGCTTCCTTCTTCTCCCCCCAGGAACAGTCCTTTCGCGCGCCCGTGCTCAGAGAATGGGTGCGGATGTGGGTGCAAAAAGCGGCCGCCTCTCCCGTCGCAACATGCTGCAGTGTCACAGAGAAAACGGTACAGCACTGTTTTCTTTGCTAGGTAGAGAAAGTCGGACAAACTCTTTCCGAGAATATGCTGCTGCAGCGGAAGGAAGAAAAAGAGGGATGCGGAGAGAGATGGGAGGGAAGAACACCGTACAGTAGAGCGGCCGGGTCTCGGCAGCACGCCGTTAGGGAACAGTGGGTACCGCTCCAACCACAGCGGTGAAGCATCGAAAAAAAAAGGGAGGTGGCACTGGAGAATCCGAGAAGAGTGCCTGTAAGCGAAGGGGGAAAGGCGATGCGCAGCAGAAGAAGGAGGTGAGATAAGGAAAAAGAAGTTGAGGTCATCAGATGAGCGATGCTCGCTAGCACACGCTTGCAAGGCCTCTCCTCCAGTCCCTCTATTCCTTTTTTTGCATACCTCAAGCAACGCTTGCATGCGAGCGCCCAGGAGAGCGCACCAGGAACGGCGAACACGAACTAAACTTGTGTTCTAAAGAAAGGGAGGGAGGGTAGGCAGACTGTCTCCACCGCACACGACACCCGCTGTCATCGCGCATAGAGCATCTCCCACACACCGGTGGAAGTCGGCCGATGCACACGCACCGCAGTGTACCGTTTAATGCGATCCTTCACCTTCTCCAGTACATGCAGGGAGGGGAGGGTTCACTCCTTCTCTCTCTTTCTCCGTTGTACACCTGCGTTCTCCCTCTTCTAGGTGTCACCGTTTCTTTCATTCCCACACCTCCACGCATCGATCCTCGCTGATGGATACTAGCGGACATCCTTCATTGGATCCCCAGGCCGTACAGAAAATGGGGCCACTGCTGCTTCTGGGGGCCCCGATCTCGTGGGTTACCTCAGAACGGGGCACCGACGCCTTAAGCGTCCTCACCTTCGAGGACGAGGATGGGCCTCCAGATGACTCTGCGGCGTTGTCGTGCAAAGGAATCAGCAGCAGGTCCGATGCTCGGCCACTGCCGACTGCGCACAGCTGGCCGTCCGGTGATACGGCCAGACGCGCCCAGTTCATCACCACGGTGAGCTGCTCTGGAGATACAGAGAAGAGGGTCTTCGTAAAGAGACGGGCGTCCCGGACAGAGATGATGTTGTCCTTGCCCACGGAAACGCAGAGCTGTCCGTTTGAGCTCACCCGCACGCATGTCGCGACGCGCTGATGCGCCACGACCTCAGCACTATGCAACGCCGTTCGCCTATCCCATGCGGCGATTTTTCCATTATAATGAGCTGAGAAAATGGTGTCCCCTGCCACCGTAACGTCATTGCATGTGCTCTGGCATAGCAAGGTTCTCAGCGATTCGCGTCGACGGACATCCCAAAGCTTGATTGTGCTGTCGGAGCTGGCGGTGAAGGCGTGTTGGGCACTGGTGGAGAGGCACGCTGCCACAACCTTCTCGGTGTGCCCAGCCATTTCCAAGGCTCGCAGCGTGTTAAGATCCCAGAAACGGACCACGTGGTCGGCACAGCCGGCGAGCAAGTAATGGGAGGTGGTGTCGAGGGAGAGGGCGATGCTGGTAGAGGAGAAGTGCTTCTCTGCCTGCGTGCTCTGACGATCCCACAGTCGGATGCACTTGTCCGCGCCTGACGTCGCAAAGTGTTTCCGGTCGTCCAGTACGCACACACTATGCAGCGTGCTACCGCTGTGAGCGTCTGTGATGATCATGGAGGCACGGGACGGCTGGGAGGAGCGTGGCTGCTGCGCGGCCGACACATACGGGTCGGTATGTCTTCCGGAGTGCTCCAGTACGCTACCCATCGTCCGCGCGGCATCCCTGTTCGCTCCATCAGCGCCTGTCTGAAGATTCCCTGACTTCGTCTCCGAGCCCTCTGAGAGAGCAGCTTGCAGACGGCGCCGCAGCTCGTCTTCCTCCGTCTCCAGCTGGGTGACCCGCAGCAGCAGCCGTGTGATCTTCTCGTTGGCCGCCTTCAGCTCTCGGGCAGTGCGATCTGCCTCACTGGTTGTCATTCGTATACGATCGTATTCATCTCGGAGTGAAGTATATTCTTTGCGGAGTAGCTGCAACTCTGCGGTGCGCTGATCGAGCTCCGCAGCCGTTTTGCCGAGTCTCCTTTGAAGCTCCTCCTTCTCCTCCCTCACCGTCTTCATCTCGGTCAAGCCCCTGAAGTAGTCACTCTCTCGCTGCATATAAACCTGCAGTCGGTCTTGCAGCGCATCCTTTTTCAATTCCAATTCGCGCTCCCGGGACGAACTCACAGAGGCGTTGGCTGCTGCGCGCTCGAGCTCACGAACCCGGTCTACCAAACGCCGCTGCTCCATTCGCAACTGCTGGCGTTCATCTTCTACGGCTTGCAACTGGAGAGCGGATACACGTAAAACAGTGTAGCTATCAAAGATGGCCTGCGAAGGCTTCAGTTCCAGTGCGTTACGGAGGAGGATTTGGCGTTCAACGTTCTGCAGCCACGCTGGGGTGACGGTTAGGGAGCCGGATGCGGCTGCAAGGCCCGCCTCGTGCATGGTAAGGGAGGATCTGTGAAAGAATGGCTGGCGAAGACGGAAAGGGTAGCTTTTGACCAGACTTAACAGTCTAAAGAAAAAGAAGATGCCAGCACAGCCCAGAAATGAAAAGGGTGAGGGGGAGAGTAATGCGCAGCTGAAAGGTAAGAGTTTTGCGTAAAATAAAAAACAAAAGCAACGGGAGCAGCCAACGTGTGTGAGGGATGGAAAAAGCCCTCGGAGGACAATAATATCAGTCAGGATGTCTGTCTACTGAAGCACAATAGAGAGATTACCGTGAGAGGGGGGGCAGAGGGATCGGAGCCGCAACAACGATGATGTTCACTTCCCCTCCCCCCCTCTCTCCTTCCTTCGCTCTCCCACACCCAACGAAACCCTCAGAGAAAGACTCGACAACGGCAAAAAAAGAGAGGAGGAAGAGGCTTGTACACTGGGATACAAAAAAAACTTTCACAAGGAGCTGAACTTCACCTCTAGAGGCACCCATCCCACTTGAATGAGCAGCTACGCGGCGTCTATATCCATGTTGATGTTTTTGCATTTGTGTGTTTGTGTGCAGCAGAGGATGATCAATGCCCGCGTGAGATGAAAAAAAAAGGAAGAGAACAAAACAGAGGATGCCGTACACATAAAGAAAAAAGAGACAGAAGAAGAAGACGTATTCCATTGTGCGAATCGCAACAAAAAAAATCAGCAAAGATGGAGAAGTGGAAGGGATCGAAGGAGTAGGCGAGAGGCGGAATATAAGGAGGGGGAGGGGGAACGCTCACAGACCGTCATGGAGGGTATCACCGCATCCGACCTCGATGAAAATCCACGAAGCTCGAGGGGAGAGAAATCATTTGGTGCCCCATGAGGCAATCCGTAGAAGCGCTGCCGTTGCGCAAAACAAACGCGTACCGGCGTTGTGAAACGGAAAAGGGGGGCGGCCCGTACACGTGAAGCTTTTCTCCTTCGGTGGACCTTTCATGAACGTGGAAGGATGAAAAGGAAGAGCGTTCATTGGGCCTTAGCTGCCTCGGCGTCTAGGCCTCCGCATGCCGAAGAATATAGATGTTTTCTTATGGCCTGTGGTTCCATCCAGGCGGAGAGAGAAAGAGAGGGAGAGGGAGAGAGAGAGAGAGCGTTCCACCTCTTCCCATCGAGCGAGTATTAGGGAGCGCAAAACCAAGCAAAAAAATGGACGAAAAAACGATACAATGAGTGGTGAACCCCCCCGCCCCCGCCCCGTCCCCATGCGCCTTAACATTTACGAACTGTTTGCGCGTGCGCGTTTCCTCTTTTTTCTTCTTTGGTGGGGTCAAGAGAGGCGCGAAAAGGGAGACAGAAGAGACTTCTCTGTCTTGGGAAGTTGAAGCCATCTGCTTGGAGGCGGGTGGGGTGGGGGGAGGAGGAGGAGGAAGAAGAAGCGGGATGCAGGTGAGGCGACGCTTTTGGGGGATAAAGGGGAACACCAGCTCCTTTTAGAGAAAGTGGTAGTTCGAGGTTTCTACCAAAACGAAGAGAGCACGCACATACACACACACACCAATACACGCACGAGTGTACAATGCGCGAAAAAGGACACAGTCGCGGAAGAAGACGTCGACGGTACGGGGCAAAACAAGAAAAGAAGTGAAAGAGTCCCTACAGTTCATTGTTCTCTATCCTCTATTTCCTCCGAATTTCATCGGTTGCAGGCCTCTCGCTCTTTTTTCTTGCCCTCCCCCACGGATGATATCAGTCTCTTCAGGATTTCTCCACGCTGCAGAGACGTCTGACGAGGAAGGCGCGACTTGGAGCGGAAGTGCCACTTTTTCTTCTGTGGCTGTGAAGCGGAAGCAGATTTGTTATCCGTCGCACCCTCAGCGACAGAGGTCGACTTCTTGGATTGCACCACATCCTTCTGAACGAATTCCGTCTGCTGCAGCTGTTGTGGTGTTGGTGGCGGCGGTGCGTGAAGCGGAAGTTGTGGCCCACCTGCAGCACATGGGCGGAGGTTCGACGACGTTGCTGATGCTACATTTATTTGCCGCTGCTGGGGCGCCGAGAGAGCGCGCGGCAACACCACTTTCATCTTTCGAGAACGCTTCGAAAAGCCACGAAGAACGGGTCTTCCACCGTCTTTCGCCCCAGTCTCACCTCTCACGGGCTTTGCGATTCGTCTGCTCGGCCGACTCGCTCGCGCCGTACGCGAACCTCTGCTGAAGCGCAGCGTTTCTCTCGTCGTGCCCGCAGTAGGGGAGCTGTAACGCTCGGCCGCATCCGCCTCTCCGCTGCAAAATTCATTCCTCGCACTGGCTGGCATGGAGGGCAACATCGCAGAGGGCAAAGCGTGAAGAGAGGTGGGCATACGTAAGGGGCCCCTTTCGTACCGCTGCTGTTGCAGCTGTGAGAAAGGAGTGTGTAGAGGTGCAGCATCACCAGGGTAAACACTGGCAAAGGCACTTTGTGGGGGGAACGAAGCCAAACCAGTATCGCAAAGTGCAGGAGGCGGGGGCCCCGGCACCACAGCAGATGATGCAAATGTCATGTTATCCATTTCTGCTGTCAAGCCCCTGGTGGAGAAGGCCGTCAGGTGCGGTGGCATCGCTCGCTGCGGTTGCAGCATCGGTGGAGGTTCCGGACACGCGGTGGCAGCGTCGAAGGAAGGGGAGGCTCCACCGCGGTAACCCTGCAGGGAGGAAAGCAAAAGAGGACTGCCGTTGGATTCATGAGGGAAGGTTTTCGCCCCTCGCATCCCTAGCTGAGCACCATGCAGTGCATCGCGTCGACCGCCATATTTGCCTTTGCCAGTGTTCATTTGCTGAGAAAATGGCTGCGGACGTCCCGCGGCATGTGGCTCTCCAGACGGTGCGACTCTTCCGCTTGAATTCTTCCGCTCTCCCTGGAACCCCGCGGCGAAGTGCGAACGCACAAACCGCATCGGCAACTGCATTTCTACCGTCTGCGTGTTTACCTGAGGGTTGTAGGAGCTGTAGCCAAGGGGGCGGTCCAACACCGGTTGCCGCACCGCATGTTGGTAGCTGGGGGGAGATGCCGGCGCAGTGAATACACCGTGTGATGAAAATGGGGACCCCTTCGGCTCCGGAAAGCCTTCGGTGCGCCGGCGGCCCCGTATTTGTCGATCGTCGAACTGAAACGAGAGCGAGTTCCGGTGGCGTTTCAACTCATTCTGCTGAAGAAACAGCTGGTGTTGCTGGAGGTTGGACTTCCGATGGGGCTGCCAGGTCCTCGTTGCGTAGAGCGGGGCGTGCACCTGTCCCCCCGCGTGTGCTCCTGCGTCCGCAGCAGGGAACTGCGACAGGTGGAATGGAAACTGGGTTGGCGCCGAGGTGCTCAGCACGGCACTACGTTGTATCGGAAAGTTGGCATCGGAGGGAAGTGAAGAGGAGGATGGCGTGCCCAGTGTCTGCTGCATTACTAAAACAGGGGCGGCTGGTGGTGGCGGTGGAGGCGGGGGCTCGTAGATGAGCGGTTGCGAATCAGGCTCACCGGCGCCGAGAACAGATGTGCTCTGCGCAGGGTTTCTCCGCTGCAGCTCCGGCGGCTTGGGCTGAGCGAATCCTTGTGTCCGCTGAGGCTTCGAGTCCGGCACTGCACCTTGCCCCCCGCTAGCGACCGAAGTTTTGCCGGAAAGTCCGGAGGAGCCCCTCGAAGGCGATCCTGTCGACCCTTTCGCCGCGATATCTGCCGAAGCTGAGAATGAAAGGCGATCCGGGGTGAACCCATGCACCAAAGTATCGTCCCCTAGACCGTTCGAGGGGTCGAGGTTGTGCTCCTCCTCGTCCACCTCCTCCACGCGAGAAAGTGGCAGAGACTCAAGCATCTCAGGTGCTGTGGACGAGGCGCGGGCCTGCGGCAGCCTTTCCCTGGAGGGGACGCTCGAATTACCCGTTGCAGCGAGAGCGACTGGGGCCAAGGGGCTCCTGCTGCGGCAGCGTCCGCCATCCGAAACTGGGGTTAGTCTCTGAGGAAACCATTTTATCGCTTGGAGTGCCTCCCCCTCACCGTCATCGGACTCGGCATGCTTTGTGAGCGCCTGCATGCTCGCTTGTCTGTTCGAAGACAGTGTGGCGTGCCAACGTTCGAGGGCTGCGTAGGATGCTTCGTTTCGAATAAAGGGGTGCTGTAAAAGCTCCGCGGCGGTAGGGCGCATCGCGGCGTTCATGTGTAAGGCAGACCGCAGAAGATCAAGGAGGAGAGGGGACGGGGTGCGACTCCACTCGTGTGCTGGAGTTTCTTGGACATTTTCGGCGTGCGAAGTCCCCCAAAACGATGGAGCATCATCACCGGGAACGATCTTCTCTTCAGCATCACGTGTGGGGGTGTTCGTATGGTTGAGGGGCGCCCGCTCGAGGTAGACATCCCCGAACGAGGGACCCTCATTCTCGGCCGTGCGTTGCCCAATATGCCAGATGACGGCGGCAGGGTTGGAGTGGTGCACTTCGCGCCACGGGAGAACGCCACCGGTGGCCATCTCGTACACAACGCAGCCCAAGGCCCACATGTCCGATGCAAACGACGGCTCCTGCGTGCGTATGAGCTCCGGACTCATGTACAGAGGTGTACCACAGAGGAGACGATGTGGAACGGCGCCACGCTCCGTGGCACCCTCGCTTTGCCCTTCCGTCACCCCCGCCTCTTCCGTGTCGTCGTTCGCGCCATCCTCCATTCCACCGGGGTAGTCCTCCCGGATTTCTTCATCACTGCCGCCACCGTCACTGCCTTTGATGTCATCTCCTTCCTCGTCCGCGCAGCTGTGTTGTTCCACGCTTTTTACTTTCGTGTTCGCGTCCTCGGAAGATGGCCCGGTGCTTCGGTAACTGAGCCGGCGCTCACCGTCCACGAGAGTACCACATGACGCGTGTCTCGCCCTCTTTGGTCTCTTCTCCTGCGGCTTGCCAACGCTTTCCCGCTGCGCAGCAGCCGTCGCCCCCAATGGCATCGCCTCCTCCCCTCCTCTTCCTCCTTTGGTGTCGGAGCAGGACGAGATGAAACGGCTCGTACCAAAATCGGTCAACTTTGCGTTGCCTTGCTCTGACACCAGGATATTGGCGCTCTTCAAGTCGCCGTGCACCACACCCCTGCGTGCCAGGTACTCCATACCCTCCAATATTTGAAGGGTGTACAGGCGAATCAGGTTTTCTTCAAAGGCGCCAAAATTCTTGACGAGGGTCTGCAGTGTGCCACCCGCCACGTACTCCATCAGAAGGCACAAGCGGCCCTTCTCGCTGAACTGAAATCCGAGGAAGCGAACGATACGGTGATGCTGCAGGGTGGTCAGAAAAATGATCTCGCGCAAGTGTTTGCGAAGCACAGGCGAGGTGGCGTAGGCCTCGAAGGGCGGCTGGTGGCTGTGCTGCAGCGGATGAGCGGGAGGGGTAGAGGCGGAGCCGCTAGGCACGTTCGTATCCGGCGTCCGCTCCCGTACAGAGGCTGCACTGGATGTGACGATAACTGAGGCCGGCAACGCCGACCGTACCGCACCATTCATCATCCTCTTCGCTTCCTCGCTGCGCCCCTTTTCCACTGGGGTGGAGACGGCGGGAAGCGATAGGGGCTGCCCAAGTCCGATGTGCTCCCGTTCGCTGTCAGGGTCGCTGGAGTCCTTCGGAGGTCCGGTGCTCAATGGTGGTGAACGAGTGGAAAAGGGCATCGTCGGCAGAGCCTTCCCCGCGGTGGGTGGAATGGAGGAGGAGGCACAGTCCAGGCTAAGGTTGGTCAAGGTCAGCAACGTCGTATCCGTCTGTGGGGATGCAGCGAGCTTAGCCATCCTGTGATGTTCTTGCGAAGCAGCGGCGTCGTCGGCGGGGAAGAGCGAGGCGCCCTTCAGTACCTTGATCGCAACCGCCGTCGCCGTAGAAATGTCGATACCCATGAACACCTCACCGCTGGCCCCGAAACCGATGCGGCCACCCCACTGTAGGTGACGCAGCGGAAGGACGGCGTAGCGGATGGGGGTATCTACGGGCAGATCCTTCATGATAGAGCCCATGGTATTGGAGTGATCCGACCTCGAGACGCTACCGACGCTCGCGACGCTGTTTCGACGCTGCGAGGAAACGAGAGCACTACCTGCCATGTTATCGTGTGAGGAAGTGGTATCGACCTCCGTCCGATCTTTGAGAGAAAGAGCCTCAACAGAGGCACCATGCGAGGACTCGAACGGTGGAATGAGCGAAACCGCTTGATCCGGCTGAGCAATCGGGGCAATAAAACTTTCGCGAATAGAGCGGCGCGACCGCAGAAGCGACTGAGGTGTCATGACAGACGACGATGCCTCCATCGGCACCACGCTGTTCTGGAGGCGAGCAGGGGGAGAGGGAGGCGGCAGCACTGCCGCAGATGGGAACCTCACGCGCGGTACGTTCATGGCTTGTGATGCCAGCCGTGCTACCGGCAAGCGCTCCAACGCAGGCTCCTCGAGGGGCGCGTTGCAAAAAATGACGGGGTTGCGCGAAAAGTGCACGAGCTTGGTCGCAGGTCCCCAGACTCCTCCCTCGTCCTCCGCGCCCTGAAATACCTGAGGAGGGAGGGTGGAAGAATTCGACCCGGCAGAGATGGCGCCCGTGCCCTGAGGAAATTTCTTCGTTGGCCCACTCGCTGATGGAACCCCCGCCACCCCCTCCATATCCAACATCGCCACTGCCTTGTGTTTCGCCTCCACCATCCGAGTAGTGGCAGCGAGCGGGTCGTCCACCTTCATGGCATCCTGAGGTACTTCCTCCTCTGCGTAATAAAAGTGAAAGCAGAAGTGTTCGACATAGGTATGCTCTTTCGAAACCGATGGTAGCAGTGCCGAGAAGAGTTGCGTCACTCTTGCGCCAGCATCGCCTTCAAGGTTCGTTGATGCTCCGTCGGTTTCGATCCTCGTCACGTCCCAGTTTGGTGCTTGTATCGCGGGGGGTACCGAGAACTCTGACGAGTCTCCTCCACTCTCCTCAGGTCGATGCTCCAGCGCATCGTGAGGCTGCGGGGTTACATCCTCTACTTCTTTTTCTCTTTCCTCGTCCTCGCTGCCTCTGGCGGGTGAAGCACCCAATGTAGAAAAGGGACGCTCGCGCTTCTTCTCGGACACTCGCACGACGCAGATATCATCACCGTAGCGCAGCTCGCGATGTTCACCATGGCCGACGAGTACGTCGTTTACGTAGGTGCCGTTTGAGCTGCAATCCGTGAGTAAGACACGGCGTACCCGACAACGATGTCGTGGAGCTGCGGCACTCCTCGAGTTGTTTTCGCTCTTGTAGCGACGAACATCATTATGGTTCCCTGATGGAGGTGAAGAGGTGCAGGAGCTGGCCTGGCTGTCCACCGCGCTCCCCTCACTAACAAGGGCATTTGACTCTTGGTGTGTCGCAGGGCGATCCTCCTGGCTATGTGGGGAGCATTCATCGCCGAAGAGTTCGAGTTCGAGCAAGATGCTGAAGTGCGTACTGCTCACACGCGGGTCTGAAAGAACAATGTCACTGCTGCTCGCTCGCCCCACACGTACCAGCGTCCTTCGATAGGTGCAGTTGAACGTTGTGTGTTCCGAGATGAGAAGGCCCCAGAGATCCGAGGGGTCACACCGGCCCAGTAAACGTCCCGAAGCTCCATAAAGGAGGAAAGGCTCTTGCATGCTCTCCTGAAGGGTTCGACAGGGCGGGAAGGAGCTTTCACGGCTCACGATCTGAGTTGCTGTGAGTGATGGCATCCCGGATGGCAGTGAAGAAGGGCAAAGCGCCGGCAGAGGGGTGCGGGGTAGCGGTGACGGTGGTGGCTCCTTCTCCCTCACAACCTCCGGAGAAGCCTCAGTGGAACCCGAGAGCATCATATGTTGTTGTTTCGCTTCCTAGCTTGACCAAAAAAGATGAAAAGGGGATGAAGAACACGTGAAGCTGCGGATCTACAACCGAAGAACCCGGTCCTCTCCAGAAGGGGGAAAAGAAAGAAGACGCGGGACAGAACGAAAACAGCACATCCCAACCTCCCCCTTCTCCCCGACAAAAATATATATATACACGCAGCAGACGCCTGACAAGGAAAGGAAAACGTTTGCTTTTTTTTTAGTGGTGCACCTAAACCAAAAAGGTTTAAAATACGAAAAGACAGGAACCTACAAATTTGAGAAGTACGTTCGCGTTAGCAGCTTACGTTCTTGTGATTGTTGTTGTTGTTGTTGTTTTGTGTGAGTGCGTGCGTCCAGATGATTTGGTAGAGAAATTAAAGTGGAACACCGCAGCAATAAGTCTAAAACCCATTCTACTCTCTCTCTCTCTCTCCTCAGCGAAAGAGGATGAGAATGCGGCGAAGCAAAGAGGAGAGAAGGGGGGGGGGAAGACTGCGATCGTGCGGAGAAGCGTGACGAAAACTGCAGCTGTTGTGGACGTGCACACAAAAAGAGATGATGTGAAGGAAAGGTGGCAGCAGCCGTTCGATACCACCATGAAAGAGCATAAAAGGAGCAGACTCCTACACCTTCCCTTTCGTAGCCCTCTAAGGAAAGAGAGGGGAGAGAGGAAGACGTTGGAAGAGGTCGCCGGTTGTCCTGGAGTGATAGGCAAGAAAAAGAAAAGCCCAGCTAGTATGACGCGTCGTGTGCGGAAAGCAATCGAGAAGCTTTTGTGCGGCTGAGAGAGAGAGAGAGCAAAGGAATATTTTTGAAGGAGGATGAAGTGGGGTGACGAGAGAGTCAAGTGAACCGGGGAGCAGCGATGTTGGGGCGCGCCCGGTGGAGCCTGTTGGTTTACTTCACAGAAACCCCCGCCCCTTGCCTTCCACCGTCCCACATGCACAGACACATCCGCACGGAAGCGAAGTCGAAAAAAGATGCCATGGGAAATGGAACCTGCAAGGATCCTTATTATACGGAGTGTTCGTCTTCCATTTCCTCAACTGTCTACCTTGAATGAAAGCAGTTCAGGGGCAAAACGGGCACGTGGACGTCACGTTAAGGCGCCACTGCAGCAGCTCGCATCTCAAGGCACACACACACACACACAACACACACGCACATACAGACGCGCATATCACAAATACATGCATACCCACGAACATCTACGCGTCGTCTTCACCTACACTCGCGCGCTTGTTCCTTTCTCGATTTTTTCGACGTATCAGAGAATGGATATATAAAAAGGTATTGGTATTTTAGCTCATGCATCGGCAGCACAGTCACCACAACAAACGAAGAAGAGGAAGAAAAAAGAAGGAGAAAGCGCTCCCCCTCTCTCTATTTCAACTTTATCAGGATGTGACATCTTCCACCATGGTGCGTGTGCTTTAATGATGCACATTGAGAAGATGAAGAGCATCGCACTGCTCGTAGGTGAAAGTACCGGCTCCACTTCCTCCGATTCGCCCCCTTACCCCATACCCGAAAACCCCACCCACCTTCATCCGCTGCCCCTGATCACACACGCAAAAAAGGATAGGGATAACTTTGTGTTTGGGAATGACGCATCGACTTCTCGCAGAGATGGTCTCCGCCTCCTACCCCTCGTCTCACGCGCATGCGGAGACACTTTTCCTGTCCATCAGTCACGTTTTCCGCGACGGCTCGCATGCACATGACCACGTCCGATCCCCAGCGCAACTTGTCCCCAGAGAAAAGGAGGGGAGAAAGGACACAAATGAAGAAATGAAACAGAGGAACGCGACCAAAGTGGTCCCTGGGAACGGCAAAGAAGGATAACAACACGAGAATTCCGGAGGGGGTCACCAGTGACCCCTCTCCCTCCACACCCATCAGAGACATACCCACCATCTCGGGCCAGCAGCGAGCCGGGGAAGGAAAGCCCGAAAAGGAAGGAAGAAACAGAAAGTTACCAGCGAAAGGAACATAGAGCTGTGTGTCGACATGCAGACATCGTCTGCTCTTCTACGCCACGAAGGTGATATCCAACTTCGATAAAGTCCAGGGAAGGCGCTGGCGGGGGAAGGGGGGGGGGGAGTTATTCCTTTCGGGTTTGGTGGTGCCTTCCTTTTCCACCCACCCCAGAAAAAAGAAGGCTCGGATGAGCTGCCGTTCACTTGTAGGGAGGACCTTGACCAAGCAAACTCGACAGGACAGCAAAATACTTTTCATTCATAGCGGATTGTTTAGAAGGTGCACGAGACGTAAATTTGAATAAGAAGGCTACAACGATGTGCACCTCTCACCACACCACCCATCTGGATCTTCGCCCACCATTACGAAGAAGATTCTCCAAACCATAAGGAGGAGGGTTAAGAAGTATTTGGAAGGGTTGAGGGTCCAAAAGGCGGAATCGGGCACTCGTGGGTACCCCACCCTCGTTTTCCGTTACGTCATCCGTACCGCATCCCTCCCCTGTGGAGGAGGAGGACAGCTCATCGTGTACTGGAATTCTCCCATGCGAAATGCAGCCGGGATTTTCCCCAAAAAAAGAAAAACGAGACGGAAATGCTTTCACGGCTTGTTTTGTTGAGGATGTGAACGCCCCAGCGCCTACTGCGATCGGAACGCCTCGTACGCCGGCACCTGAGTGTAGTGTAACTCCTCGTGGCGCTCGAGTGGCGCCTCCACGAGCAGAGGTCCCATCTTCCGCCGCTCCCACTCGGCTACACGGAAGGATTCGTCTTCGTTGTACCTGTCCCGCAGTTCAGGATCATTGTGAAGATCCAAAATAAGTTGCTGGCGGGCGAGTGCTTTGCGGTGTAACGCGACGTACGCCTCCCAACCCTCACCCTCCACCCCGGTGATCGGTGCTGCTTCTCTCAGCACGCCGTGCTGTGCCTCCAGCAAGGCTTCGTGCTTCGCTGTCAAGTCCTCTATCTGATGCGCTTCCACGAAAGGAAAGTCCTCGGCGGCTCCAGTGGCCGTGCTGCTGTGGCTAAACTCGAGTGTGTCTGTTGGGCGGAGCAGCGCGGGGTATTCCGCTTGTTGGCTGCGCAGTTGTGGGACGTCCAAGCCGAAGCCGGGCTCGTACCCCATCACCGGGGGTGTCAGCGATGGTCGACCGTAGTGCCCAGGCGGCTGCTCGGAGTTCAGCAACACCGCCTCTTCCAGTGCCCCTTCCAAACCGAGGTTCCGCATCTCTTCTAGTGCCTCTGACATGCGTGCCACGAGACGGGAGAGCCGCTCATCAAATTTCGCCTCTGAAACTGCCGAGTAGCGGTCGTAGGCGTTAGCGACACTGCGCTCATGATCTACATCCTGTTGTCGTTTCCGGGCATCGTTCACGTGCACCTTCTCGTGGATGTACTCCATCGCCACGTGAGCCCACTTTTCATCGCTACCCACCTTCCCGGCACTCGCCATGTATCCAGCAGCCGTCTGTTTCTTCTGGCGCAGAATGGCTGTGCACGCCTTTGGTGCCCTAATAAACCTCGATAAACTCCACATTTCTCTCCCCTTCCTGTTCTCTCTCTCTCTATATATATATATATATGTGTGTGTTAGTGCTCGTTTGTCAGATATGTATGCTTACGCCGGCTACTAGGGATGCAAAAGGACAAGGAAGAAAGTGAGAGCCTTCCCCCTGATTTCCCTCTGTGCGTACCTGCGCGGAACGTCACTACAATTCCGACTGGAAGGCAGAACGAAGTAGGAGAGAGTACATTTCAAAAAAAAAGAGTGTGGAGCGAGAAGGATATGGTAGTGTCTTTAGTAAGTTTCAACATCGCGACCATCCGAGCACCTTGGGGCAGACATTCGCTCAGCTATTTGAATTGTTCCCTTGCAGGGACTGGAGAAGGGAAGAGAAAGCGAAGAAAGGGCATACAAGCCGTGAAGGGAAGGGGGGGTGAGGATCAACGGCGCGTAGTCATCCCACTCTGCCTTCGCGCTTTTGAAGAGGAAACAGAGACACGGTGGGTCCTGAAGGTCCCCTTCTTTGGTGCTCAGCATCGTTCACTTTTAGCTTCACTCTCTGCCTCCCCATCCCCTGCGCTCTTTGTTATCCCCCTTCCCCATCGTCTTTTGGGGCACGAAAAAACTCATTTTCAATCTCGTCTTTTTTTCTGTCCATCTCGCATGCGTACGTGGGGCGTAACTCGCCAAGGCGTCTCACCAGCGCCCGAAGACGCCTGGTGCACCATTGCAACGAACGAACAATCAACCACAACCAAACTTCCACAAATAGGAGCAATAGTAGATACACAAACACTAAAAAAAAGAAGCAATCACACACAACTCTCAAAACAAGATAGTCTCCTACATACATATATATCTATATATATAGCACACAGATAGGGAGCTACCCATTTTCTTCATCTGCTCCGCAACTATCTCTTCTGTGGGGATCATCTCTGGTTGACTTCTCCGCACCAAATCCTCGACTTCGGCACGTTTCTTTTTTCCTTTTCCAGGGAGAACTGGAGAGAGCGGAAGAAAGAATCACCATCCCATCCTCGTTACCCTCTTCCTTGCAACACTTCACAGGCTACAGCGGCTCGTCTCTCCTTACAAACTTCCGCAAGATGTATATATATATATTTATATTTATATAACGGCAAAAGATGGGAGAGAAGTAGGAGGCCCTGCGTCAGGGAAGAAGGAGGTTGAACAATCAACAGGAGGAGTGCATCGAGACTGCTACGATAGTGGAAGCGGGCTGACCCGCTCAGAATTCGAAAAAAGGAGGAGGGAATAGAAAAAAGCTATCTCATCAGGAGGCACAACACAGGTGGCTTTCTCTCGAATGAAACGTAGGGAGACGCGCATCGACATCAACGCCACCGCAACACCCTCCTCCCCTTTCATTTCATCACGCAGTAGACTCCAACGATGAGCTCCATTTAAAAAAAAGGGATGACGCACACCAAACAATAAAAATACGAATGGGGTGCGTCCGCCGTTGCCCATAAGCTGGAAAAAAAATCCCTGAGCACAAGAGAAAAGGGAAAAGATAGAGACAGCAAAAATAGCGAAACAAAAACAAGAAAGAATTAGCCGTGATCACCTCAGAGTTTTCTTTAAGGTCTCCCGCGCATCAGTGCTTCTGGATCGAACTCCATCGGCTAAAGTCAACTAAGGGAACCGCCCATAACAACCACAAAAAATGAAGCATTCATCACCCCGGCAAACACCTCCTTCGCCGCTGGCTCAAGTTGACTCAACCCGGTGCCCCCCCTCCTCCGTTGTCACCACCCTTGAGCGCATAGCAGAAGCGAGACCAAAGGCTTTCTCGTTCCTTTACCAATCCGTCAGGACTTCCGCCCAGCATCGCGGACGCAGGGAAGGACTGGGAGAAGGAGGCAGCATGAGGGGAAACACTCGACGCAAAACGCGACGTATCTCCGCCAGCAATGGACAGACAAGAACGCTCGGAAAGGGCAGCGACCACCACGGCGGTGACCACCACGACCCAATATACACAGGTACAAACATTCAGGGTTTCCTTTTTTACAGAGGGACATAGACAAATAGGTGTAGACATGTCGATGGAAAAGATTCAAGCTAAAGGATCGCTCAAGGGCAGCACACACACACACACAACAAAAAGAGCTGTTACGCAATACTTATGTTCTTTTCCTACCAATACCTATTTCGCCCTTCTCTTCCTCTTCGGCCTCTTCACTACCCCTCCCCCCCCCTCTTCGTTTGTATGCACCGAAACGCTACGCTGTAACTGCAAAAGAAAAATGGCAGGGCAGACGAAGGAAACAAAGCCAGAGAGAGAGAGAGCAAGAGGAGCATATTAGTCTTTTTTTCGTTCAACCATCAAGACCATCTACGCTTCGTACCCTTCTTTTTTCTCCCAGTGCTGCAAAAGTATATATATATATATACAGCGAAACACAGAAAAGGAGGAGTCTGGATAATCTAACCTACCCCCATCCACGCACAACAAAAGAGGTGACACATCATCACGTGAGCAGAAGGCGAATAGGGGATCATGAAAGGAGAAGGAGGAAAGAGCGAAAGAATGAGGGGTGAATAGGAAGAAGATACCGCAGCACCAAGTAAGACATAGAAAGCTCGCTAGTTACGCAGACGAGCTCAAGGCACACACACCCCGGTCGCTCTTAAGAGAGAGAGAGGGAGAGAAGAAGTAATAGAGTAGATGCGCAAGAGTCCATAGACCAAACCAGTACAGGGGAAATGCGTATGGGAACGGAGACGATCGTCTTTTTTTCTTCCCTCAAAACAGACTTGCACTGGCACACCCATACTACAAAAGGAGAGAGAAAGGGGGGGGAAAGGAAAGGGGGAGGACGAGGAACCCCTCGAGAGTAGGGACACCAAAAGCTGTATTCGAAGGAAATCGAAGGGAATATTTTATACAAAAGCGAAAGGATAAACAGCCCTTGAGAGGGTTTTTTTTCGATAACAGCAAAGACATTCGCCCATAACACGAAATCACAGCAGCACACCGCAGGCACCATATATATATATATAGAGAGAGAGATGTATATGGAGGAGGCCGTTATACCAAATTTAAAAAAGGGGTCCCTGTTATGCGTGTGACACATGTGCAGATTGAAGCTTTGGTTACACTTTGCGCTGAAGGGTTCCCTTCTGATGGCGCAGCCTCCCATACCTCCCTCCCTTCTTGGCAGTTCCGAAGACTGCCTTCGATGTTCTGTTTTCCCTCTTTCTGCTGCCATTTCCAGAAGTTTCAAACTCGACATACGTACATGTATGCATAGAGATGTAAGTGTATATATTCAAATAGATGTATGCATATATATCCAACGCTCTACCCCACCCCACACGCACACGCAGATCTTACGCGAATGCATCGTGTGAAAGTGTAGGAGAGAGCGCACGTTTCTGAAGAAACAAAAGGGACCACCTTTTTCATTTCTCGTTCGACCTCTTTGGGGGGAAGGGGGGAGGGGGGCGCTGTTGCTGAAAACGAAACAAGTAGTCTGGAGATCTTTCTGTTTTCGAGGTGCAAAGTATTGAGTGAAGTTGTGAGGGCAGCGGAGCGCGCCGCCTGTATTTTCTTCTGCTTCCGAAAAAGAGACTAAGAGAATTAAAAAATCTCCCGCGAAGCGAGCATTAGCGCAGGTTCTCTGTATTGAAATTCAAACGGGGGCATGAAGCAACAGTAGCGGGCCTTCCCCACCCCACCCCCTCCCTGGGTGATGTCAGAGACGGCACCTTGTGAGAATACCATCATTCCATCGTCCTTTCCTTTTTAGATTTTTTTAATGACTTGCCCGCCCGCCCGCCCTCCCCCCTCAAAAGCTTTCCATTTTTTTTGAGGAACCGCTCCTTTCCTGTACAGCCGGCGCTATACGCCCCAACAGACCACACAAGTATGGGGAGGGAGGGGGAGGAGGGAGGGGGTAGAAAATGGGTCGCAAGCGAAAGCCATCGAGAAAGCACAGCACCGTCACCGCTGATGGTTGTCCGCTTTTGCTCTCGTTTCGTGGATGCCTTCTGCGCCACATCAGAAAAAAACGTCACGTTGTACCGTAGAGAGCAGGAGAAAACAGAAGGGGGGCTGAAGGAGGGCGAGGGAGGTAAGCGGCTCAATACCGTAGTAATGCTCACGCCAGTCACCATGACAGATCACCCACCCTCTGTCCCCCCCCCCTACGTGTGGTCAGCGGTGCGACAGAAGAAGCAACAGTCCCAGCTCATCAATGCAATAGAAAAGGAAATGCCAGATAGCATCTTGTAGCGGGTAGAGAGGAGGGCCAACACTCTCCATATCCATCGGTACCTAAAACCCGTTCGCAGCTCCTTTCATCAAATACCAGGAAAGCAGGAGAGCGGTAAACAGGGAAGAAAGGGGGTCGAAAATCAAAAGGGGAAGAGAGTGACGTAAAGAAGACTCGCCCATCAGTCTCCTTTCCTTTCCCCCGCGCAAAGAAAAAAAGAGAGAAAACGAAAAAGAGGGGTAAGGCAGGATCGGTACTTCTTTTTTGTAGGCTCACACATGAGATGTGCCAGCGCCCTCTGCAAACCTGCGTTACCGACTTGCTTCTTCCAAATGTCCCCCACTTGCTTTCTCTCCTTTCGCATTCGTGTGGAAGGGCCTCCTCGCCCCTTATTATCAAATATGTTTTCTCCACTGTGGCTGCCCGGATCGTCCCACCTCCTCCCTCCTTCTCGGCAGCATCAAAGGCAAAAAGAAACATCTCTCACTCCACCTTTCAACGAATGGCCCGCATCTCTCCCATGACGGAGGCAACGGTGAACACAAAACAAGGTGAAGGGTCAAAGAGCAAAACACGAAAATGTGCCCTTCCTGACATGAGGGGAGGATGGGCCTCTTCTTTTTTTCTCTCCCTCTCCGCATCACCCTCTTGAAGAGCATACGGCAGGCACCATCATCCTTTCGTGAACGCTTTCATAACTGCATTGTTTTGCGTTCCCCCCTCCCTCTCCCTCTCCCCCATTTCCTCATGTGCATTTTTCATTTGGGGGGAGGGGAGATGCCTTCATCATCACCGACACACCTCCCATTACATCAGAATGGTTTTTTTTCAGAGTCTCCTTTCTTTTTGCAGGTCTTGTTGTCGACTTTAGCGTTCGAAGATGTGCGTGTGTGTGCGTGTATAGGAACAAGGGAGAGGGAAGACAACACGAAGGGGGAAATGCCGGCTGCGCGCGTCCCTGTTTAGTTCTGGTACCCTAATCACTGACCGTTTGATCGCGATCGAAGTAGCCATCCATCGCATTTTCCGGAACGTCTTTCTCGATGGTCTGCTGGGCGGAGCGTCCTTCGCCCTCGGTAGCCACACTGGGGGCGGCCACACTGGTCGTGTTAAGATTGCTGGATGTGCTGATTGCCCGCATAGAGGAGGGATGCTCGTTGTGGTAGCGCACACTTTCGGCGTGGATGGCACGCTTCACATCTGTCACAGTTTTTTGCTCGAGCTCATCAAAGCGGAAGATGGCGTAGCTTACGTTGTCGTCGGAGTCGTCGTGCAGCTGCTCGAGGAAGGGGTGGCGCATCGCCTGCAACACGGTAATGCGCTTGTTGGGATTAAAGACGAGCATGCGACGAAGCAAATCTAGAGCCGCTGCCGACGCGTTGGGGTATCGCTCACGCCAGTCAATGGGCGGGCGTAGCGCTTTCTTTCTCAAGTACTTCTGCGCTGCGGAAGAGCCTACAGCGCTGATGTCCTCATCTACGGGAGTGCCAATCACATCCACAATTTTATCAAGCTGGTTCACACGGTCCTTGCCCTGAAAGAGAGGGCGAGAGCCGAGAAGCTCACCGAGGATGCAGCCAATCCCCCACACATCGATCTGTACCGAGTAGTCCTTGTCCTCCATGACCAGCTCGGGCGCACGGTACCACCGCATCGTCACGTAGTCCGTCATGTATTCCCCTTGGTTGTTCTCCTCCTTAGCCAAGCCGAAGTCACAAATTTTCAAGTCGCAGTTGGTGTTGACAAGAATATTTGCAGGTGTGATATCACGATGGATGACTCCAGCACTATGAATGATGTGCAGCGCGCGCAGTGTCTGATATATGAAAAACTGAATGTGCGCCTCCGTCAGTTCCTGACCACTCCGGAGCACTTGCTTCAGATCCGTTTCCATGATATCCATCACGATGTAGAAGTGTTCGAAGTGCTCGGGGTCTTCAGGCGTGAGAATGTTGCGAAGGCCGATAATATTGTCGTCGTTGAAGTGGGCCAGTAGCTTGATCTCGCGAAGGATGCGCTTCGCCAAGATCACCTCGTCGAAGATCTCCTTGTTCACTCGTTTCATTGCAACGAGGCTATTATCATTCTTGGTGTCGCGTGCGCGAATCACAATACCATAGGAACCGGCACCGATGATACGCTCCACTCGATAGCGATCATCCAAAGCGGAGATTTCCTCCTGAAGTTCGGAGAGAGACTTGGTGGGTGGCATCCTTTCTGGGTATGATAATGTAGTTCTTCCTTCCCTTGCGCTTCTGCTGCTCTACGACGTTAGGATAATGAAAGGGTAGCCGCAGCAGTGAAAACAACAACAACGAAGAAGCGACAGAGGGAAATGGGCTGGGAGAACACGGCTCCCTGGTGCGCGTGCGTGTTTGATGCGCTCGAAGGGAAAGTCCTCGAGTATTTGCTTCCAGAGAGAGCGAAAACGAACGAAGGGGCACAAAAAACGAGGACAAAAAGCGTAGAGTGGGGTGACAGAACACCAACAGCAAGAGAGCGGTGTCAAAGGGGGGGAAAAGGCCGAAATAAACTGATGTCGACGAGGCAGCACTGTTGGAGAAAACCAACATGAAGGGAGGGAAGAAGGACAACGTCAAGAGAAGCGGTGTGCGACGAAAACACCACGGTTCGAAGGAAAAAGGAAAGAGGGAGTCTCCCTACCCCCCACCCACTCCCGCCCCCGAGAAGGATACCGGAAGTGTTTCACGTACCAAAAAAAATGCGGCACGAAAGAGTTTGGAAGCGAAGGAACCCGCACTGGTACAAAAAAAAGAAGAAAGAGAGAAAAGGTATCCGGCGTACGCTGACTGAAACTCCGCTGCGTTCTTTAATAAATGCTCTCGTTTTCCTCCCTTCTATGGGCCCCCTCCCTCCTCCTTTGATAAGCGAAAAGGTCGTCTTTGCTTGCGCACGTGTGTGTATGCGTGTTTGTGAGCTGCTCCCGCGCACGCACACACTTGTCCTGCTGCTGTAGTCTTCTCCGAGTATAAGAAGAAGAGGGGAACGAGAGGAATGGGAAAGGGGGATGGAGAACTGTGTAGCGATGGCGGCACGTCAGTCTCGTGCTGTGTGTGTGAGTGTATGCACGGAAAGTATGAGTAGCGGTAAGCAAACCAAAAAGGAGCAAAAAAAAGAACTGCTGACGACCGAAAAAACTTTTGCGTGTTCACGCGACCGTATCCGGCCTTAGAAAGGTCTCAGGTTTCGGACTACCGGGGTTGGGTGCAAATTTGTATGCGTTCGCGTTTCCGGAATTGTGGGGTGTGTGGGGAAGGGGGGGTGCCCTGATCGGTGGACGGGCAGCGATACCTTGCGGGAGCTTAGCATAAACGGCTATGTTGAGGAAACGATCGGCTAGACCTCTTTCTTCTTCTTCGAACTCGTATCTCCTCCGCTTGGTGGTATTTATCAAAGCCAAAAAAAAGATTACGGCCGATGCGCGTATTGCTGAGCGAGTACGACGCAACACAAATCGCACACACACACACACACAAACACACAAAGGTGGGGAAAAGAAGGAAAAAATATGGGGGAAATGCTTTTGAGTAGCGCAGCGATCCACATCGACAAAACATGGGAAAGAAGAGAAGAGGAGTGGGGATCGAAAAGATGATGCAGGAAGTGAATAAGAGAGGGTAGACGAGTGTGAGCGTATGTGCAAGGAGAGAGAGAGAGAGAGAGAGGTAAATGAAACCAGCGAAGCAGCGTGGAGGAAGCGGGTTCCATGGAGAAGTGATGAGAAAAAAAACGCACCACCTGATTGCCACCCTTACGAGGGAAGTGGCAGTCTCGTGTGTGCTTATCCTCTCTTTTCGTCCTACTGCATCGCATCAGAGTAGTTCGGTGTGTATGCAGGCTTTCGATATTGTCTTCCTTTCATCTCTCGCTCACACACTTAGAGCCGGCACGTCCGTCGAACGTGTGAGAGGGGTGTCTTACCTTTCTCCCCATTCTTCCGCCCCCTACGCGCACACACACGCACATACAACATTCGAGTAGCAGCGCGGTTCACCTCTATAAGCACGGTATTCGGCTGGACAGGCATACATCTATACGTATATTCATTTACTCATTTATTTTCAAAGAGTACAAGATACTCTGCGTGTCCTACTGACTGTATGTGTGAGGTGCATCGCATGAAATTGGTAATATATATATATATTACAGGAAAGGAGGAGATTCAAAGGTAGATCGCACCCTTTTTACGACGCCCATCCCCCTTCATGACCAGCTTTGCTTCCTCAACCGCGGAGGTAAGCCTCTGGACGATGTAAACTCTGGATGTTATGCTTATAATTTGTGTTTAGAAGAAAATACCGGTCCCATTCGGCATCTCACCCTCTTCTGCTTCTTGGTTTTTTACTCCCGTTTGAAGAAAAGGAGAGCAAGAAGAGCGCAATAATAACGAAGAGCACGCTGCATCAATCCAAAAAAAATTCAGAAGGATGAGGAGAGAGAGGGAGAGGGAAACGAAGGAGATGTGGAGTCGGGAGATGTACCCCTTCTTACGCGGCTTATGCGCTAAAGGGGCGAAAGAGGGCGCGAGGTAGGGAGAACGGACCTGGAAAAGGAGAACGGTTGACGCTTTCAGTCGGAATCACTGGACGTATCCAGCGGGACGCGGCGCAGAAGACTCGTTCGCGACGATGGTGGCAGCGTCACTGGTGTCCGGTCTGGGCTGACGCTCTTCTGTTGAAGCGTCGTCTTCGACAAGCTTGCCTCCAATGGTTTGAAAGAGGCGATCGTTTCTGCCTCGGTCGTAATAGGCTTCGCTTTTTCCAGGGGAGAACGCCGCCTTCTAGATGAGGTTGTGGTCGCTGGCTCCTCGCTCTCCTCCGCCTCGTCAGAGACACCTTTGCTTGCCTTTTGCTGGTGCTGATACGAAGTAGACACTGGACGGCCATTATTGGCCATGCCTTCCTTCGCAATTTCTTCGTCGCCACGACCCTCGGTGGCGAGGCTCACATAGCTCGGACTGGTGTGCGGGGATAATGGAACGTTGGTTGTTGGCACAGTCTCTTTAATGTGGCGTTGCGAAGCATGCTTGCTACTTTTATAGTTCGCTGACGGAGGTGAAGGCTCAACCGTGGATGTCGAAGGGGAAGGTGGGTTCGGCTGGGAGCTCATGAAGGCCTCCATAAGCGGTGTGTCATTCACCTCTTCAGCCTCACTGCGTGCCTCACTTGCAGGGGAAGGAGCGTGATACGGCTGCGGGGGAGGCGCCTCGCCCTCTTGTCGCTTCTTCTTTCTATTCTGGTGGATCTGATCAGCAGGTGCCGTCACCGCTGCTACAGAAGGGATGAGCTGTGCCTCAGCGTCAGCGCGGGGACTTTCCATAGCGGTTTCACGAGCTGTCTTGCGATCTCTCTTTGGAGCTGCTTCCTTCGAGGCCACACGAGATTCCGTCTGCGCAAGGGGCTCTAAAAGTGTCGATTCGTGAGGTTGGCTAGGCTTTTGGACGGCGTGAGGAAGCTGCTGCGGCTGTTGCTTCTGGTGCACAGTGGCCTTGGAAAGTCCTTCATTCGACGGCTTGGGAGCAGCTACATTAGCGCTGTTTTTACCATGATGGGCCTGGGTGGGGTGGGCATCATTGCGATGACTGCTTGTGGACGTTGAATCTGTCCTGGGGGTTCCTGTCGCTGGAGTGGGGCCACGCGACTTACGCACCAGTACTACACTGTAATGCTGGCCCGGTGTAACGACGACGGTCCCCTCAGCATCCATAGGCAGAAGTACCTGGCCTGTCTGCACCTCGCGAAGTCCCATCATGGATCCCATCGAACGATGCCCCCCAGGGCCGTTGACACACCCGTTGCCACCACTGCCGAATGCGTACAATGGGTTGAAGGTGTTGCGTGCATCCGAGGGAAGACGAATCACCAGCTGATCCACATAAATGACTGACATTGCAAGTTTTTAGGGAAGAACTGATAGGAGAGCGGGGGGAGAGGGAGAGAAGGGGGTGTGGAAAAAAAGAAGAGGGAAGGGGCGAGGGGAAAGTCTTAATCCCAGAAGAGGTACAAAGATAAAAGAAAATAAGAGGAGGGAGGTATTTGTCTTCGGTCTTTACGGTAGTGTTTGTGAAAGGGGCGCGAGCAAAACTGCCGTGACTGGAGCTTGGCGAACAAGGAAAGAAGATGAGGAAGACTTTCTTCATGTAGAGAACGAGCCGCTGCACAAATCTTATGTGTGTGCGCAAGATTTAGAAAAGCAAAAAAGAAAGAGACGAAGGAAGACCAATGGCCTCTCCTTGATGTCCTGTGTATTAAAGCGAGGACCGGTACCCCCACACAAAAAAGAAAAAGTCATGGAGCATTCGAAAGAAACGAAACGGTGGAAGAGGAGGAGAAAGGGCAGACAATAAGGGGGGAGCAGAGGGGGAAGACGATACAGCGGTGGATGCCGTGCATGGAATTCGTATACATGCGCGGTCGACAGGAATGGGGAAAGGTGCGCTTCCTATTCATGTGGACTTCCCAATGCCAACCGGTCCACATGCGGACCGGCATCGTTCAGCTAGCGCAAGGAGAAAGATGGATGAGAAGAAGCCGAAACGGGTCGAAACACAGCTCATGGGGTTGAGGATTTGCTACTGGTTGTATCGAAAGAAAGACCAGCCTCACCGTGTATGACCCCCCCTAATTCCCTCTCTTCAGAGAAGGTCGATTGTGTTGCGTATTTTTTTTCTGTTGTGTGTAGCAGCCGTACGAACGAGCGCCAACTGGTGAAGATGCGGAGATGCAGTCCGTCCCACTTCACATGGTTGTCCTAAAAATGAGTGGAGGGTGGGAGGAGAAAAAGGATCTGTTCGTCTGCTGGCTCGCCCGTTTCGCGTGCTTCGTCTAGTGCCCAGCATATAAGTCACATCCAATGCATGCTCATTTCAGGTGGCAAGCCTCGCCTGCGCGGGATGACACTCCCATAGTTCATTTTGCCTGCTGCTTCTCGCATAGTGGGAATGCCGTGTTGATCAGTCGCGGTAAGGTTACATCATCTGCCCCGCGCACGGCAATAACGCCCTCAGCGACGTCATCTCCAAGGTTACGAGAGAGTGAGTCCGCGGGGTTCGACGGCCCATCGACGTAGAAGAAGACTACCCGTATGTTCTGCTCATGGAACAGCTGGTTCGTGTACGCGTAGAGGTCGTTGAGGTAGTAACCGCGACCAATGCCGCGAACCCCGTTCTCTCCTCCTTGTGCCAGCACGATTGGATAGTGGTCCGTCGCCACCGCGATCCGCCTCAACGTCCCTGGCGCAGCCTCCGCAAGGGCCCGCCGCAAGAGCAAAAAAAAGCGGTACACCGCTCCGCATTGGCAGAGAAACGCGCATTGAAGGGCACACGCGCCCCGGCAGCGGTCTTTACGCCGTGCAAGCGCAAGTCGTGGGCCCACCGTTGTTGAAACGAGAGGGTCCGCCCATCGCGCCACCGTGCCAAAAGCGCCCCATCCCGATGCAGAAGCGTCCGTGAAAACTGTGAGGTCGTAAGATGCGTCCTCATAGGATGCCCCTATCGGCTCCGCGATCCTGCACAACGGGTTCACTACCAATCGTCCGACGTAGTGCTCCAATGCTGCCTGGACGCTCGTGCTGATGGAGTCCACTGGAGCTTCCCAGCTCTTGCCACGAGTCACCATCTGAAACAGGGCGCGATACATCCTGATCAGCGGGAACACGTACGCCGGGTTCATGTTGGTCGTGTACACAGCGTACGCAATGAGGGACACCAATGACGCAAAGGAACGCAGCGTGAACACCGCTGCCTGGCTGGCCAGGTCGATCTTCACCACCGTTTTGACGGTACTCCGCACCATCCACTCGCCACCTTCCCAAACATACTCCTCACCAAGAAAAAAACATCTTTGTCGGGCCGCTTCCAAGAGCTCCTCGTCCAGCATAGCGCCAAAGACCTCAACCTCGTGGCCCTCACTGGCGGCAATCATGATGTTGTCGATAATCGCTTCGATGAACACCGGCGTGTCCACTTCCGCAATGGTCGACGTCACCGCCTGACCCACCGCCACGCTCCATCGGGCACCCGTCGGTAGCATCCTCAGACAGTACATCGCCCTCATCCCTGGTGCGAAAGACAAACTTGTCGCAGATTTCAGAGGGGAGGGGGATGGCGTCGTAGAACGCCTCAAAGTCCAGCTGCAGCATGTACCGGGCATGGCGGAGTCGCTGCCGGCGTTCCAGGCGCGAGAGGCGCGTGATCGCAGGGAGCTCGTACTTCTTGATCACCCCATTGAGATGAGGCTCCGTGATCAACCGCCGCCTTCCCTTCGCCTCGCTGGCTGTGAACACGTTCACGCCATGAGCGCCTTCCGGGAGCGGGTGCCTAATGCTGGGACTGCACTGCTCGAACTGCCCAAACTCCACCGCCTGCAGGACGTCATTGCGACTCAGCCGCACTGGCTTTACCGTGCGGGATGTGCGGAGGAAAGCAAACGTCCCCGCCCTGAGATACCGCAATGCTTCCGACAAGAGGGTGTGGGTGCCAGCGTGTGCGGTGGGCATTACCCGGACGGCCTCCACGTTGAGCGGCGTGGTACGCTTCAGGTGAAGGGGCCACGTGTGGGGAGGCGGGAGCTGCAGTTGAGGCAATCCCTCACGACACCGTACCTCTGCGAGGACACCCTCGTCCACCCTCAGATCCCTGGCGCACGGGGCAATGCAACCGAGCTCTTCAGCGCATGAAGCGCAGCGTTGAAGCTGTCCTGTACGTTCGGGTCCTCCGCTGTAGCCTGCAGGCCAAAGCCCAGGTACCGCCGGAGCGTGTCCACCCTGGTGTGGCCTGTTACCCTCACCAGGGCCTCCTCGGGGACTCCGTTAGCCGCCAGGTGGCGAGCTGCTCCCTTGCACAGCGACGGAAGCGCCGCCGCAGAGTTCACCGTCTTGATTGCGGCAACCACCCTCGAGCGTACGCGGGACTCGTCTGGGAACAGGCATCGTCCAAGGGGTCGCCGTGCATGAGGCCCTGCAGTAGGCTGGCATCCTCGCACCTCAGCGCCGTGGGGATCGGGTAAGGTCCACGGAAGCGTGCACCCTCCCCCCTGCGGATGGTCAGCTGCAGGCGGACGGAGGACGGCGGGATGGGCGACCCAAAGTGCAAATCACGCACCATCCGGTGGCCAATGCCCCCCGCCCACGTTGCGCAGGCCCACATCAGCGCCGCGTACACCTGCACCTCGGGACTGTCCCGCAGGTGACGGTGCACTCGGCCAAACTCCTCCGTTGACAACGGCTGCGGAAGCTCCGGGGCCACTTCGCGCTCGAACCGCCGCGCTCCAGCGATGGCGTACCTCCATTCCGGCTCCTGGGTCAAGTCGACCGGCGTGGTCTGGTTGGTGTAGAGGGGGGGCTGGAGGGGCGCGGCCTGGATCGTCGCACAGTGCCGAGCTACGGTGGGCCACTTCCAGTGGCGCGCACACGCCATTCGTCTCACCAGCTCCACCACCGCGGAGTGCAAGGACAGGGCGAGAAGGTCTGCTGACATCGCACGCAGGTTTTGGAGCCAGCTGCGGTGCTGGTCTCGTACCTGCGGGCTCATCGCCGTCCACGCCATCTGCGAAACTTGGGGGGCTTTCCGGGGTGGATAAACCAGTCCCGTGGACAGGCACACCCCCCGGGGTACCTGCCCGTCCAGCTTAAAGGGCCGGACAGCCCTGTCGTCATCACCCGGTCCATCTCAGCCTGCGAGTCGTCACCAACGCGCTCGTGCGTAGCGGCCTCGTGGGCAGGCTCAGGTCTGCGGCCTGGAGGTGGGAGGGCGGAGTGGTCCGACGCACGGAGCGTGTAGAAGCCCAAGGACGACGCGGAAACGTCACGCGTCACGGTGTCGTGGCCGAGCTGCCCCGTGCGGGAGCGGACGGTGGGGTGGTGCTGGGCACCGAGGGTAAAGTTGTACCCGTGGAAGGAGGCCGGGAGCGGGACATCCGCTGTGCCTCGGGAGAGGAAGAACGCTCGCCGACCTCGCACGTCCACCTCGTCGAGAATGCGCGGCGGCGTCAGTGCCGCAGGTGCGCCGTAACGAAGGGCGGTGTGGCCGAGCCTTTCCAGGGCCTCGGCTACGGTGGAGAGGGAGCCCGCTGAGAGCGCTGNAGGGCCTCGGCTACGGTGGAGAGGGAGCCCGCTGAGAGCGCTGTGCGACGGACTCGTTCGCGTACCGCTCCCTGGGTGAGAGCACGGTACTGCCCATCAGCGGCACTAGCCAAAACGGAGGCCACTAGCATGTACCCAAAACCGTTTGCTCGCGCATAGGGTTCACATACCGTGTACGCCGTCTCCCAATCGATCGGGGCGCCACCTGACAGTGCAGAGTGGGGCCCGACGAGATCGCCCGCGGGCACGATGTGCGGGGATTTCACGGCCGTCTCTTGGGACATAACCGGAGTCGTCTTTGTCGGTGGGAAGGAGGACGTAGCCAGGAGGACTACGCGGATATCATCCAGAAAGGATGAGCGTGCGGGCTTTCGCTGTGTCGCAGCTGAGAGGAGGGCGCGGAGGCGCGAAGGTAGGGAGGGTGACGGAGCCATGGTGATGCCCAAGTAATGCGCAAAGAAGTGGGCGGTCATGAAGATGCCGCAGTCTTCGCTGCCACGGGCCTGGCGCTGACATCTGCAGAATTCCAATTGAATGGAGGGCCAGATGCGTACCAACCGCTTGCGGAGGTCCTTGTGCACCGGCCATGAGGGAGCAGAGTCGAAGATGCGCAACCGGAGGCTGCCGTCGACGCTTGTGCCATCCACCCGGGAGAGGATCCCAGCGATCCAGTGGTGGTGGCTGAAGAGGGGGAGGTACACGACACCGTGCGTGCAGAGGCGCTTTTCGATCTGCGCTTTCAGCTTCCGGGCTGTCGGGTCAGCCAAGGGGTCGGATTTTCCCTGCGGTGCCAGGTCAGGCAACGTGCGGCAAGGAAATATCCTCTCAGACGGAAGGTAGCGGGAGTAGATCGCGTCTAACTCAACGCTCGAGGTGCGGCCCTTCGCTACATCACCACCCCAGACAGCTGTGCGTGGGGTGGGAGTATCCTGCTGCTGGGGGCAAGGCGAATCCTGTTGCGGCCCTACCCACCCTTTTACTGGGGTGGGTAGGGCCTGCCCGTTTTTCGAGTCGGGGGTCGGGGACGACGCCGGGAGCTGGAAGGTTCCACCACCCCAGTAGTATGGACCACGGCGGTTGCGCGGGCGACTCAGGTTGGGACGCCTCTGCTAATGTTGCTGTTGCCTATTACGCGCCGGGGAAATAAGGGTCTTGAGTCGTGCCTCGATCTCGCGGTGACGGTTTGCGTCGGCGGCCTTTACCTCGCCAAGGAAAGCCTCAAGATCAGATAGATCAACATGAGCGGTCACGTTGCCTTCCGCATCCATCAACGGAGCGTAATAGGTGCCACCGGAAAGATCTTCCTCGACGGGCGAAAGAGCGCCCCAAGGGCGAGATGCACCACCCGCGAAGCCACCACCGACCTGCCCGCCGCACATTAGCTTTGTGAACATGTCGTGACCTGGGACTGGGTATCACACAGCCTCCGGAAAGGCGCAGACCACCGGGGCTTGGGCACGACGCCGCGATGGGTCAACCATTTGTAATGCACGTACGTTGTGGTGGATGATAGCCTTGTCGACGGGCACAGTGAGAAGGTAGTGGCACAACTCAAAGGCCGCCTTGTCACGGTTCTCCGAGAAGAGCAGCATCCTTTCCAAGGAAGTGGAAATGTTCTGAAGCGTCTGCTCCAACACTAAGGAGCGTACTTTTCCCACTTCGAAGCCGCATATTCTTCGTCGATACGACGTAGTCCGACGGCTGCTTCAACGTAAGCGAGAGACCAAAGGATACCCGCTGGCATACGAGTCTTTCGCCATCACTGCTGGGTCCCAGGAAAGAATGTTGCTGTTCTCTTCCGCTGCCGCTGGATTAGTGGACAGGCTGGTGCTGCTAGGCGCCGAATTGAACTCCCGCTCCAAAGACGCGCGCATCGACTCGAACATTACCTGTGTAATGCGCTAATCGCAGTGCCATTCCTCGAATCGCGTGAGGCTCACAATGAACTCGTTGAGACGCGATGTAGGAGAGAGACCTGTCCCAACCGAGGGCACTCCGAGTGAGGAAGGTGGTGTGGGAGTAGATGGGGGAAGAGATGGCAGGTCCGACATTATTGATGCTATGGGCTCAAGGATATATTTTTTCACAGTGTCTCTTAAGGCAAACAATTTAACAAAACAAACCCACCGCAACCTTTCGTCGTTACTTAAGCTCCTATACTGTAGCTAAATCCTGATCCCGTAACGCAAAAAGCGTGCCGCGAAACTGGACAACTCGTGGGATCGGAGGGGCGGGGACCTCGTCTGCCTCGTCTCTCTGGCGCCTGTGACCTGTCCGACCTCCGCCAGGCACAAAAGAAGAAGCTAGAAGAGAGGAAGATAGGGGGTTCTCGGGGAGGCGTACTGGAGTAGGTTGGAATTGGGCAGAGGAGGGGATGCTTATAGTGCCAGCACGTGATGCAGGAGGAGGGGAGCTAACAAGGGCGAGAAGGAAGTTAGCAAGCCTGGGGTCAGCAGCCGCTGAGACTGCGTATCCGTCGGTAATGCCATGTGCCTCTTGCAAAAGAGGCTAGCCCTGGGCATACCAATAAATGCTCTGGGGACTCCATGCACAAAAATCGGGATGATTCAATGGACATCTCTTGGCGGACCTCCCCGTGCTCTTTGCAGCGATGACGTTGCAGTCCTCCCGGCAAGATAAAAGTGGCGGCGCAATCCGCACGCGCGTGTATTTTGGGGGGATTTACAGGAATCACCTTTTGGTTGTCCTTTTCGTCAAGCACACTGGCGACACGAACTTCTGGATGTTTGGTTCGTATATGGTAGAGCATCCCCGAAATGGTGGATAACTGATGTCCGCACGTTTCGCACCGCTTTTTCTTAGGGCCAGTGTCCGGACGGAGGCGCTGGGTAGGGGGTTCATTCGAATCGTCTGTACTGGGAGGCGCGTCGAGGGAGGGCGGGCTCTGATAATTAGCATGCTGTGTAGCCATATGGCGAGCCATATGCGACACTGCAATACGTCTACGGCATCTGGGGCATAGCTGCTTGTCCTCTACTTGCACGTCGCGGACGGGGGTATGGGTATTGCTACATCGTGGGCACGATTTGCTACGAGCTGGTTCAAACGTGTTCATTGCCGCAAGTCTCTTCGGTGCAGCGCCAGCCCAGACCTCTTCGCCGAGCCATAAGAACCGTCATCGCTTTCGACGGCGATGAGCTGGCTCTTGGCTTCCCCGCAGAGCGGGTACTGGACCCTGACACCACGCTGAGGTGGCCGGCATCGTCAGGGTATGGGCTCAAGGAGGCGAACAGAAAACAACACGAGAAAGGGGGGCTTCGGAGAGGGGGAAAACGGGGGAGGGTCAAAAGCTCGGCAGCTGAGGGAAAAGGGGGGAGGCCGATGGATGATGTGAAAACGAGGGAAGATAAGGGGGACGAGAAGCGTAGGAGAAAACGGTAGAGGGGCAGCGACAGCAAAGGAGAGAACATCATGATCCTATTCGTAGGGCAAAACCCCCTTCCAAGGGGGGCACCCCTCTCGACACGCCCAAATCACTCCAGATTAGGCTTGCATGTGCATGTATGTGGGTGCGTGTGTGTGAGAGGGTGTGTGCAGCACCCTCGAAAAGGTGCCAAATCCGAGAGGGGAGATCGACCTCTAGTTTTCCAAAGGTTGAAAGGGGGGGAGGGGAGGGGAGAAGATGCGGGGCACGCCCGAGGCCCCTCCCCCCCCTCCTCCGTTCGCTGTCTTCGCTTTTCTCGTGTGTTGTCCTTCCTTCATTGTCCTCGTTTTCGCTCTCGGGTGTGCACGAAAGAGATCACCCGCTGCATCGCCCTCACAGGCTCGACGAGAAAATCGGATAGCGGAAGAGGTGGAGAAAGACACCTAAAAAAGAGAACGGGGAGGAGCGAAAGTCTCCTCACTTCTTGGGCGGCGGCGGCGGCGGTGCAGGCGGCTTCGTCTCCCATGGCATCCACTCCTTCACGTATCCGTTGGCATTGCTGTTCTCTATCTTTAGCAGCTTACCCATGCGGTCCACGACGTAGTCCTGGACGGGTGCAAATTCGAGGGTCTGAATGGACTCAGGATCACGCGACTGAGGTCCTCGCTTGTGGGCCATGAAATCCTGCGTCTTCGCGTGCTGCTCCGCCGCCAGTTTTGCGGTGATGTTCGCCCGCGCCATGGGTGTGTCGTTCGTCTTAGCATGGCGGTGCTGCTGATGCAGCTCCCTATTGACACCGGCCACCGTGGCCGCTACAGAGGCAGCCGACGGTCGTGTGGTAACGCAATGATGCAACTCGTGTGGCGTTGGCGCACCGACAGGAACGGTACGGGTCTCGTGCACCTCGGGAGAAAAGAAGGAGAACTTGCTGTGCTGCTCTGGGTGCGTGAAGTCGGCGTAGCAGCGGCCCTTTCCTGGCGCATGCGGTACCGGGCGTTGCATCACCCATTCTTGAGAGAGATGAGCAGCTGATTTGCTTGTTGGGAAGAGGTCGCCATGGCCACTACGGTGCAGCATACTGCGACGCAACATTGCGAAGGTAGGAGAGGGAGGAGATCGGGGAAATCTCCAAAAAAATGTATAAAGATATGCGTATATATATAGAGAGAGAGGGGCCTGCACCGCCTTGTCTTTTCCAGCTAAAGGTTTGCTCCGTCAGGTCTCTCAGCGCACAGTGGATGTCCCGAGAAATCAGAACGTTGAAGATCGGAAGGAAAGACGCGAGCCAACGACGTGCGGATACGCGTGCAATCGTGAGTGGAAGTGATGATTATGTGATGGAGTGCAGAAGATGTGCGGCAAACCCACCAGTACCCCTCACCTCTGCAAACTCTTTTCTTTCGAAAGAAAGAAGAGGAGACAAGATTCTTGTCTACACCTCGGCACCACTCGTGTCTCCCCCGCCGAGACACGACTTCTCTTTCGCTCGCTCGCACTCGCTCTATCGTCCTTCTCTTTTCCGAACCTCTTCTATCCCTCCCACGACCGCGCAGTACGAGAAGAAACGGCGTATCCTCTTCCTAGAAAGGTGCACTACCAAAAGAAAAATCGAGATCGGCCTAGATACCTACAGATGCGTCCTTATTCAAGCCAGCAACGAGAAGAAAATGGAGGGAAAAGATATGTGTGTGCTACACAGAAAAATCTCTCCTACGCTACCTAATGTATCCTTCTTCTTTCTTCACTCCGTCCACTAACGTAAGGATTTGGGTGTGTGTTGGTGTATAGTGGGGCAAAATAGTGAGAGGGGGTGGGGTGTGTGCTCCACCGATCACCTCCAAAGGAGTCAAGGAAAACTCCGCAGACACGTAGACCGCACCCTATCCTTATGAAAACTTGATGTGTCTCTCCTATTTCTTCTGTTCTTTTTTGCTGGTGGTTGTGGTTGTGTGTGAGAAGGCTGGATTTGGTGGTGCGTGTGGGAGGGGGTGCCAACGCAGCGAGGAGACGGTGGAAGAAAAGAAAAGTGCCGCTCGGAAGGGCGGAGAAGGACGAGAACGCCAGCGATGGGAAAGTGGAGGAAAGGCACGACGAGGGGGGCGATGTGGCGAAATCCTGCGGTGAGACCGAATTGGACCGCACCCATACAAAAGTAGAATACGAAGAAGTTTGAGCACATCTATCTAAAGCATCACATCTTCCACGCGTAGACAAGATGCCGCTCTCTGCGCTGTCATATATATATATTGTTTCTCAAAGTGCTGAAGGAAGTCGAGACGACGCTGTAGTGGAAAGAGAGAGAGAGAGAGAGTCCATATGTCACCGCCCAGTCTTCTTTCCGATACACTCGTGCTTACATACTTCACATCAACCCAAATGAAGGGAGGGGCGGTGGAGGAGGGAGCAGAAGAGGATATCGACTCAGAAAGACAAAACGAGAGGAGAGAGGAGAGGGGGGAGGGAGGAGCCCAAGTAGCGGAGGCGTCCCCCAAGAACAGCAACAGCGACCCAGAGAGACCCGTGGGATATATAGATGTATATGCGATACAGTAAAAACGGAGAGTCCTACGAAAAAGAAAAGGGTGCATTCAAAGCACCGAAGCCTTTCGCAAAAGACGGGCCACGCACCGAACCTCAGCACCACACGCCGTACCCGCGTGTGTCTTCGTATTCCCTTTGTTGTCTCATGGAATTTTGCCACTCACCTTCGAAGCGCGTTCGTCGCATCACTCACCGCACTATCGACGCGGAAGGGGTCGAGTTTGCCACGGTGATCTATGAAGTATCGACGCCGCATCCCAAACTGTCCCTTCACAAATGCGTTCTCCGGCAGCGGCTCCGGGTTGTTAGGCTCGTGCGTGGCGAAGTACTCGTGTAGTTCACGCTGACGGCGCTCGTATTTCTCCTCCATCTCTTCATTGTGCGGACTAATAAGATACCGCTTTCTACGCTTGTCGATATCTTTCTCGGGGATCGGTGGACCGCCTTGGACGAAGAAACGAGTACCAGTTTGCAGCACGTGGGTCTTCGAAGACGGCAGCCATCGCTGGAACGGCCGCGGGACGGCACCGGCAGCAGCAGCGCCTCCTGCCTGAGGAAGGCACAGCAGCCATCGACGGTGCATCACGGGGGCCACACAAAGATGCCCTTCCCTATGTTATTTCCCAAGCGTGGTAGCACCGTGAATAAGGGAGGGGGGTGGATGCGAAAAAGAAGGGTGAATGACAAGGGGAATAAGAGAAGGAAGAGTTCCTTCGAGAAAGAAGAAAGGATTCGAAACTGCTCTGCTCTCACGCTCTCTCTATCCCTCTCCCTCTCATTATGTGTGTGTGTGTCGTGTCGTGTCGTATCGTGTCGCGTTCCAGGTTAGAGGAGAAACGGTAGGGAAAAGGAAGAGAGCTACAAAAAAAAGTCAAGAAGAAGGCGCGGAGGAGGAGCGGCAGGTACCGCAGCAGCACCCACTCCACAAGATTCGTCGACAAAAGGGGGGCATCGATACAAGTACCTACACACATACCTGTATGTACATACATCTTATAGATGCAGAGAGCACGCCACTGCACTTTAGGCAGAGAGACCCCAGCCGGAACAGCGTCACTGCCAACACGTTTCATCTTTTTCTCGAACCTATGCGAAAACCACACACGCACACGACCAGCATCATTAAGAAAAATGGGCAATGGGGCACCCGTCCATCTGGGGGCTAAAAGTGAGAAGATAAAACATATATATATATATATATAAACAATGGGGAGGGGAGGGAATTGGGGGGGGAAGGGGGGGCCTCTTTTTCTGCTCGCCATCAACCCCATTGCAGCAAAAACAGGAACAATCAGGTGTGGAAAACTTCTTCGTTAGCGCGCAGATATTCCTCGCTGCATAGATACATATTGCTGGCCGTTTGGATGAGTTTCAAAGGCCGATTGCCGTCCTTCCCTCGACGACGACACTGCGCCGTGCCATGCGCCGCCCCCTCCTTGGACGGCGTTGAAGAGCGAGACGGGAAAGCGAGGCTTTACATCTTGCCGACGCTTGATCATGGTCTTCTTCCTCCCCTCCTTTCCTTTCCGGCCTCCCTCTTTTTTTATTCGCTGCTCCTACACACCCTGACCAGGTAGTGAAGAAGGAAGATGGAAAAAGGCAAAGGGGAAGGGGAAGGAGGAGAGAGGCTCTGAGTTGGCCTGACCCCACCCCTGTCTCCCTCCCTCCTCTCCACACTTCCAGCGATAGCGCACCGAGGGAGTTGAGAAGGGGGGGGAGAGCACTACTGTATCGACATATATGCTTTATATATATATATATATATATTCCACGGTTATCCAGCAAAGGAAGCGTGGAGCTCTGCCGGAGGGGGTGCAGCGTCTTGGGGGGCACGGCGTGGGGAGGGCGGTCCTCCTCTGTGCCGTGGGGATAATGGAGACTTGGCTGGCATCGAGAGATCGAGTTGTGGGCTCGCCACCTTAGGCCCCATAACCCCTAGCTCTCCCAGATCGTCGCCGGTATGGCCCGACAGGGACGCCTGCGCATCCACCTTTTCATCTGGATGATCTCGCAGCGTCCACTCCCCTCGCCACGAGGGTTGAAACGACAACACGACCGACGCCACCCCGCACATGGCGCCGCAGAGGGCGCCGGCGAGAATGTCGTCAAAGTTATGGCGGTGATCACGTGAACGCGAAATGGCGATGGTCACCGGCAAGATCAGCGGCAGAAGGGACACTGTCGAAAACCACAGCTTCCCACCCCTTAGCGTTCGAAAGACCCCCATTAAGTACATACACGGCGGCACGAAACCAGCAAAGGACGTCCCCGAGTGCCCTGAAGGAAACGACAGGCGGCCGTCACGGGCTACAAGGCACTGCGCATCGTGCGTGAGGGTGTCCCAGCTTGATTCTGTGAAGCCCAGAATCTTTAGGCGGGCAAGGAAGTCCGGTCGCAGCCGGCCCGCGTAAAGTTTGCTGATGTTCACAAACGCGAACGCCAGCAAGATGCTCCAGGCATGCGCCAGTATCCAACCGTTGATGTGAAGGGCTAAGTGCAGCTTCCCTTCCGGGCGCCGCCATCGCGTGCACAGCTCCCCGACGATATAGAGAACAGCCACGGCCACCACGGCGATGGCCACCGAGTAGATTGGAAAGGTCTCTGATGGAGAAAACGGATGACCGATGGAGGGGTCTGCCCAGTCGACTGCCCGACAGTGGGGACGGACCTTCGCCCCCACGACGGCGGCCACCAGAGCGAGGATGGCAATCGCGAGATAGTCCGGTACGCGCCACAGCGTGAACATGCAAACAAGAGTCGACCAATTCATTGGTGACTTCCCCTGTGTGTGCTTTTTCGAAAGTTTGAGGAGGGAGGAGGATGAGGAGGGGGGGAGGGTTAAGAAGAAGAGCAATGGATTCGCGGAGAGGAGGCACACACACAGTTCAAGGTTGCGGAAGGCCTCAAAGCAGCCGATGACCTCTCCTTATGTATGTATATGTATGTAGATATTCGCCTTCTACGTTCCTTTTTTGTCAGCCATAAAGAAAAAATGAAGAAACAGCGCCACCACTTAAGAAGATCGGTCAGCACATTCACTACCACCCAGCAGTGGCACACCGCAGGCGCGCACCTCTTCTCTCTCTCTACCAGATCTTGATACGCTACCGTACTCTTGCTTTCAATACGGTTGTCACTGCTATTGCTGCGGTCGCCTCCGATTGTTATTTTCACACTTTGTGCAAAGTGCCGTTAAGAGAGAGGAAAGGGAAGGGGGAAGGGGGGAAGGGGGCTAAAGAGGGGAGGAAAGAGCAGAAACTCAAGAAAATGAGGAGCAGGAGGAGAAGAATCAGAACGAAAACGATTTTCCGCAAAGATGTCAAACTAAAAAAAAACTTTTAAAGGGGTAATGGATATTTAAGTGGAGAAGACGTGGAGCAACGTTCGCTGAGCAGGCAGTGCCGTTTGTGGTCAAGTCAGCTTGGGTGATGAAGTTGCTTAAATGTTTGTGCATATGGTGCACCGCGTAGTCGAGCGAGACGCGCGTATGCGAGAAGGGAGGAGGGAGGTAAACAGGCAGGGGGGAAAGAGGAAAAGCAGCGGACGGTCACAACAAAACAGAAAAAGTGGAGAGGAAGAGAGAGAGCAGAGCAGGTGAAACTGAGTAGGGGGTGGTCGAATCGATGTTCCGGTGGTTCGCCGAGGGGAGCTATGCAGCCTGGCGATGTAACTCTCTGTCCTAAGACTGAGTAGAAAGTGGGAGAAGAAGGATCTGTTCGTCTGCTGGCTCGCCCGCTTCGCGAGCTTCATCCAGTGCTCAAGATATCAGTCACATCCAACGCATGTTCATTTCAGCTGGCAAGCCTCGCATGCTCGCGATGACACTACCCGATAGTGTCCGCCCAGGCCGCGAGAACAAAAAAAAGACCCAACGATATTCAAGAAAAACGAGGGAGTTCACCAACCAGGCCTACACACGCACACACGGTGCGCAGAAGTTAAGCGCAACTGGACTGGTCCCTTCGGTTTGAATAGTTAGTAAAATTGGGGGCCCCGTGGCCTCGCTTACAGGTTAAGGAAAAAAAAGAGAGAAACAACGCGAAGTGAAGAGCACGACCTTCACCGGGACCCGGACCGCTTCCCCCTCCTCTCCGTCTCGTGAAAGGGTGGGTGGGTGGGCGAAACGAAAACAACACGAGAAAGGGGGGCTTCGGAGAGGGGGAAAACGGGGAAGGGTCAAAAGCTCGGCAGCTGAGGGGGAAGGGGGGAGGCCGATGGATGATGTGAAAACGAGGGAAGATAAGGGGGACGAGAAGCGTAGGAGAAAACGGTAGAGGGGCAGCGACAGCAAAGGAGAGAACATCATGATCCTATTCGTAGGGCAAAACCCCCTTCCAAGGGGGGCACCCCTCTCGACACGCCCAAATCACTCCAGATTAGGCTTGCATGTGCATGTATGTGGGTGCGTGTGTGTGAGAGGGCGTGTGCATATCATCTCTGTTACTATTGCGAAGTCTCTCCTACAGCCGTCTCACTTCATGGTGCGAAAAGGAAAGGGAGGAGGGAGGGGCACACAGAGAGGCGAGAGAAGAGAAAGAGAGAAACCAAAAAAAAAACGAAAAGGCGGGCCTTTAAAAAAATGTGTAGAAAGCAGCTCCAACGAATAGGAACCCGCCTTTTCCCCAAACCGGCCCCACCGGGTAGCTGGCCAAAGCGCGTGCGCCATCCTCACCTCTGCTGGAGGGCGTGTAGCCTGCCCTGCAAAGCCGCGCGAGAAGATTGGGGCGCAGTCGGCCCGTGTTCACCCTCATCACATTCACTACCGTCATGGTGAGTGTCACAACGAGGGCCTGAGCGAGTACCCAGACATGCGCGCAGGCGAAAAACTGCATCCACGGCTGATCCAGCGGGAAAGGAAATTCTGTGGTGCCGCGATGCGATACCCTGGCGGCTGTCGTAGGAGCTGCTGCTGCTGCTACAGTCCCTGTTGTGGCGTAGTCATCCGTGCCACTGTCATCTCCATCGCAGTAGCCACAAGGAGGCGGCAAGACTGAACTCCGCACCGGTACCGTAATGATCACCGGGCTGTTTGCTTCATGCGATCCATGCTCGCAAGGAGCGCCTTGGGGTGACGCTGGCGTCTCCACCACTCGATCAATATGGTCTGCGGCCAAAGAAGAGGAAGCGATGTCAGATGCAAACGATGCGGCCGCGATGGGCGGATAAGCAGGAGGTGCCCCGCCTTTCCGGTTGCAGACAACGCCACCGGCTTACCTCTGCCGCTCCGCCGTCCCATCATCGCAGTGGCGGAATGGTAAAGGGCAAACGCGCTGATGATCCGCCGAAAGGAGAACGACGGCTTCATTGGCATGCCGCGGGCGGGAGCAGTCACGCTCTCCTCATTGCAGCCAGAGATAGTGCATCGCCTCACCCACGACACAAATGATACCCCGTAGAATAGCGATGATGGGAAGCGTCCAGGAAGGGAGGGATGCCGGCACCGCGGTAGGGGTAGTCGACGCTTTCATCGAACCAGGAGAAGGTGCCGGCAGTGCAGTCGCCGTCGACGAACACCGGCGGCGACGCCTCCCAATACGCCGCCCACGGCGTAATCCAGAAACCGAAAACGCAACGCCAGACGGAGCGGTCCATTCCTTCCATATCACGACCACATCAAGCTAGATCTGTGCCTACACCTATCTACTCCCCAATATAGAGATGCGCTCACAAAAAAAAAGAAGAGGTAGGGGGGTAGAGGTACTCGCTGCCGCCAGACCTGTCAGGTAAGTTGAGTATTTGTGTACGCGTATCGATGCGTCCAACCAAAGAAGTTACAGCACTGAGTGCAGGGTACCTAAGACTGTGTAGATAGATAGGTATATCTATCTATATCAACGGTTGTGCCCACATGCGAAGACACACACACACACAGAAACATCCTCACAGGCCCCACATGTGATGCGATTTTGAGAAACTGAAAACGAAAAGAGTGGGGGGGAGGTAAAGCAAAATATCCTCACAGGGAAGAGGAAGGGACAGAAAGAGGGTCACGGCTTACACGGTCGATCGTTATTACCGTCATCACTTAGCGAATGGCCCGTATCAGGGCACCAAACGAGTAGAAGAGTAGGAAGAAGAAGTGGGCAGAGCGCACAAAAGGGAGTTTCGAGCGGACTTTTTTGCATAGTTGAGGAGAACCGGTCATGAAGAAAACTAACAAGGGGTGTACAGAGAAAACCATCGCGTGGGAGCTGCTGTGGGTCATGCCGGAAGTATGAAGGAGGAGGCTTCGGGGCAGGCACAGAGACCTAAGCGAACACAGGCAGGCGCACAACACACCTCAACTCAATTGCGTGCGCACTACGCCGTTGCAGCTCGTGATGCTCTACGGCGCAGCTTGAACGATCACCATCACTAACGGTTGCATCGAGCGAGATTCACTAAGGGACACTCCGCGTTGCCATTTCCGCCTCCGCCGGTTTCAACTTACCTTCCCTCCTGTGGCGCGCGCATTGAAGGAAACGGGCGATAACGACATCTCCACAAGCAGCAGACGCAACTGTCATGTTCCGCAGCGTCCACCGCAGTGCAAACGTTCAGTAAGGAAACGTGCGAGACCGCGACGGGGTGGAATCAACGGAAAGCTCTACGGAGTGAGGAAGGGGAACATCGAGCAGGGAGCTCGCCATCGGCTTCTCCTGCCCAAGAAGCTTCCGCGGTGTCCGCGCTTCTTGCGTCACAGCTTAGAAATACTCCGTCCCCCCCCCGCCTTTCCATCTGCGCCGCGCTCCCCCTTTCCCAACCCTTGAACTACAATCGCGCCAATCCATTTTTTCTTTCATGCTGACCTCCACTATGACGCCCTCCCACTAATAACGAATCGTGTACCTCCTACCGTAAAAAACTATCCACAAGAAGCGACTCGCACATATATATCCTCTCTCTCTCTCTTCTTATTTGTTGATGTGGTTCTTCACTTATGATGAGCTGTGTGTGGAAACACCAATTGCCTAATTGCAGCGGTCGTCGCATGGCACACCACCGCTCACGCCAGTCTCTCGTCGTGCAGGAAGCGCCGTACCATGTACAGCGCCACGTCGGGTTGGTCCATCGGCACCATGTGGCCAGCGTCATAGATGCGCACAAAGCTGAAGTTGCCGTAGGCCCGCTCCCGCCCAGCCCACCGGCCCCCGACAGCGAATTCCAAGTTCGGGGCGGCGTTGAAGCCGTCCTTGCCGGGCCAGTTCAACGCCTTCACCCACGCTTCATTCCCCATCCAATTGCAGATGTAGTCCATGTCGCCTGCGTAGATCAGGACACGAATTCCAGCAGCCAACATCGGAGGAAACGTGTAATTAAAGTTGCGATGATAGTCCCGTTGGAACATCTCGTTCACTTGATGATTGCAGTCCTCCCACACAATACCCTGCATTACCCCAAGGGCACGCGTGAGATCCTCTCGCTTCATAAATGCCATCGTGTTATCTAGAGGATAGCACAAGCTCCCTCCGATACAAGGCTTGCGAATATCGTAGTTGTTGAGACCCGAACCACTGTACAGATACGCCATTCTCGTACAGTAGGGATGCGCCTTAGCACAGTCGTCGTTCTGGTCTGTCTGCTGCGCATTACACTTCGCAATGAGATCCAGACACACGGGAAGCATCGAAAGCATTTCATTGTGAACCTCTTCAGAGACGCACGCCTTGCCCAACTGCGCAACGCAGCCTTCCTGTGCCATCTTGGGGTAGTACGGGTACTGCGTGTACGGGTCCGTCAGTCCGTTGCCCACGCCGATCCCCTTCAGGTTG
>JASAOM010000958.1:0-44466 GCA_030849085.1 Borovskyia barvae | reverse complement strand
GCATACGTCGTGCATGTTCTCAGGTTTCTTCCTCCCTTCTCTTGCTTTCTCTCTCCATTACCAGCACACACACCCCTCCCCCTCCTTCTTCACTTCGGTTTTCCCCTCCACCTTTCCTTCAATCGACCCCTTCGGCGTATACGGTACCCAACAGTGCGTCCACCAAAACTTCGCACGAAGAGCGGCCCCAAACCCCGAGGGACGCCTCCGCCGGACGATCGTAAAGGAAGGCGGAGGAGGGACCAGCTCCTATACACCGATGAGCGCCTTGTGGAACACCCGTGCAGCATTGTAGCTGGACTTCCTCGCACTCTTTTGTGGTTGTTGTTGTTGTTTTTCTACACGCCCAACAGACTTTGTATACGCCTATGTTTGGGTTGTGTGTTGTTTCTCCTCTCTCGTTTTCCCTTCCTTTTAGTTTTCATCATTTCCTCTCCCCTTGCCTGTTGTGTGGATGTGCGTGTCGTCCTCCCCTCCCAACCCGCCGCCTTGAGATATCGGACACACCACCATCACTACTACTCAACACACCTTCGTGGTGCTGGTGTTCGTCGTAGATCCAGCGAGACGAGGAAGGCTTAAAGCATCGGTCCTGATTCTTCGATTCCGTCTGTTCTTCTTCTTCTTTTGCCTTGGGGTCTCATAGAGATAAACACCCGTGTGTTGAGGTGGGTACCTGGTCGCAGAACCGACGGTGGGCCCTGTAGGGGGGGACTCGCTGGACGTGGAAAGGAAAGAGGAAAGAGGCATCGTTCGGTTGGGTTGGCGGCGCTGTGAACATATAAAACATATACCGCCCCTCCCGCCAACGAACGTTGCCACATTGTTCTGAATGTGCGCTCCCTTCCTCCCTTCCACTTCTCCACCACCACCACTACTCCTCTTCTTCGATTTTGTTTCTCTGTCTTCTCTCTTCCTTCACGATAACCCTTTCGCATCTATACTTCTCGATGGGTGTCCTCCTCCCTCTGCGGATGATGTTGCGTCGTTGTATGTGTGTGTGTGTGTGTATATGTCTGTGTGGGGGCACGTGATTCCGAACGACAAGTTGATTCTGTGCCTGCTTGTCTTTGCGGGTTCGCCCACCCCTACCCGCACCCGGAGGGGAGAGGAAGCGATGGAGCGAGGGAAAGAACGGAGACGAAGAGGAAAAAGGAGGGCGATATGTCCCACATACAGAGAGAAAAGAAACACGCGTGGCGGGAGGGGAGGGGGGGAGGAGCAAGACAGAGAGAAGAGAGAGACAAAGATGATGATGCCTCTGTGAGAGATGAAGAAATGAAGATGTTGGAAAATGAAGAGAGGATGTATCTCTCAGCGAGGGGAAAGGGAAGGAGGAGTAGCGCTCACACACCTTTGCCGCCTCTTTTCTTCCTTTCCACATGTGTCAGCACCCAACGTACGCCCCGTCTGCGGCTCAGGGGTGTGTTGAGGGGTGGGAGTCGCAAAGATGTGAACACTTCCCACTTTTTATTACCCATTGCTTTCTCTCTCCCTCTCCCATGTTGTGCCGTTGTCTTTCGCCCCTCTGTGGTGAGCTCAGCCTCTACACCTATATGGATGTTGATATACATATTGCCCGCTTCCTTCTCTTCTATGATGTTATCGAGAAGTCTCTAACGTTACTCCCTTCCCGAACCTCGCCGGCGTTCGACCATCTATCTACCTCACTCTCTCTCTCTCTCGCTCGCTCTTCACATAAAATAATATTTTGGTGGATACGGAAGGATCCGTTTTCTCCTTCAGCGCCGCCGTGGTGGTCCACTCCTTCTGTTTTGAAAGCCCTAGTCAGCGCATATTGCACGGCACCGGCACTCCTGTCCCCCTTCCCTCACTGGTCCACCCAAACATCTTGTGGAGGTGGTGCATGATGCCGACAGTACCTAAGAAGGAATCAACTTCAGGTAACGCGGCTACGGATGCGTGTTGGGGCAGTGCGCATCCGCAGAGGACGCCACTCTCCGGCGGTGAGGCGGACACGTCAGCGCTCTCCAGAGACTGCGATGCCCGTCAAGTGTGGAGCGTGTCATCCTCTTGTACTTCTTCATCGGTAGCTGAGGTGCCGCCCTCTTCGCCCATCGAGGTAGAAGCTGCTCAATCACCGTACATCTCCTCCCCTTTCTCCTCGGCTCCATCGGAGACGCCCCGTGTTCGAGCTCCACGGTGCGGTGTGCGTCAGACGACCCTCACCGGAGAATTACCGCTCACCTCCGACTCGCCGAGGTTTCGGCCATCAGAAGGGCAGCGGACGAGGAAAGGGGCGGCACCGCGTACAACTACCGGCAACGGTGAGCGGATGCCCCTCTCGCCCGGCAGCTCAGCGGCGCGACGAAAACGGGAGGCGCCGTCACCACCGCTGAGCGGCCCAGCGGCCGTACCACTGCTTGAGGAAGCATTATTGGCACACCTTAAAAATGCCCTAGGTCACGCTTACATGAAGAGAGCACAGCGTGGCGTGGAGCTTGTAGTGCACGCCAACCCTTGCAACGCAGATTCTGTATTGGATGCCTTGGCTGAGTCGTCGGATGGGCACAACGCCACCACTGCAACGTTTCACGAAGGGGCTTCTGATGAATCTGCACCATGTCCAATCCGTGACTTTGACTTTGCGAGACTTCACGTGGCTCTGCCCTGCTTACAGTACTTTATCTTAAGCGAATGCGCACGTCTGGCGCGTGAGGTGCGTGAACACGGCGGCAACGGCCTCGGTGACGACCCCGCAACGCGTGCGTTTCAGCTGCTCGGCTTCCTTTTATCGATGCTTCGCCGGCACGACACCTTCGCTGCTCTTCTCACATTAGCGTGTCCTTCCTGCCGAGCGGTGGGACTCAGCGACTCCGCATTGGGACATGTCCTCGAGTTTTTGGTGCTAACGCAGCGAACGAAGGTGCAAGAGGTGCATCAGTTGGACAGCAAATGTCTTATCGATCGTCTAGGTCTGCGCGAAGGATGCCATAGGGCGGAAGGAGGAAAGTGGAACATGATGGAATGCTGTCCTTTTGGTGAAGCGCACGCTGTTCTTCATCTCCTGTTTCTCACAAGTCCTTGCCTCACCACATCCTTGCGAGCGGACGCGCTCGACTGGGCGTACGTGCCGATCACACTGCTCCTCTTTCCAGACATTGAGACTGCTGCGTGGCAGCACAATGTCTTGTGGGAACGATACATCGCTATGTGCAGTCGCAGAAATTGCAGCACATTCCCCGCGGGGACAGCCTCGAGGATAAACCGCACGAAGGGGAATCCGTCGGCACGTCCCCGGTGGCCTGCTGTACCCACACCGACGGCAGCAGAGCGAGCGCTGCTTCAGCCCCAAATGGGCGGCCTTTCTTGGGCAGAAGAGCTACTGGCTGCCATCGTACCGGAAGAAGCGGCCCCTCTGTCGTCGCGCATCCGTAGCTGCTACGCTTATACCAGCGCAGATATCTCCAGGGGGGGCTTCTTCACGGCAGATCTAAGGCTCACCGCACCGCTCGTCCGATCCCCACTCAGCACCTTGTCTAGCTCCACCACCACGCTGGTGGTCTATCGAGCACTTCTCTTCTCTCAGATGGAGGTGGTCCATCACATCGCTGAGTCCTACCGTTGCCGCATGTTTGATGAAAACGACGTCGGCGGCTGCACCTGCGGCAGCGATCGTGGTGCGTTGGCCGCACATTTTCTGCTGGAGGAGCATCTCCCTTACTTGGCAGCGCAGCGGCAGCGTCGGGAGGAACGGTACCTCCTCGGTGATAGTGATGATGGTGTGGCAGTAGGCCAGGCGGACGATCCGGTGGATGTGGATATTGCTGCCTCCCAACAGGGAAACAGTAAGGACTGCTGCAGGAAGGCGATCAACTTCTACGCGGCGGGGTCCTTCGCACGCTTCCGGACAATCTTTGAGCTGACGGCCTCCATGAGCCCTTTGCAGCTAGTAAAGTATGTAACGCAGTCCATGAACGACGTAGCAGAACCGCTGCCGGAGTTGTTGGTGCCTCGGCAGTACATTCATGCAGTTCTAAAGCGCCATCAGTTGGAGGATGTGCAAATGATGTGGGACAAGGAATGCGAGGGGTACTCTGAATTTTTATCGGTGCCGCTGTACCACGTGGAGGTGGGTCCGGCTACCAAAGTGCCGCTCGTGCGGTCCAGTGGCATCATGCACTACTGTGCCGCCACGAATGAAATGATCATCATCTGCACGAGCAGTTCTTCTGCTGCACTGCAGGATAGCTCGGCATTCTCATGGAGCTTCGTAGGCGAACCAGTTCGCGGAGGACTTTTGGGCGATGATGTCGGTTTGGGAAAGACACTGACAATGATAACTCTGTGCGCCCTCGACCGCACAATGTTGGAGCGCAGCGACGCAGACGCACACGCGGCTCCACAGCGCAGGGCAGTCGCATCTGCACACATGCTCTGGCAATCGTCTGATAAGGCAGGCTATCTAGGTAACCTGCGGTTCCCATATCAGCCTGCCATTCTGCGCTGGGCATTCGGCAAATTTCGTTCGGGCGTCGCAGCTCACCCGACGAACCTCACGCGGTTACCGCGCACGACACTGGTGGTCGTACCGCTGTCTATCGCCGCGCAATGGATCGAAGAGATTCGCCGCTTCTATCCAGCAGCATCGTGCATTTTGTTTCATGGAGTAAAACGAGCCCGGTACTCCGTGGAGGATCTGAATGCAGCAGATTTCGTCGTCACATCGTACGAGACGCTGTCGACGCACCTCCGTCAGGAGGCTGATGGACTACATTACTGGATGGCTCGTAGCGCAGACAGCGCAGATGACGTAGTGTGTGCGCGTGCCGCATCGCGAGGGTGGTCCAACTGGATGCCATCGGCGCTGCAAACAGCGGTGCAGAGCTACGCAAAGGATGTGGTGTGGCCGGACGACATCGGCGACCAAACCAGCTGGACCTTCAGTGTCAGCTTAGAGGCAAACTGGAAATGTCATCCGAACGAGTGTTCGATAGCACCTCATCGTGTCATAAGCCATAAAGGTTGCAAAAAATGGTGCCGTAGCGAACACTACGGCGAGCGACAAGGTGCCTCAAGGACGGCGCCGCTGGGGGAAACCGCCACTCCTACCACCACCGACGATGGAAGCTGGACGCTCGACTTCAGCAGAGATAACGTGTCGCTAACCCTTCGCTGTCCTGCACTCTCCATCTTCCTCGCAAGAACAGCAGCAGCAGGAGATACCGACACGCCCAGGGATGACAACAGCGATGTGCGCTTAACGGGCGCCTCCGCCGACTTCCTCGACCATGTCTGGGAATTATTGAAATCGTTTGCAAGCACGATCTTCACATCCACCGAAGAGCGGCATCTCTGTCTCCCCAGTGGTCTCTTTGATCCTTCAGACGCAATGTACCACACTGGCGCTTTTCTGGGTTTGCTGTTTAGCACCGACCAAGTTTTCCCACTCTCGACTTCGCTGCGTCATGAGCTGGTACGTCGTGTGTTGCTTCCGCCTCTGTGGAAGGTCATGGCGGAGTACTGGGCAGAAATGAAGTCCCACTACAGCGCTGTGGCCACCGCGGAGGTGACCGGGCGGCCCGCCCTTCGGCTCACAGACCTTTTCTTTCGCCGCGTCGTGCTGGACGAGTCGCAGAAGTGTGGTCCTACGACGTTGTTTCATCTTCTGAACGGGGAGCGGCGTTGGGCCATGACAGGAACTCCCATCAACAACAACAACACTGAATCATTTGGGCATGCGCTGCGCTTTCTACGCATGTGCAGCGCAGAACGCGTACTCGGTCGACATCCCGCACCACGACCAAACCTGTCTCACATTTACGCTGCTGCGCACATACCGGTTGCACCTGGAACACCTCGGTGGAAATATAATCATATTGTATGGCAGGCCGTCTGGAACCTGAGCATGCGAAGTGGTCAGAAAGTCAGTGCTCTTCAGTGCCTGGACCGCCCGGTGGACCCGGGTCTATGTGCGTGTGCCGAATGCTTCCTCCGACATGTGTACGGCATTACAGATGTGGGCTCTTGCAACGCACCAGCAGAGATTCAGGTTTGGCGCCCACCGTGTCGCGCACACAGTGCGGCGTCGTGTCTGCCTAATACATTCTTCGATGTTCTTGCCGTCACCATGGTGCGGCACGAGGGTAACCAGCAGGTGCGTCGCGAAATACAGCTGGCTCCGGTGCAATACTGCGTGCACGAGGCGCCTCTGAGCCCTGATGAAATGACTCTCTACGACCGTGTTGCGCGAGTTATCATGGATGTGGCATCACGCATGCACCGCCAGGGGGTACTCACGATGCGTATGGGTCGCGCGATGCAGTGGGTACAGGATTTGTGCCGGCTTTGTCTGCATCCCTCGCGCGTTGGCAATGAGGCGCTGCTGCGTGGCGATATCACCGTGAACGTCACGCACGGAATACAAATTGCCGCTGCGGACAATACTGGCTTCCCCGACGCAAATATATCTGCCGTGATGGAAAATACGTTTGTTGATGCGACCCCTGCAGAGGCACTAACGTGGGCACGCTCTGTGGCATTTTCAAAAACCGTACACTCATTGGATCAAAGAGTAGAGGTGCCACAGGAAACAGAAGCATCTCTGAAGGAGCTTGCTCAGGTGCCGCCCGTGCCCCCGCAATGTGGTGTATGCATGGATGTGATGGTAGCCCCGACGCTACTTCGGTGTTTTCACCTCTTCTGCAAAGAGTGCTTGTTGGGGGTGGTCGCGGCAAGCCGTACCTTTACCGGCAACCTGAATCCGAAATGTCCGTATTGCAGGGATCGCAAATCGTTGCTGGAGGAGAAGCGGGTGGTGGTGATGGCGTCTCTCGACGCTTGTGTTGTAACAGAGGTCGAGGAAGCGGCAACGCACAACGCTGAAGAGCCTCAAAGCACCTTCGTAGAATTTGAAGAGGAGGGGACAGTACTCGATCGCATCGGTGATGGAGCACGGGTTAATGCACTTGTAAATTTGGTTGAAGAAATCTGGCGTACGCAACCCGATGATGGCGTTCTTGTCTTCTCCAAGTACCCGTCATTTTTGCAGCTAGCACACGACGCGGTGGTAGCACGAGGCTACCAACCGTATATATTGCATGGTGCCCTCTCTTTGGCGCAGCGGCAGCAAGTCATGCGCGCGCTTCAATCGGCCGTCAAAATCAGCGTGACTGGACCACCACCGCAACGCCGCATTCTGTTTGTCACATCCCGCAGCGCAAACGCCGGACTCAACCTTACTTTTGCCAACCACGTTATTTTCCTAGAGCCCAACCTCAACCCAGCGATGGAACAGCAGGCGATAGGGCGCGTCCACCGCTTTGGGCAAGCCAAAGCAGTGTATGCGCACCATATGTATGCACCACGCACAATAGAAGAAGTCATCTATCGGCGCTCAGAGCGGTTGCGAAATCAGGCGGCGGATGCGTTGTTGAACCCACAGATCACAGCATCTCACGGCAGCGTGCCAGACACGCGCGCGCTGCAGCAACAGGCGCAGTTCGGTCGTGTTGCGCCAGCTGAAGTATTGCTGCTCCTCGAATACCCGGTGCAACTGCGGAGCACGTAGTTACTGCGTACTTTTGATAAAGCCTTCTTTCGAAAAGAATGTGTACGTGAGGGGAACGCGCTCGACGGTGACTTTCCCGGCATCAGGTTTACCCCTAAGAACGTGTGCAGAACACCCGTATCGCCTGCAGCAGAAGAGCCTTGCGTCTCCGCCCCGACCCCCTTTCGTGAGCAAAAAAAAAAAGACCCCTTAGTTTTCAAGCACGGCCAACCCGCCCCCCCCCCCCGCACACACGCCGCCCGGACCGGTTTTCGGGGGCCCCATAGGGTGGGGGGGGGCCAAACGCAAAAGTTTGGAAACCCAAAAAACAACCCCCCCCCCTAGCCTCGAGCCCACGGAGGAGACCCCTGGGCCCGAGAGGAAAGGCCCATCTCTCCCTAGGCTACCAAGGAGCCCGGGTGGGTGGCCCCTGAACAAAACGGAAGAGGGGGGGGCGCCCGCCCCCAAAAAAAAGAGACCGCCGGAGGAGTCGGAGGCCGAACCAGCAGGCACCGAAATGTTGGTCACGTGCAAAACACCGATTAGCACTGAACGTTTTCGGAGGTGTGAACGGTGTCGTTGCAGTCATATATCGTAGCTTGGCATCTCCCGGAATGCAATTGAGTAGCCCACCACGTCAGGAGTCGGGGTCTCGCTGATCTCCGCGCCGCGCTCTTTATCTCTGGAGAAGTTAATCCCCTCTTGGAAACCGGTGGGCGCAAACTAGCATTCACGTAGATATTCTGATGTCTAGCGGCGAATGTCAAGTCGGAGCTGATGTTCTAATACTCTTTTTGTGAAGAAGCGCAAATTAAAATGTGATGCTGTAATGAATTCGTGACTTTCGGCGCAGTAACTGGCTAGCCACCCCGCATTCCTCAACACTTTTCGCATTGAAGGTTATTGCAACTTATCCATCTGCTCTTTACCCGAGCTATCTCCGCTCTCGCAGGAAAGGATTCAGCACACCGCACACCTTTTCATTGAGCGGTACGTTCGTTATGTCAATGTTGGTGCCCGTGCGTCCGCATTATCTCCACTGCTTCGAGCGCTCCGTGAAGGTGAAGACTCCACAACGCATACTGCACCAGAGTTTGATCGTGTCTGGATCGAGATCATTTCTCACTTGAAAATCACTTACTGTCATTTCCTTTCGATGATATGATAACGGCGCGTTGGCTGAATGAAAAATGTTTTTTTTTTCACCTCTGCTCTGCTAGCTCTGCACAGCATTCTTTTCTATTGCAACCGAGGGAACATCATATTAGTCGGCGAGGCAGTGTATTGTCTCGAGAGATCTACTTCTGCGCGATAAAAAAAGCCATCAACTGGTTGCAGGATGAGCACCTCGCAGTGTCACCCACGTAATGCATCGTTCGGCAGCCCTTTTCGCTATGCGTGAGTTTCTACGCTTCTGAAAAGAGGAAAACTACTTCTCGGTGCCACCACCCTCCCTTTGATGACATACGTGTTGCAGTAGCCTGTGGTGGACCAGAAGGTAACCTTGAATGATAGCTTCGTTGCAGAAACCTATTGTTTCGTGTGTCGCATAATACCTGATTTTCAGGCACCGCAGAAATTCGAAACTGCGTAAGATCGCTGTCTTCTCTCGTACTGGTTATTTCTTCTTTTTTCAACTGCGATGACGAAACCATATCCACACACACTTTTTCTTATTTGTTTAAGTTCGATAATGCTTGTACTGATTATTGTTCATTCACATGGGGTTCTGGTTATATCGACGCAATTTTCGTCATATCTACTGTGCCGGTCACCGGTAGCTGGCTCAAGAAAAAGGTTGCTTGTCCTATTTGATGGTTTTTTCATGATTGAGAGAAATGCTATTTTTACACCCTCTTCACACCGTAAGCTGGTGAAGGATTGCGCCATCCCAGTCCCGCGAGTAGGTGACAGAAGCGGTTGGAATACATTTGCCGATGTTTTCTCTCTTTTCAAGCTCCGTATTAACTGTATTATTTGGCAAGTGTTGTGGTAAATAATCTAGGGGGCGAAAAGTACTCAACTTTTTTCTCTCTTATGCGTCATTTGAGCTGTACGAGAACAATTGCGTTACTGGTGATAGGGCAAGGGAAAGGTATTTCACTAATGATGCAAATGACCCGCTGCTAGAAGTGGTTCTCGTGTTGAGATTACCGTTACTTTTACGTGCACTGCTACTGAAAACAGTGAAGTCTTCCTGTGATGGGAAAATTAAGAACTCTACCGTATAAAGCGAATAGTAGACGAGAAGCAGCCTGACAATTTTTTAGTGTATTGCCGTTTTTCCTGTGATTTTTTTGTCTACTCTAACAAAAATGGAATTTCATCATCACGATGCTTACATTGTATTCATTTGGACGCCGATGAACACCTCTAACATTTTTTCAACTTTTTGTCACGGATGAATATTCCTACGCTTTCTGCCGGTAAAATTTCCTCCCCGGAACTGCTTCAATGTATTTCCCTACCAAACCCGTAGAAAAGCAGCCACAAAAGCATCGTGTCGTTTCGAAACGGGCTCTTCGGTTATTCTCCCCATCGGTACCATACGAGCAGAGGTTACAGATTTTTTTTTTTGAGAAGTACCTGTGCGGCTTTGTGATAGAAATGAAAATCACCTACGCACTAATGGAAACACTTACCCAACCCTTCGCGTGTGGTATGCTATTCCAGAACATCGGAAATCTCTCAACCACACGTACGGGGATTCATAGCTCGTGAACACTACCCTCACACGTTGAAGGCACCCCAAACCCCAAAAATATCAGGTCGACAAAAAAATTCTATTCTAACTTCCCTTCACACCAGTGGACTAACTTTCTCACGATCTGCCATCCTCGCTACACCTATCGCTAAAAGCTTTCTCCAGTTGCTCTTCAACATCCCGCTCCTTTCATCCCATCGAACATTTCCCACAGATACCGCACATTATCGCACTAACTTCTTTCTTTCCCTTCCCCGTTACGAACGCGCGATGTCTCGCATTTTCGCTGATGTGAGTTCAGCAGCGAAGTGCGCCGCCCTTTTCCCGAAGACCGCAACGGCATGCGAGGAGCTGCTGAAGGCGGCGAAGCACCGCGCGGAGCAGTCGCTGAACGCGATCTACAACATCAGCCCTGCCGACCGCACCTTCACCAATACCGCCAAACGCATCGACATCGTGGCAACCGAACTGGAGGTCTCTGGCAGCCTACTGTCGGTCATCGCGAACGTGTCACCCACCAAAGAGGTTCGCGACGAGGCCACGAAGCGGGTGATGGAGCTGGAGAGCTTCGCGATCGAGAATCTCGAGTCGAACCGTCGCCTATTCACGGCGCTGAAGGAGGTGTGTGCGACGCCGGAGTACGAGGCGGAGTACGCCAGCGGCAAGGCACCGCGCGAGTACACGTACTGGATGGAGGAGGAGCTTGCGAACTACCGCCGCAAGGGTATGGAGCTGCCGGAGCAGGAGTTCCAGAGGGTCGTGCAGCTGCAGAAGGACCTATCGTCACTGAGCACGGAGTTCCAGCGCAACATCAGCGAGGATGCGACGGTGGTGCACTTCACGGCAGACGAGCTTAAGGGTGTGCCGGAGGGCGTGCTGACGGCGCTGCAGCGCACGGACGGCGGCGAGTACACGCTGAAGATGGACTATCCGACCTACTTTGGCGTGATGAAGAACTGCGAGGTGGCTTCGACGCGGCGGGCGATGTCGCGCGCCTTTAGCAGCCGCGCGTACCCGGTGAATGACGCGATTCTGAAGAGCATCATCGAGAAGCGCCACCAGCTGGCGACGGCTCTGGGCTACCCGTCCTTTGCGCATCTGTACATCTCGGACAAGATGGCCAAGACACCGGAGACGGCGCAGGCCTTCATCGACGACCTGGCTCCGAAGCTGCAGAAGAAGTGGGCCGCCGAGGCGGAGCTGCTTAGGGCGCACCTGCACCCCAGCTGCACGCTGTCGCCGGCTGGTGAGATCGAGGAGTACGACATCTCCTTCATGATCAACCAGATCAAGAAGACGCTGCTGAACGTGAGCGAGACGGCAATCCAGGAGTACTTCCCGATGGACGCGACAGTGAAGGCGCTTTTCGACATCTACCAGGCCTTCTTCAACGTGACCTTCACGCAGGTGGACAACGGCACGGATTTGTGGCACAGCGACGCGAAGACGCTGGAGGTGAGAGACAACAAGAGCGGCTGCGTGTTGGGCTACATCGTTCTCGACTTGTTTCCTCGCGAGGGAAAGTATTCGCATGCGTGCTGCCATCCCGTTGTGCCACCGGTCGCCTTGACAGACGACTGCAAGGAGTTCTCCCCTGCACTGGCAGTGGTCATCGCAAATTTTCCTGCTGCCACAGCGGACCGCCCCGCGCTGTTCCTGCACGACGACGTGGAAACCTTCTTTCACGAGTTTGGTCACGCGATCCACGGCCTCATGGGCCGCACGCGCATGTCCACCTTCACCGGCACCCATGTGAAGCGCGACTTCGTGGAGCTCCCGTCACAGATGCTCGAGGAATGGCTCTGGGAACCAGAGATTTTGCAGATGGTAACCAGTCACTTCAAGACGAAGGAGCCGCTCCCCCGCGTGCTGATCGACGCGAAGGTCGCATCCAAGAACGCTTTCAGTGGCCGTGACGCGTTGCGTCAGCTGCAGTTTGCCACCTACTCGCTGGAGATCTTCGGACGGCCCTTCTCGAGTCAGCCACGAGAGCATCTTGACACGACGCAGCTCTTCCACAACATCGAGCCGCGCTTGATGGCGGGGGTTCGCTACCAACAGGACACCCACTTCGAGAGTGCTTTCGGCCACCTGACTGGCTACGGCGCTGGTTACTATGGCTACATGTGGTCGAAGGTATTTGCCCTGGATGCCTTTGAGTACATCCGCTCCCGCAACGGCCTCCTCGACCCGAAGCAGGGCAGCCACTATGTGGACTGCATCATTGGTGTGGGTGGCAGCCAGGATCCGAACGACATGCTTGTGAAGTTTCTTGGTCGTGAGCCGAACAGCGAGGCGTTCCTTCGTAACATCGGCGTGTAGAGTCACTGTCTTCCTTGTGACGGAAGGAGAAGGAAAGACAACGTGAGAGCGAAAACGATGCAGAGTAGAAAAAAAAAGAGCTTTCCCAGTTGACGGGGGTGACTGAAAGGCTTCATGCGCTGCCGCTTTTGTAAGGGAGCGGTGGTGTCTTCGCTCTGCCTTCTCTCGTTAATCCTCCCCCCCCCCTCTCCTCTAATCCTCCTCCTGCACACCCGAGAACACTTAAGAAAGGCTTCCCCTCCCCCGCGTAGCACCAGCATAGGGGCAAGAAGGGAGAAGGAAAAAAGAAAAGAGGTGCCTCTCGACGATAATAGTCCTCTTCTTCTTATCGGTGCAGAGGCACGGTTGCACGCCTCTCCCTCCTCACCCCATCACCCTTGAACCTTTTCCTGCTCGGATGTGGGAGGGAGAGAAACTTCGTTCGTTGTGGATCTGTTTTATACCAATGCTGGTGTACGTGTAGGAAGGGAGGGAGGGGGAGGGGGGGTGATGCACACTTGAGTTCAACATGTGGTGATACCTCTTTTCGGCGTCGTGTTTCGTATACTAGGAAGAAAAAAAATGAACCCCCCGAGAAGAATGGTAAAGCAGGGCTGAAGAATAGAGCCCAGTTGTTTCCAGATCACTTGGAGAAAAGAGGAGCATGGACGACTGGCTTCCACTCTACCCTTGTGACGTACCGCAGACCACTTTCGTGAGCGTGACCATGATGCATTGGCGCGCAGCAAAGGGAAGTGAATCATTGGCATTCGATCTTCTCGCCATTCTAATCCGTCTTCTTCCTCACCAACCCTTCCCGCTAAATCTTGACCTGACGGCTCTGTGTTGTTGCATTTCTCCTCACTAAAGCATCTGCACCGCCCCTCCCTTCCTCCCCCCCCCCTCTCCTTCTCTTTGCATCTTTTCGTGGAAAAGAATGGATGTATGCGCGTGCCTACGAGGAGTCGGGAAATAATGAGAGCGGTAGGCTCTTGGCAGCGCAACTGCATCGGTGTGAAGGATAATGCTTAGACTGCTACGGAAAAAGGCTGGGTTTTCTGCTTAGTTGTGGTTGTTTCAAGGATCTTGGGTCGTGTGCAAGTCCTACGCCTTCTTACCCCCTCCCTCCCTCACGATTTTATCGTGTTTCCCACCGTGAAGCCATGACGGAAGGAGTGGAACGAAGAAGTCTGTAGAAAACGAAAGTCACGAACGCCACGCATTGGATGGAGTTCTCCTCGTCCACCTCCTCAGACGGAGAACTGGAGGAGGAACTACGACGTAACTACCGTCGAGAGTGTACGGAGCAGCGTGGGATCGTCCGTGCCTCCTCCTCAGAGCGTCAACGAGCACTTCGCTTTCCTTTGCCAAACGGGCACTCCGTTGAGGTGCGTCAAGGCACCATCTACATTCCGACGCGAGAGGCTTACGTACATGTCTTGCAGGCTCGCCGCCGTCCAGAGCGGTGGTTTGGGGATGGTCGCATACCCATTCGCCGACGTCGTCCGTTAGCGCCACAGGCCGTAGTCCTGCAGCGGGTGCTGGGCAACGCCGCGGAGGGGCGGCTGGAGGAGGTCAGCCTCTCCGAGGCGACGGAAAACGACTTTTATCTCTTCAAGGGAGTGCGTGGGTCGACCCCCCTCAACGACGAGAGCGTCGGTGGAACTTCGACGAAAGTATCGCACCCGATCATGCCCACCGCACATCTGAAGCCATCGGCGTGGCAGGATCCTTTCTCAGACACGCGGTATCAACGCATTACGAGCATGCGTCCCTGGCGCTTTGCCGCCGACCACCCTCGCACGTTAAGCAAAGCAACCCACGATGCGTGGGATACGACCGGGGATTTCCTTAGCCCCGCCGACGTGTGCTGCTACGACACCCACCTCGGTATCATATGGAGGTTTGCCCCGCGGGAGCGGGCTCTGTACGTTGTACGGTATCACGGTGCTGGTGACGGCGGCGAGTGGGGCAGTGATGGCCGTCGCGCCCCATTCCTGTCGCACACGCTCGTCTCTACTATCCCGTACTCTTCTATAACGGCGATCGGTATAGCATGCATACAGCTTTCAGGCCTCGAAGACGATGATTCCGTGGGTAACACGTCTGCTGAACGGAATGCCTATGGTGAGCGATGCCGTCTTCTCATATTTGGCACCACACAGGTGGTGTGCCTTCTTGTGTACTACAGCTCCGACGTTCCTTTTCGAAGCGTGGAGGTGGCGGCGGAGGTGCAAGTGTCGTGTGTGGGGTCGATCTCGCTGCACGTGCCCGCCGTCACGTGCTGGTGCACCAGCGGTCGGGTGACGGAAGGTGCATGGCCCACCTCTGCATCGCTTTCCTTCTTCGTTGGCGCTGGGCGCAGCATATACAAATGGGCGTGGCCACAGCAGTTGCAGTCCAACAGAGACCTTCATCGGATGCGGCTTACCTCCTTTGCCACGACTGACGTCACTGCGCTGGTGACGCACACCGGTGTCTTTGGGGATTCCACCGCGCCAGCTGTGGTGGCCGGTATGCGCAACGGCACCATCCAAGTCGTCCCTGCCTCGGAAATGAATCGACAGCGTGCCTTTGGGGGTGGTTACCGTGTGGCCTTCAACACCGTCACACGGCACAGTGGATCGGATATCACTGCGATGTACCAAGTATCGCGTCTACCCTATGGAGTTGTGTCAGTAGCGCGTAACGGTGAAGCAAAGCTCTGGGATCTTCGCTTCATGGGAGCCGAAAAGGAACCTGTGCTCACACTTCTCGCTTCCCAACCGGGCGGTGGTCAAGTTGGGGCGTGCAGCACCTCGATGTCAGGGTGGATCTTGGCGTCTGCCTCTGCTTCCGGTGGACTTGTGTGTGTGGATGCAATACGGGGCACTCGACTCTTCCACACCGATCAGAACGGCTCGCCTGCGACACGGGTGGTACTGGGCTCTACCAACAGCCGTGACTTCGAGCTCTACGCTTTCAGCCCACACCTCATGGAGCGCTACCAACTGCGTATTTAATTATCGGGGGAGGGGAGGGAAAAGAGAGGGACGGTGGTCTGTTACAGGAACGGAATAGTAGGTTCTGCTTCTCACTTTGTTCTTCTGTGAGTAACCGCATCACGGGCGAAAGGTGACAGTGCTGGTGGGAGGAGATGCACTCAGGGAGAAGAGAGAGGCTTGGGGCAGGGGGGGGGAACTTCAACATTTTTTCGAGTGATGATGCACAGTGTGCACTCTTCTCCAGTGGTGCGACTCCCTTCCCACTCTGTCTTTCAACACCACCCTTATATAGAGATACATATATGGGTACGCGTGTACGCAGCCCCACTCCAACCACATGGTTTGTTAATTTCAACGACTAACATGTATAGCTCTTCTGTATTGGGATGGGCTGTGTCTGAGGAGGGAAGGGGGAGGCCGTCCCCCACGAGCACTGGATTACTTCAAATGCAGCGCGAGTAGCATTTTCTCTAACATTGATGGAGAAGAACCTCTTCCAACACACGCAAACGCGCATGTAATGCAGACAATAAGGTAACTAGGTTCTTGTGGCGGAATTTTTTTGTTCTTCTCCTCGCCGTGACGTCGAGGTGTAATGAGGTGACTGGAGAGAGAGAGAGAGAGACGGGAAGGAAAATGTGACATCAAGGACGGTCGGAAACACTCAACTTGCCATTCGCTTGTTGGGCCTCCCACGCTTTTTTTTTCGTAAGTCCAGCATTTTATGATGTCCTTCTTTCTCTCCCTTCCACTATTTTGTTGTTGTTGAGGGTGACCCACCAAAACTGCCCTTTCCCCCCACCCCCGCCCTGCAACCGCTCGCCATGGCTTCTCTTCTTCAACTTTCGTTGCTGCTGGACACCCCCCCCCCTCTCACCTTCCTGCTCCCCGTACATCTTCTTTTGATTCACTTCACCGCCACCGTACCCCACAACTTCACATACCCATCCCATCTCTACCCACCTGGATATCATTCGACGATACGGCAACAGCTCCTTCTTTCGTGGGTTTTTCTTTTGTGTGTGGGGGATCTGCGCGTTTCGACCTTGTTGTTCGCCTCCCCACCCGTTCTCTCTCTCTCACTGACTGTATCCTTCTCTTCTTCGTGTTTCATATATATATATATATCCTTCTCCTCTCAGGGGGATTGAAGTAGGGACCGATGGGCATCTGTGTAGCCCGCCCATGCACCCCCTTTGCTGCTACAGAGGATGAGCTGGAGTCATCCTCTCTCAAAACAGAGCCTTGCTCCATCCTGACACTCCCCCTCTTCAAAGATACATCCACCGTCGGCTCGGAAGCAGCACAGGAGTCACTACCAGCAGAGAAGCCGTTCTCCGATTACGATGGGCAGGTGTGGCAGCACGTGCTGGAGACACAACAGCAGCAGAATCCCAAAGAAAATGTAGATGCCTTCCAAGAGCAATGCTCCTCTTCCGTAGCCATTTTGCAGCGCATCAGCTTACTACGGTCTTCCTCACGGACAGACAAGGTGTCCTCCCTCGATGATGTTACCGCAGCGAGTGGTAAAGGGATGGATAAGGAGGAGGAGGCGACGAAGGGACGATCGATAAAGCACATTAGCATCGGAGACCGAGGCCGACGTCTGAGTCAAATGCTGAACAATGTTTACGCCCAATTGACCGCCATCGCTCCACGCCGCTCTAGTGAACCGAAGCAGGAGTATCTGAAGCGTGTCTTCGCGCTCGTAGACACCAGTGGCTGCGGGAAGATCAGCCAAGATCAGCTTGCTCGCGCGCTTCACCACTATGCCGGTTCCCGTCTCTCCTTGGCGGTGATGATGCAGGCGGCAGACCATAACAAGGATGGATTCCTCAGCGAGAGCGAGTTCATCTCGTTCTTTCTTCGCGTAGAAAGCGGGGACGCGTGTCTTCAGGCGGACCTGAATGAAGCCCCGCCCGCGGCACCTCAGAAGAGCCTCACCGGCGATGTCCTCGCGATCGACACGGCCAAAGGGAAAGCCACCCCCTCGCTCCTCTCTCGCTCCCACCCCCTTCGTCTGGAAGGGGGATCTCGGATGGGGATGGGCATGCGTGGACTGCAAGTGACGAACTTTCAGAGTCAGCCTAGCCGTATCAAGTGCATCGCCCTTTCCCCGGATGGAATGCTCTACGCTGTTGCCCACTGCACAGACAAGGTGGCGCACCTGTACACCATGCGTGACGGCGCGGAGGTACGGCGGCTTTCAGGCCATCAAGGCGCCCTACTGGATGTTGTCTTCTCGACCAACAAGAAGCACGTCGTCACCGCAGCGCGCGACAACTTCATGGTCGCCTGGGATCGCACCGTAGGCCTCGAGTGCAGCTTTGTGGAGCACCCCGGCATTGTAACGGCCGTGGCGCTGAGCTACGATGGCAGTTACATCTTTACAGGATGCCAAGACAACCTCGTCCGTAAGATTTCTGTCTCCAAGGCGAAAGCTCGAGCCGTGCTGCCGCACATTCCTTCGGAGAAACCAGGTGTCATCGTAGCCCTCGCTGCACAGCACACGAAGAACGAAATAGTGTCGTTCTCGAGAAGCTGTGACCAGTGCGCGTACGTCTGTAGCGCTAGCCATCTGCGACTCGTTGCACAGCTTCGGGGCCACCAGACCCTGGTATGGAAGACGTCCTTCAGCGCGGATGACAATCTCCTCTTCACCTGCTGCGAACGCCGTATCATTTTGTGGAATACCACCTCCTTTTCCTCGGTTGTCGTGTTTGAGAGTTTTATGTACAGTCCGCGCACCTCACCTGCAGTAGAAGCCCTCTGGACCACAGCTACCTTTGCCAGCAAGGAACACGCTAGCCTTCTCTTCTGCTTCAATTCCGTAGGTCAGATACATTTGTTCAAATGTGACGAAACCAATAAGAAGGCTTCCATCATGGATATGCAGTTGCGGTCCAGCGTGTACGCGGCGTCCGACTTTGTGGACAACGTCATGATGTGTGGCGACGACTTCGGCAACGTGTATCGCGTGTGCATCACATAGGTACCCACAGAGAGTCCCCCATACGTGTGGAGAGGAAGAGGAGTTGAGGAACCATCTTCAACAAAAGAGGGATTCGAGTGTGTGTCGAGGTTGGCATACTATGCTGTTGATGTTTTTTTTCGTTTTGCTTTCCTCCTTCCTCTTTGTTCTTTTTGTTTGTTTCATTTCTATTCAATCCTATATATATATATATATATATATATATATATAAAGAGAGAGTAGTAGTAGTAGTCGGAGTGAGTGTATATACATGTATGTGTGTATGTGCATGTGTGGATCGATATTTATATTTATATATATGTATACTCTTTTGTATGCATTTTTCCAGAGGGAAGATTGTTTTATGATTCGCACTATCCATTTTCTTTTGTGCGTATGTGTGGTGGGTATTTGGCTTTTTGGCCATGGAAAAGGGGAGGTGGCTTTGTATCGTTGAGTGTTTCTTTTTTTTTTCATATCCTGGCCGGTGTTACGCTGCCTTTTCTCTCCCTCTCTATTTGATCTATCTTACGTAGGATCGATCATGAACGATGTCTGGAATTCTTTTTCTTCTGCGCTGTTGCTTTTTCAGGGGGGAACTCCTCTTCTGCTTTTTTCTTTGCTCATCGATCGCACGCTCATTCCTCGCTAAGGAATCGCTTGAATGGCGGGGCAAAGGGAGGGGGGAGGGAGGAGCGCGCCTCGCTCTTCTTCCCCTCTGCAACCCCCTTTGCCAACACTTTTTCCACCCTTATGTCCCGTGGTGATGGCTTCCTTTCCTCTCTACATATATATATACATATATATTCTTTCTCAAAGGAGAAAGGGGGAGGTATTCTGTAGAAGTATCATCCACCGTTACGGGTCGCATCACCACCACCCTTTTTCGTTGTTTTTCCTGGCCTCTGGCCTTCTATTCCTGCTCGCCCCCCCCCCTCTCCTCTCTCTCTCTCGCTGTGCAGTACAACATGTCTCCTTGGAGGGAGACGAGACGAGAAGAACCCCTGAAAAGAAGCAGCACAGGAGGAGGACGAGAAAGATGTTTCGGAAGGAGATGCGTGTTTGGAGGGTGATGGCTGCGAGACGAGGGTGGCACCAACTTTCTCGGATATGGATAGAGGAAATGGAAGAGGGGCAATGGTGTGTTATGCTGTCGCCTTTGGGGCATTTCTTTCATTGCACTCTCTCCCTTCCTCACCCCCTTGAAGGATAACCGCTCATGGAGAGACAGAGAGAGATGTATACGCACGGCTACAATATTTACGTAGCTGTTTCATCGGTACACCGACACACACAGGAGAGTTATCCTCTTCGGTTTCCTTTTATCCTTTCGATAAAAAAGTATGGCTTTCATGAGGCTCAATGGAGGGGGGGGAAGGAGTTGGTGTGTATTCGTCATATACGCAAACTTGTGCAAACGAGAATACAGTATGTATGTATCTGTATGTATGTCTCGCACAACCAACCTTTCAAGACGCATCCCCTTTCCTCCTCCTCTCCTCGCCCACACTGTATAGAAGTATTGGGAACATACGCACGCATATATATACATATGCGAGGGCGAGGGGAAGATGCTTGGTGGTGAGCCAGCGATGCATTAGGTTATCAATTCTTTACTTCTTCTCCTTCTACTCCCACCCACCCTGTGTTTCTCATTTTGTATGCATTTCTGAGAATCTTAGTGAGCTCACGCCCTTCGGCGCCTCCGTTTCCGCTCTGTCGTGTGTATGCTCCTGTGTGAAAGGACCCCATGGTGTGAAGCGTGGGTAGCAAGCCACTTGAGAAGCTCACCATAATAATTTTTTTTTCGTGTGCAGTTTAACGGGCCGGATCTTTACTCATGCACCCGCGCTACTCACCATAAGAAAGAAGAAGAAATAATAATAATAAAGGTGATGAGAAAGAGAAGTTGTGGCCCGTTTGCTTCTTTTTTTCGTGTGTGGGTGTGGGTGTGGGGGGGGGGGGGGTTGCGTGCTCCATACACTCTCTCTCTCTTTCCATACACACACATAGATATATACGCACGTGGCCATGCTCTCTAGTCTTTCTCATCGCCCCCTTCCGAATCAACGTGTGTGGGAATCTCAGCGTGCTGCGTAAAGTACCCACACTCCTCCCCCCGACTCGTCCTCTTCCGCTTTTCTCGTTTCGCTTCTATGTGTGTCCATCTCTTTCTTTGTCGTATCAGCGAATACCACCGCTGCTGTTATCCCTTTTAGCATTATGCGGCGTCTTCTTCCCCACCACCTCTCTCCGCTTCCTCGTCCCTTTCACGTGAGAGGGGAGGAAGAGAAGAAGGAGGGACAAGGCTAGCCAAATGCAGGCGGTCTCATGTGCAGAGCACCCGTGTAGGTGTGTGTGACTTTTTCTTCCTTCCAACCAGCCAACTCCCCCCCCCCTCTCGCCCGCCCTCCCCTTTCCCGTGTTGGTTCTATCCTTTACTCCTTTCGCTTCCTTTCGGTATCATTTTTTATCTCCTCGAACGCACGTTTGTCTTTGTCTCCCTCCCTCTCCCTTCCCCCCCCCTTTTTTTCCCGTAAAGGATCTCTTTTTTTTTGTACCCCAGCGCATCTCTCGCCTTCCTTTCTCTCTCTCTCTCTCTCTCGTCATAAAGTCCTCCTCCCCCCTCCCACACACACACACACACAACTGTATGTGTAGCTCACAAATGAAGTTTGAAAAAACTTCTCGCCCTTTCCCCCCCCCCTCCCCCCTTCCCCCCTTCCGTTATTCTTTTCCTCACCGCATAGGTCTACCCCATGCAGTTCGAGGGGAAGGGAAGGGAGGGTAAGCTCCAGCTGCTTCAAGCGCTCTTCCTGTTTTTGTATTTATGCTTTCCCTCCCCCTCCCCCTCTCTTTTGCTCAATGATTCCCCAACGGGGCATCTCGAACGTCGCCACGCTCTGCTAATCTTTCTTTTTCTTCTGATATATATATATTTTTCGAAATATCATCCACCCTCTCGTGGGGAGAGGAGAGTACGTTGCTGAAGCTCTTTGCCGCAGCTTTCCACATTTCGGTTTGTCCGCTTCGCTTTTCTCCGACGTCATCGATTTCTCTCTCCCTCTCTCTCTCTCTCCCTGATGGCCTCGTATCAGAGCGAATAGGCGCATACAGAAAACGGTAAGGAGACTTGATAGAGAAGATGCAATGGACAATAAGGGGGGCGACAAACTTGCTGTGTGCGCATTCGGACGTGATCTGAGGCACATGTTGCTTTTTCCTTTATCCTTTCTTTCCGCTTCACCCCCCCCCTCCTCCCTCTCTCTCTCTCCCACCCACCCCCGCACCTCTCGTCTCAGTTCATCCCTTCTTCCCTCTGCATCGTCCTTCCTGTCGACGTGCACCATCTCATCGAAGCAGAAGGGAAAGGGGGATGAATTTCTCATCAAAGAGACGACGCTTGGAACTTCTCAGCTTTGTGAGAACAGTTGACACAGCTACTGCTCACTATTTCTTCTTCTCTCTTCCTCTTTTCCTTTCCTCCCTCTCCGCCTTGAACTTTGTCGTTGTTATTCTTTCTGTGGTTGTGCTTCTTTTCGTAGGTCCCCCCTCTCCCTCCCTTTTCTATACTTCAATGTGCATGCTTGGGAGGGGGGTGGTATGCACGGGTTCACTGTCCTTCGGAATTTTCTTTGTTGCCCTTCCCCCCCCCCTCCCCCCCTTGCCCTCCATCTTCTCCAACAGATGCGCAAGTGCACCTGTGTGTGTGTGTGTCGCTTCACTTTTGAATGGATATGGGATGTAGCTTTACAAAGCAGAGAGGGAGAGATGAAGAGAGTGATGCTCTCCCTCGGGAATCCTCGCGCGTCGCACAAGTGCACCCACGCATATATGTACACATTTTTTCGCTTGTTATGGTAGCTTTCCACACCCAAAACATATATATATATATATATATACTGAACGTATCTTCAAGGGAAAGTGAAACCACAATGCAAGTGCGGGTCTTGTTTTGAAGAAAAAGGCAAGGAAGGGAAGCGTAGAGAATCAGCAATGGGGGAAAGAGGGTGCGTGTGGTGAGTGTACGATAGAGTCGCAGGCAATGGGTAATCGCAGCCTCGCCCCGCCCACCCACCCACAATTCTTATATGAGTGATGGCCATCGACAAGTTCGCTCGACACTTCTGAACATAAAAGTTTTCTGCAAAAAGAACTTACAAAAAAGAGGAAGAAGTCCTGTGTATGCACGAATGTGTGTACATATATATTTATATAGTAAGCCCCCACCACCACTACCAGCCTTAAAAGGATGATCCCTGCATGCAGGAGGTGAGACGCTGGGGATATGCACACCATTCACTCGAAGGGAAGAGAGGAAAGCAACTCAGGTGGAAGCGTACTTTTGCAGGCCTCTGCACGGTTGCCTGCGTTGTTACAGCCGTGCCAGCCACTACCCTACACCAAGAAAGGAAGCAAAGCAACAATTCTCTCTTTCGTTTTGTTCTTTCCTCATCCCTCCTGTGAGTGTGTGATAAAGAAGGGGGGGAGGAGGTTACCTCGGGACTTGATACACTCTGTCCTGCTCTTTGGAGAGAGAGTCCCTCCTTCCTGTCCTATCTCCCTCTCTCTATATATATATAAAGGCACCACCATCACATCGTCGCACGCCCATACATTTCTGCGTGTAGTTATTTCGATTTCTGCTACCGCTGCTCCTTTTTTTCTGCGGTTGTTCTAGCCTTTCTTCCACTTTGCACTCCTCCTCCACTTACCTGCACTCACGAAAGGAAACACTTTCCTCGGAAAGAGGGAGCCGGAGGGGTACGCGATGAGCGCTCTTGTGACGAGCATTGTGGAAAGCGATGCGGGGGAACGGCTTACTACAGCGCAGGTGCAGGCGCTGGTGGGCCTCTGCACGGCCACGGTGGTACCCATGTCGCCCTCACACACCCTCTTTACCAAGCTCTCGGCCACCATAGCCTCCCTTTCCTGTCCCGCGGACGCCCTCTCTGTACTACACCTTAGCCTCCTGCTGAGTATTGAGGAGTCGCACCGGGATGCGCTGCTCGAAGCCGTGGAGACGCACCATAGCATTGTCCAGGCCCTTGCCACCACGAGCATGGCGGCTCTCACAGAAGCTGCGGCAGAGGAGAGTGGTGGCGCTGCAGCCGTTGCGGTGGACGACCACCTTCGCTTTTTATCACTTCTCGTGCTCGTCCTCCTCACGACAGCAGAGGGGCCTCTGAAAGCGGGGGACCTGATCGAGTTTATTAGCGGGGATGCGCGTAGCACCGTACGAGTTCTCGTCTTTAGCTACGGCAGTGTGTGTGGAGCCTTACCAGGAGTCTCCCCTTTGGTGGCTCCCGGGCCATTCCAAGAGCATCTTGCCACCTCTCTCATGGAGGTGATGCGCCAGCTCATCTTCTGGACTACCTTCCAGCGATTGAAGGCTCTTCCAAGCGGGGGCACCTCAAAAGAGAAGGGTTGCGCTTCTGCGACGGACGTGACGCCCATGAGCACGCTAGCGAACCACTTCCGGCTGCATGTCGATCAGATCGCCATGCTCTTCATCGCACACGATCTTTTTTCTTACATGTGTGTGTTCCTATCGCATCTGGCACAACGCGCGGCCGGATTGCACCGTGGCGACCCCCACGGCGCCGCGCTGCAACCCCTTTGGGAAATTCATTTTGACCTCCTTCATGGTCTCCTGACACGTACGAGTGAGCGCACCGGTGCCCTTAGCAAAGCGCTGGGCAAGACAAGTCTCCTCAGCAGCGTGTGCGCTTCTCTCATGGAAGCCCTTTCTCCAACGAAGACCCTTTCCCCGGCGGCGCACCCGACGCTGACGCTGTGCGTGAGCGTGGCGGCGACGTTGAGCTACCGCAACGGTGCAGCTCGTGTTTTCTGGGAAAACCACGCAAATATCCTCCATGCCGTTGCCAAGACCGCGCTAGCGGTGTCGCCGGGCTCCGTCAATGGTGAGCATGCATCCGCAAAACTGATCGCGCAGGTGGTCCGTCTTGTGGTGAACTCCAAGTCTCTCCTCCCCGTTCCTTTTTTGCGATGTGCGTGGGGCGGCGAGAGGTGCCCCAATCCAGACTGCCGTGTGCTGAGTGACGCCGATCGATACTACGTCGCCCGTGCGCTTAGCAACCCCAAGCTCCGCGGCCGACCCCTCGACATCGACAGTCCTTCTTATGACGCGCTCAACTGTATTTTCTGCCTTCGTAATGTTGCACCGCTCACGGCAGCTCCGCAGAGGGGTGACTCCCCCGACCTGCTTCAGCAGCAGGATTTGGGAGGTGGGGGACGGAGACGTCGAGGACGGCGTCGCCCGCACCGTCGTGGGAGAGGTGCACTTCGTCGTGCGCGTCGCCAGGAGCGACATCGCCTCTTGCTGCAGCGCAGCACTGCTGCGGCGACTGGTGTGGATGATGAACTGACGCAGCATCTGTTGGAGTCCCTGGACATCGAGAGTGACTCGACGTCCAGTCAAAGCATCAGCGGCACTGGCAGTGACGCTGGAAGTGATGCGGAGATAGTGCCGCTTGCTATTGATCTCTCGCCGTGGCGACAGGAATCCTCCATCCGATCGTCAATACCGATGCGATACATCTGCAGTCTCTCTCTATCGGTGATACGCTCGTCCCCCGTCTTGTCTCCAACGGGGTACTACTTTGATGAGGACGTCATTCTGGATTACCTGCAGCACTACCAGGTTTGCCCCATCACCGGTGCGCCGCTGTCCCGTTCTGATCTTGTTGTAGATACAGAATTGAAAGAGGAGCTAGATAAACTCCGCTCCAATTTTTTGTAAAGTGTGAGTGAAGGTGATGATGGTGGCAGCAAAGTGGCGGGAGGCTGCCTACCAGAATTTCAAAAAGGAGAGAGAAAGAGAGAGAGTGACTCGAAACTACTTCTTCATCCTTTACTTCAACTCTCCCTCTCTCCTGCACTGCCATATGTTGATTGTGCAATCCACTGCGATGGCGCTGAGGATTTTTTTGTGACGCAATGTAAAAAAAGGACCACAACGTCCGCATGCTGGAGTACGGAAATAGAGAGAGAGACTCTTCAGTGTACGTTGCATATTTGCACGTGTGAGTGTGTGCGCCTCTCTCTCTTCATGGAAAGAAGGGGGTGGAAGGAGGAACAAAAAAAAGAAAAAGAGAAGGTGGAACAGCTACGAGCCTGTGACATCGCTGAAAATCTACCGGGGCTGCTGCTCTTGACGAGCTTCATGAGGTTTTGTATGTAGGTGTGTGTGATCGAGTTCAAAGTGTATTTTTCTTCGAATAGGCCGCGATAGGCATGACCTCTTCGTCGGCGCTGACCTCTGTCGTGCAAGCACCACGGTAGCCAGCTACATACCTCTCCCGCGAACCCCGCTCCATTGCTTCCTTCGGTAGCATCGTTGCCTCTCGCGTGCATTCATCAGGCATGCATGCACATGTACATACATATATCCATTGATTGATTAGTAATTTGCACATCAAATGGGCCCCTTCCCCCTCCCACCTCTGCCGCTACCATCCCCCTCCCTCTCTCCTTTTCCTCGCGGCAAGACGCCACAAAGCCTTCCCTCTCTTTCTGCCACATTTTAGGGTGTGGGGCTCCCTCCTCCCCCCTTCACCTGCCAAGCCTTCTCCGTCCCGCCCCCCCCCCTTCCCCTTCTTCTTCTTCTTTTTTTCTTCAAGCGAAGGGAGGTGCCACCTTCGCTCCTTTCTTCGCGTCTGAGGGTGTACGGTTAGCATCTCTGTTGTCGTTGTGGGTTCTTTCTTTTTTTCGGGGGGCAGGTGAGGGAAGTCCAGCCTCTTTTGTTTTCTGTTTTTCGCCGCTCTCCTCCTCCTTCTCCTTCCTTTCCCTGCCTTATGATGCGCCGCTTTGCTCTGCCGTCGCCGGCGATGGTGACGTTGGCCGGCACTTTTGTCCGCCACGCCACGGCCGCGGCGGCGGATAAGAAAGCCCTATGTGCCCCCGACTTTAACGACGACACCACGTATCGGGAGCGGTCCACGTGGTACCTTCTGAAGGCTTTGGCGCTGCTGCGGCTGTGCAGCATCAATTATCTCGCCACCAACTCGGTTCCATTAATGAAGGCCACCGAGAAAGTACTGGGCAGTTGTCTCACCTACGATATTTTAGTGAAGAAGTCTTTCTACAACTACTTCTGCGCAGGCGAAAATGATCAGGAGCTTCGGAAGACAGTGCTTCGGCTATCGAAGAACAACATCGGCTCTGTCTTGGACTACGCGGCGGAGGCGGATACGGCAGGCTTCGCTCCGGAGCCGGGGGAGGCGGTAGGTCCCGTCATATCCATGTCAGATCTCGTCACCAACCCCAACATCTCCTATTCGATGGACGAAGGGCTCTTTGATGAAAACATGAAGCTCTACATGATGAGTATCATGCACGCCTCTATATATAGCCCGCGGGACGCGGCGGGCGTGACGGCGGTCAAGGTGACGGGCATGTGTGACCCCCAGCTCCTGGCGCGTGTGTCCGCATTGCTGATGTCCGTGCATCAGAGCTGGTGCCAGCACTTCACCAACGAAAAAACTCCGAAACTGGAGGAGTGCCGAGTGGTGATGGGAGTGCACCGCAAGCATCAACTCTTTATCACATACGACCAACTGCGGGAGGGGTTTGGCAAGTACAACCCCGCCAACAAACTGTCCGATGAGATGTTCAACGACATCATATCGCAGCTCGATCCCCAGAGAGCCGGCCGAGTCAGCTACTTTCAATACAAGGAGATGCTGACCAACGCCATTATCGCGTTGGAGCCGACGCCGGTGCAGCAGGTCCTCATCAAAGGTCTGCCGCAGATGAGCACGAGGGAAAAGGAGCTGTGGACGAACGTCAATAAACGTCTCGGGCTTATCGCCTCCATGGCGAAGTCGTTGAATGTCCGCATGCTCGTGGACGCGGAGCAGACCTTCTACCAGCTGGCGATCGATGCGACGGTGGCAACGCTGCAACGCTCCTACAACACGGACGTGCCGGTGGTGTACAACACCTACCAGTGCTACCTGACGTACGCCGAGGATCGCATCGACAACGACCTCGTGCGCGCCCGCCACATGAACTTCCACTGGGGCGGTAAGATCGTCCGTGGTGCCTACCTCGTTCAGGAGCGAGCGACGGCGGAGCAATACGGGTACACCAGCCCCATCTGGCCTACCTACGAGGAAACGAACAAATGCTACAACGCCGCAGCGATGCGCATCTTCGACTGCTTCGAAGCGCAACCCAACGCGAAGCACGAAGTATTCTTCGGCACCCACAACAGGGAATCCCTCGAGTTCATTACCGCGAACGTGCTCCAGCGGCCTAGCATTCAGACGCGCGTGCTCTTGGGGCAACTGTTTGGGATGCGCGACAACTTGACCGTGCCGCTGGCCCGGGCAGGCTTCAAGGTGTACAAATACGTGCCCTACGGCCCGGTCAAGGAGACGATCCACTACCTCGGCCGCCGCGCGGTGGAGAACGCGTCCATTCTGACGGCAGGGGATAATACCGAACTAGTCATGATGAAGAAGGAGCTTAAGCGGCGCCTCGGGTTTTAATCATCGGTGGGTGTATCCATATTTGCGTGTACACATGTGCTCGGGGGGGGGAAGGGGGAAGGGGGAAGGGGGCAGGGAGAAACCTCAAGGAAGGCAGAGGAGACCCGTACGCCACCTCTGTGGCGATGTGAGTAGGGCCGTCGGTGCCTACCAGCACACCCTCAAGCAGCGAATATGCCGTGGGCACCACGCATGCCCAGCAATCCACACGAACGCAGTCACCCTCTTGCCTCGCTCTCCTTTTTATCTCCCCACCCCCACCCCAATCCGAGCAGCCCTTCCACCTTCTGGTGGAGGCATCGCTTCAACGCATCCACCGAGACCCTATACACCCCATCTCTATCCTTTCTTCCATCTTGTCGTTCCGTAGTATCCGATGACTTCGGTGAAGGCGGCATGAGATTGCCCAACGGGATGCAGCAATGACTGCATCCTTTCTTGGTTTTATTGATTTACCTCTTTTATATTCGTCTTTCACCGCTGCTGCTTCACTTCTTGAAAAAAAATAAGGAAAGGTTTGAAGCAGAGGGAAGCTGAGTCCAGCACTGGCGTACCCCTACACGCATACGCACACACCATCGGCCATGGCGAAGTGTTCAACCAGTGGTGATTGCCCCCACCCCCCCACCCCCTCTACTTTTTTTCTCTCTAGAGGGAACGAGATAAAAATGATGGTGATCCTTTTTTTACCTGCGGCTTACACCCAGCCACCTCCTCCCATAATGCCCCTATGCGTGTGGTGTCATCCGTGACTCCCACTGCTTCTGTCGCAAAAGGAAAAAAGGGGGCGCTCCCGACCGATTCGCCACCTTGAGGGGAGGGGGGGATCCTCTCCGGTCTCAGTACATCTTTTAGGTAGATATGTGTGTGTGTGGAGAGAGAGAGAGAGGGAGAGGGAGGGAGGAAACGGGGTTATGTGCAGGTTGTGCATAGGCGTGGCGACACATGAGAAAGGGGGTAGGCGTATCAAGGCACATCAGAACGCGTTAATGATGCGGGGAGAGGGGGGAGCGAGAGAAGAATGGGAAGGGTGCATTTTGTAATTTTTTCTTGTGGCTTGGCGGTGGAGAAGAGCTGCAGCGTTCCCGTATCCTGGGCTCGCCTCCCTTTTTGTTTATTTCTACTTTCTAGGGACTGTTGTCCGGGGCATTGTAATGGGTGCTGGTAATGGAGAGAAAGAGAGGAGCGAAAATTAGCAAAGTAGCAGCGAATGAAGAACGGAAGGCAACATGGACAGAGAAGAGGGCTGGAGAGGGGATGTCCTAGCTTACTCGTATTCCCTACTTCACTCCTCCCCCTCCCTCTTTTCTGCATTCACGTCTGATCTTTTTTTTCTTAATGCATCCTTACTCTGGGAAAGTGCACAAAACGATTGTAAGGTTCCGCCTACATGTATCATTTTCTCTTCTCCATGGTAGCCCCTGCGAAGGTCGTTGGCGTCCTTTTCCTCTTCTTCCTACGGCGCCGGACCACCCACCTCACCGTATGGCCCGCGTCTTCTTCCGGGTGTTTCTCTCTTTCTCTTCCTTCTCCTCCCCCTCCCCTCTTATTTTTCTGCCGGCATCATCGTTGAGGTCTCTCTCTCTCTCTCTCACCGCCGGTGGAAGAGGAACGTGCGGGAAAGTTTCGAAAAGGGGGACTAGCACACACACACACACACACACCCAACCTACATCAATATCTCCTCTAAAAGGGTCGTCTTACGTATCCCTCGAAGCGTTTCTACGTGGAGGGGAGGGGGGGCGTGTGGGTGTTGCAGAACTATGGTGGGGGCTGTGTCTGTCCTGTGATCCACCTCGGCGCTGATCACCCCTCTTGTCCGCACCTCATCTCAACCTTTGCTCCTTTTTGTTTATTCGAAAAAGGGCGGGCACTGGGTGCGTTGCATGCCTTCCTCCGTGAAGGGTCGCGCTACTGTTCTACATCGTTGTCCTTTGTGCTATATTCGGCTCCGTATACTAGACTACACCCCTTTCCATTCCTCCGTGGCGTGGGAGGGGAAGCCTTGGCCTCGGATGTGATTGTCTCATTGCCTTGCATTTTTCGGAGGGGAGAAAGGAAACCCTCCTGTTACTTCTCTCGTGTGATGGCCGTGAGAGAAATTGGGGGGGGGGCTGGGAAAAGAGAAGAGATGCGGCAACCTGGAAGATGGTGAAGATCGAAGAGAGAGGGGGATGCTCACCTCTATTGAGTAGCCCACGTGCGGGGGGGGGGAGGGGGGGTGCGTGAATACTACGTGGTCTTGAAAGCATCTTTTTCTTTTTGAGGTTTTGCTTCCCCTCGCCAGTGCCCCCTTGCGGTGTTCTCAAAAAGGGAAAGGGGGAGAGGAGAGAAAAGAAAAGAGAGAGACTTTCCTCTCCGCGCTCCCGTGTTTATGTAATATGTATGTGTACAATACATATATACACTGAAACTCCCACATACGCCACACCACACACACACACACACGCGGAGGGCGGAAGTGGGGCTGAGAATGCGTCGCTCGCACCATTCTCCTCAACATACTTTCTCTGTTCTGCCTTGTTCAACTACTTTCTTTTTTTCTGCAAAACGGTTCCTCATGAATTCATTGCTTATCTCACTCCCGCAGGTTTTCCCTCAAACCCCATTCTTTTCATGGCTACGCTTCTGGGATTGCTTGTTTAGTCTTCTTCCTCCTCTGTTCTTCGTTGCAGCCTTCGATGAACACAGTCGCGTCACCTATCCCCACACCCACCCATCATTGCTCTCCAATATGGGTAGCAGCTTTTTTTTTCTGTCTCTCTCTCTCTCACCGAAGCCACCGATGTCGTTCTTGTCGCTGTTTTGCCGCTCCATCCTTTTACGGAGGTGGAGTGCACGTATGCGGGTGTGGGTGTGTGTATTCAGTAGTCTAGAAAGTACCGCAACGAAAGCAGAAACAAAGAAATATACAGTTAGAGAGAGAGTCAACCTCGTGGTGCAGCTCCGTGGTGCAAACGGATGGCTCCTGTAACGGCAAGGCTTAATTTTTCGCCGATAAACGTCATGAAGGTGGCGGTTCTGCAGAAGATGGAAGAAATTGTTCATACAATGGCTTCATCCCCGCCCCTCCCTCCCCTCCCGCCCACGCCCACGCCCGCATTCTTCTTCACCCTTCCCGTTCCACACGATATGTAAAAGTGACAAGGGAAGAGAAGTTTTGGGGGGAGGAGAAAGAAGGCCAGCCTGTCTGTCGCGCAGTTCTATCTTGATTCTGCAGCACTTTTGTGAGAGTACTGAAGGGAGAAGGAACGTGGAGAAGTAGATGCAGCTAAGAAGTCAGTGGAAGGCCTCCCTCTCTCTCCCTTCAGCGTATGCTCCCCTTCTCGTGTGTTTCCTTCATCCAGTCAGTGCACTTCTGTTATGACCCACCTTTCCCCCCCCCCTCTCCCTTCCTCCTCTTCCGGTGACTACCGCAGTAGCAGGAGGAGAGGAGAGATCATCACTTTGTTTGTACTTCCTCCATGTGACTCTGCATTTCTTTGCTTCTCCGTGCATCTCCCTCTCTCCGCTCGGTTGACTTCACTCCGTTGTGTTCTGTTGTGCGTGTGCGTGTGTGTGTGTATGGGTGCTGGCCTCGGATGCCGGTAGTGCCCCAGCGTCTCTGCTGCCTTGATCTGTTCCACCTCGACGCACCCACCCACCGCCCCCTTGTAGAAACGGTTTGTCTGTTTTTGAAGGGGGAAAAGGTATAGCAGCGTACAGCACCCCATAGCGGTCATCACAGCAAGCTACCAGCCCACACACAAACACGTGCATCGTCCTTTTCCAGGAAAGTGCTTAGAGCTCGTCGTCATGTCAGGGGATAAAAGCGAGCGAGTATTTCTTCTGCCTCTTGTCCCTGAAGCGGTAGGTGACCTCGGCAAGGAGTCTACCAAGCCTGCAGCAGACAAAGCAAGCTCGGCGTATGGCGATCATAGCAGTCACGGACGTATGAGTGCGTGCGGCGGCGATGCGGCACCCCCAGCTGGGGAGAAGCTAAAGATGAAGTATCGGGATTTGATAAACCGCACCGTCTACACCATCATCATGGCGTACCTCTTCTTAGGGTGGATTTCGGTGGGCATACGATTCGGTCTCGTCCTTCTTTCCGTTATCGAAAGCACCATGTTCTATGAGGTGACGCGCATCAACCAACAGGCACGCAAGGAGCGGCAGCTACCGTCGCTGGTCTTCATCAAGTGGTATTTCTTCGCCGTGTGCTACATCTGCATCGGGCTGTTTTGCAATCGAGAGCCGCTGCAGAACACGTTCGAGTGGTTCGATGCCGTGTACGATATGCTTCCCCTTCTCTTCTTCTGCGGTGTCTTGCTCGGGCTGGTGATCTTTGTACTGAGCCTTCGGAAAGGCATGTACCGCTACCAGTTTATTCAGTTTACCTGGACAGCGATGATGCTGTTGTTCTCGCAGGTGCAGTCCGCCGGGGAGATGCGCAACATGGTGCGTGGGATGATCTGGTTCCTACTGCCCGTGAGCTGCGTCGTCATCAACGATACTTGGGCCTACATTTTCGGGAAGTGCTTTGGCCGCACCAAACTCCTGGCGCTCTCGCCCAAGAAAACAGTGGAAGGCTTCCTCGGTGCGTTCGTGGTGACCGTCCTCTGGGCTTTCTGGTTCTGTGGCTTTCTCAGTCACTTCCCTCAGATGTATTGCCCCGCGGTGGGATTTACCAACGCGGTCAACGCCCACTGCGTGCGCCACGCCATCTTTGAGCAGAGGGAGGTGGCCTTCCCTCTCTGGATGCAGCAGATTTCCGGTGGCTGGTGGCGTACCTTTCTGGTGTCGCCCGCCCAGCAGCACGCCCTCGTGCTGGGCACCTTCGCCTCTCTTCTGGCGCCTTTCGGCGGCTTCTTCGCTAGTGGCCTTAAGCGTGCCTTCAAACTGAAGGACTTCGGTGACCTCATCCCGGGTCACGGTGGCATGACAGACCGCATGGACTGTCAGGGACTGATGGGCCTCTTCACCTACTGCTACCTCCGCACGTACATCTTCCGAGAAGTCAAGTGCCCCGGCTCGCATGACCTCACCCGGTGCGCCTTAGCGATGGATACCGAGCGCCGGCAGGCCCTCCTTCACCAGCTTCAGCAGTCCTTTTCCTAAGCAGTGGACGGTGGAAGGAAGGAAGAGGGGGGAGAAGGAGAGACAGCTCTCGGTTGTCGTTTCTCCTTCTCTCTCTGTAGGGGATCCATTCGTCTAGCTTTTCACAAGAAGATGGAGAAAGGAAAGCGAGTGTTCAGAATCTCACCCACCCAATAAGGTATCATGCCAAACTACCTCGAAGGGAAAAGACAGAAATGAGGTTCCATGGAGAAGTGTGACCTATGGATGATTTTGAAACACAGATCTCGCAGATGTTGCGCGTCGAGAAAAAGAGGAAAGGTGGGGGTTCGAAGAAGCGGTGCCTTTGCAGGCGTCTCTGCTGGGGAATAATGCCGGTGTGTTGAGGCAGGACCGGTTCGGTCTGGGGTTTCACACCCACCACCAACCCTCCTTTTGTTAGACGTTCGTCTCCCAAACTTTGTGTGATGCATTGCCCAGTTTCCTCTCTTTCCATACAATATCGTCTGCCACTCCCACCCCTCCCCTCTTACTTTGCTACATCCCCGTCGTGAAACAGTGTGTGTGGAAATCAAAATGGGGGAGCGAGGGGCATGAGCCGCTTGGCTCACTTGTTACCGCTGCTCACCTCGTCTAGTCTCGTCTCTCTCCCCTCTGCCAGAGATTATGGCTTGTCTTTCGGACTTCCATGTATCCCACCATGCGATCGCCCTGAGACATATGGGTCGGCGAATTAGAAGAAACGAAGGAAATAGTGTGAAGCACATGAAAAGGGGAGGGGAGGGAGGTGCGTTCCAAAGGAATGGCGTGTTGCAGCGTCAGACGGCGGTAGGGAAGGTGGCAGCCTCCTGAAGTATACATCTGTTCTACCCATTCACCCACCCTCACATCAACGCACTTCGTCGGGGCGCCATAGCACGCAGAACGTGGAACCATGCATAGGTGCGCTGTTTGTAGCGCATGTGATCCGTAGGAAAAGGAGCGTGTGTAGTACGCATGCGTGGGCAGGGGAGGGATAGGGAATCTCCCTCCGAGTCGCTAGCACCGAAACTTGGGAACAAAATAAAAAAGCCAGGGGCGAACAGTCCCTAGCGCGGGTGAGCGATGGATGGATGGCACGGGTCCGCACAATCCTCCTCCTCTCCGATGCCTCCACTTCACCCATCCCCTCATCTTGCGCTCCTGAGAAGCGTACAAGTGCCACTTCTTTCCTCTGTAATACATTTTTCTGTGCTGCAGCTTTCTTTTCTAAAAAAGAGAGGAAAGGACTGCACACCTCTGCCTCTCTCTCTACCTCTGCCTCTGCCTCTCGCTCTATCTCTCTCTGTACCTCTGCCTCTGCCCCTCTCTCTACCTCTCTCTCATCCATGTTGCGTGGCCCTTCTGGGGGGCACAACAACATCACCTCTTTTTTTCACATTGATACGTGACACACACGACTGCATTCACACCGCCTCAGGCTGTACGTGAAGCACAACATGGCGGACGCAAAGAAGGATACCAAGAAGGCCGAGGAGGTCGTGGCCTCAGGAACGGACCAGGCCCAGGTTGGTCTGATCATCAAAGTTCTGGGCCGTACGGGCTCCCGCGGCAACGTGACACAGGTGCGCGTGCGCCTGATGGCCGAAGCCGGCTCGCCCGACTACAACCGTACCATCGTGCGCAACGTGAAGGGCCCCTGCAAGGAGAACGACATGCTCTCCCTCATGGAGACGGAGCGTGAGGCCCGCCGCCTGCGTTAAGGTGTGTGTGTGTGTGCACCGCTATGAAGCTAAGTACACAGCTGTTGCACTTCGTCGTGTTAGCACTTCCCAGTTTTGTTTTGTTTTTCATTTTTCTTCATTTTCACTCGAACGGTGTCTTCTCTACAGCCCTTCTCACTATAAAAAAAAGAAGAAAGGAGGTTCGAAAAAAAAAAACTTGTGCAATGACGTCCTCCAGTGCCTTCCGTCACCGGGTGGGTAACGTCGGAGACGCTGCCTCCCGGTCCTCCTTTTTCGCTCTTGGTCCTTGCGCTGCTTTTCCCGACCTAGAGGGGTCGCGCCATCTCGACTCGCCCTCTCCTGATTCCTTTACTGGGAAAGGAAGGAAAGGGTGTTGGGGAGCAGATAAGGAGGGGGGATAAATCAAGAAGCTAGGTGCGGGCGAGGCATCTCGCTCCTCGTGCCCTTACCATATCTTCCTTTATCCACACACGCAGACGAAGAAGCGAAGAGAAGAGCCAAACGAGCATTCCTATGTAGCGATCGCACACTCCTTCCATTTTCTCTTCCTTTTGACCTCCTCCCGCTGCGGCGACGCCTCCCTCCCTCGGTTTGCCCCTCCACCACCAACCAACCCCCCCCCCTCACCACCACCGCGTGGCCAACATCCTCGACTTCGCACCCTTTACTAAACTTCTCTTCATACTATGTTCGCCTGACGGCACATAAATGCATCTGACTCACAACGGCAGTCTTCTCACACAACATGGCGGACGCAAAGAAGGATACCAAGAAGGCCGAGGAGGTCGTGGCCTCAGGAACGGACCAGGCCCAGGTTGGTCTGATCATCAAAGTTCTGGGCCGTACGGGCTCCCGCGGCAACGTGACACAGGTGCGCGTGCGCCTGATGGCCGAAGCCGGCTCGCCCGACTACAACCGTACCATCGTGCGCAACGTGAAGGGCCCCTGCAAGGAGAACGACATGCTCTCCCTCATGGAGACGGAGCGTGAGGCCCGCCGCCTGCGTTAAAGCAGTCTCGCCATCTTCATGTTACAAGACCGCATCGCGCAGGTTTCAGCTGCACGCGTGCGCGTGTGAAACAGACGGAGAGAAAAGCGACGAGTAGTGGTCTCAGTGTGTGAGCGTATCACGGTGGCACACTCTCGCCTTTATTTTTCTTTGTGATTTTCTGTGAGTTCTTCCAGTGTTTCTCAAATTTCATTCCTCTCACCTCTCTCGAGAGAGAGAGAGAGAAATGGAGGAAACGGGAGGGAGAAGCCATCGTAAGTCTGGCGATACGATTGCACTCCATTCTTCCCACCCACCTCCCTCTTTTCTGGTGGTAGAACTGTTTCTCCCTTCCGGAGTCCCTCTCCGCTTTCTCCCCGAATGTGTAGAGGGAAAAGGAGGCAGGCAGCGGCGTGCGTGAAAGAGATCCACGCCAACCACTCGTAAAGGCGAAAGGGGGGGGGCCAGGGGACAGCCGCTGCTGTCTTCGTGCCCCTTTTGCTGAGGTTGACCCCTTTGACTAGTCAGCGTGTACTCGCCCCTACACCAGCTTGCGGTGCGGCTGTACTCCCTGTACAAAAGTTTAACTCCTCTCACCCTTCACCCTTCCTCCTTCCTCTTCCTTTTGTCGTTACAAACTCTTCATTTCTTCATCCGTCTCCTCCGCTCCCGCATTTGTTGAGGTGGTTGTTTTGCTTTATCGAGGTGGATACGTCGGAGACACCAGGGCCGGCAGATCTACCGGGTGGACGGCGACTTGTTTCTCCCAACTTGATTTTCGGTATCTACTTTATCTCTCCGACGCTGAGTTAGAGAGCGAAGGGGGAGCGGAAGGGACATACATTTGCATAGGCAAGTGCACAGCGGCACCGATACGCTTGCACAACCTCCTCCTCTTCACTCCGCTCTCTCCCTCTCTCTCTCTTTGGGATTGTGGTGAGCGTCACGGCCTTCACTCTGCTCCCTTTCCATAAGTTGTGCCTCCTTTTCGTAGTTGCCAGTGCGAAGAAAGAGAACAGTGGGAGGAAGCAGGAATAGCAGAGAAGACGATCATGGAGGTGAGTGTGGAAGCCCTCATGGAGGCCTTGACGGTTCTCCAGCAGGCAACAGCGTTAGATTTTTCGGGTCACTCAGAAGATGCCGTGGAGATGTACGTCGCTGCGGTGACGCGTCTCGACGCCGTAGCGGTGGTGCTGCCGGCGGATCTGGCCGATACAGTGCGGCGCAACAGCGAGGAGATTCGCCGCAAGGTGGACTTGCTGCGCCGCTCTCGGTGGACTCGTGATCAAAGTAGTCTCTTTCCTGCCTTCGCTACACAGTTCGTCCCTGCACCCATCCCCATCGAAGATTATCGAGTTCCACGCACCGCATTTTCTCGTGTTTTCTGGTTGATGCGGCTGCTGGAAAAGTCTATTCATCAAGGCGCCTTCTTCACCCCCAGTCTGTACGTCTCACGCGAGGTGTGGATGCAGGACGGGGGAAGCGCCTCTTTGCATTACGTCACTGCCAAAGTTCGCTATGTATCTGCCTTGTGTAATGCCATGGACCCACTGCGATCGATGACCACACTGGGTGATATTCAAAAGACAGAGAAGTGTTTGCGAAAGTTCACGGATATCGAGCAGGAACTCAGAAACACGCTAGATAGCGAGATTGGACGCGTGAAGGATGCCGCGTCGCAGAAGAAAAGCGTCTGGGGCGCACTAGCCAAGAAGGCAAAGTCGTGGACCCGTCAGGATTCAAACTTCGACACGTATCTCACGTGGGTGGCTAACGCACTCGAGCAGGCGCAGCTGTTTGAGAGGTGGTATATATACTTTGCCCAAGCGGCGAAGGGGATTTCACCTGTCCCGCCTGGCATCCAGTCTATTCTCGATCTCGTGCACCACACCGGAACACAGCTTTATACCGGGCTCTGCGCCTTCCTATTGCACGACATGACCATCCTGGTGCAGCGCTACCAGTACAAGTGTCAGAAGAGCGTGACACGCCTGCTTCCGGTCGAGCTAAAATTAGAGAATGGCAGCGGGGCTTGATCCCCTCCTTCGATTTGGCAAGGCAGCGATCATGCCCCAGCTGCACCACCTCTGGCGCATCATTTTTTTTTCGCACGCCGCACACATCGCTCGACTGCAGCCCTCTTTCTGCTGTTCTCTCCCCCTCCTCCTCCTCCTCCTCCGTCCGCCGACGGTCGCTATGCACATTATCGAAGGGGGAATTGTGCTCGATCTGCATGAAAAGCTCTTGTTGTTGGCGCCACATCGTCACGGGGCAGATTCTCCTCCCCAGACCTCTCCCATGCTTTCTCCCCTGCACTAAAATCGCTGTTCAGCCGTTCACGCCTGTGCGTATGTCTGTGTGTTGCTCTTTAGAGTCGTCGCTGAAGCGCTACAGCAGCGGATAGCGACAAAACGAGATTTGTGGGCATGGGGGGGGGGGCGAGAAGCGGTTGATACAGAAACTTGTGATGCCGAAAAGAGGAAGGAGGGCAAAGATGCCTTCCGCGCCATGAAGCATCCTTGTACTGCCCATTTATCCTCTACATCTTCTTCTTTTACCAATTTCGTGAAACGCAGACTTATACGCCTGCACCTACACATATATACCCGAGCGCAGAAAGGAACGGTGTGGGGGGGGGAGTAGAGGGCGAGGAGGGAAATATATCCTCGGTAGGAGGGTTGTCTTGAGGAGGTCACAAATGGAGTCGCGGCAGCTCACGAACGATGCAGGCTTCAAGTTCGAACTATGGCGAAAGTTGCTGACGGACACCCTTTCGCATACGTCCCACCACCATGCTGAAACGGCAACGGCGAGCGTGGCTGCCGCGGTATTCCGAGTGGCAGTGCCCATCATTCAAGGTCGTCTTCCTCGGCGGGTGCAGGAGCCGTGCTGTATCGCCCGTGCGTGCGCCACCCCCAGCATCCCATATCTGCACCGAAGTGTTCACATCGGCCGTCGTCGTATCGAATTAGCGGAGCGCAGCAAGGACGAACTCTGCTACTGCCTCGCACACTCCACGGCATGTGCCGGCCCCGTTGTAGACCTCGTAGTGCACGGCTATTATGCCACCGGAAGCGACACGCGCGATCGGTATCGTGGTCTACGCTGCCTTCTCCGTCACACCCATGCCCGGTGTATTGAATTCCACAACGTCGGCAATAGCCACGACGCACGTGAGGTGTCTGGCGAGTTGGGCTATCTTGTGCGTAGCGCAAAGTACGGGGGTTCTCCTCTGTCTGAGTTGCGTCTCGTCGACTGTGCGCTGAGCTCGAATTCCTTCAACACGCTTGCCGCGTTTTTGCGGTGCTACGACTGCCTCACGCACGTGTCCCTTGAGAACTCGCATGTCGGCAGTCTGGCCTGCATCGCCGAGTACGTGCGAGCCTCCTCCTGTCTCCAACATCTCTCGCTGCGGAATACACCCATGGCCACGCACTGGGCCGCCGTTGGTGAGGCAGTCGCCGCCTCACCCTCTGTGCTGTCCCTTGACACCTCCTCATGCAAGTGGCTGGATACGCCACAGCTCTCAGAATTCGTGGCATCTCTTCTTGCATTTGTGCCGCGGGTCCGCTTCACCTTGAATCTCTCGCATAATCTCCTCACTTCCAAGTGCTTCGCCCTGCTGATAGCCGCTAGCGCCAGCTTCCGCAGCAGTGTCACGGAAGTGTGTTTGGGGGGACAAAGATTTGCAAGCGACGACGAGGATGTCTCACGCTTCTTCGCTGCGTACGCAGCTCTCGAATCCCTCAGTATGGCGCACGCTACGATGAGCACCGGTATAGCGCAGCGTGTGCTTCGAGCCCTCACAGACAAGAAAAAGGAGTGGTGCCTTATCGATGTGGCGCACGTGGACTTACCCTCCGGCTCCTTCAAGCGACTCTGCCAAACCGCCTATTCCCTCCACGGGACCCCGTCCCTCATTTGCGCCGGTGTCGATCTGCACGGCCAAGTCACAAAAGCCACTATGGCAGGGTGCGTCTCCATCCTGACTGCGCTCGATCTTTCACGCTGCAATCTGACGGCGGAGTGTGTCAGCCAACTTGCATCCGCGCTCGAGCGAGGGGCGCCACTGTCCCTGCAGCGCCTCTCACTGAGTTGCTGCAGTGCGGCGGAGAAAAGTCGGGGAAAGAGCAATGATGGCGGTTTCCCTTTCCTGTGCAAAGCGCTCCGTTCACACTGCGCGCCGCGCCTGGCGTCGCTGGACCTTTCGGAAAATAGGTTGCCACTCCTATCCGTCGATGCCTTGGTGGAGCAGGTGTCAGCCACGCTGCAGTGCATAAATCTTTCCCTCACCTCCATCGCCGAGGTGCCCGCTGATCGTGCGCGGGTACTGAAGACTCTCATGCGGCGGCAGCGCGGTGGAGTGGCGGTGTTTCCCCTTCTCGACGTGCACATGGCGTCTCCAGCCGTAGAACCGTGGACAGGACTGAGAGAACTGACAGAGTGGATCGCTACCCAAACGAGTGTGAGGCTCATCATGGAAGTGCCACGCGTTGGGGCAACGGCCGCCAGTCTCTCATCCTGATTCTCCTCTCCCCCCCCCCCTCCGCACTATCTGCACAGGGGTGCTGTACAGCTTTGGGCGGGAAGAAGAGGATTAGGTGTGGACGCGCAAAATGCGCGTCGACACGAGTGGAATCCTCCACCGCCGTTTGCTTGTCTGAACCAACATTCCAAATATGTACGATTAATATCGTGTGTGTAAGCACACCATTGAAGAGAAGAGGAGCATCGCGTTCTTTTTCTTTGGTGCTTTACGAGTTACGACTCGCTCAGCGCCCTCTTATTTTTCTGGCGCGCTCTCATGTTACAGCTCGTGGGGTCTCCGTCTCTTTCCCCTCGCTGCCATCCCTCCCCCCCCCCTCTCCTGCCTTCATACTTCATCTCGCAAACTCTCCTTTCTTCCAGTTTCGAGATCGACCTCTCGCGCTGCGGTGAACCGTAGCAACGGTAACCCCGTAAACATATATAGTCGCTTACGCACTCAGATGGAAAGAAGGCACATGGCTTCTTCGACCACAACGGAGAAGGATGTGGCGGAGGTTGCCCGAAAGGAATGTGCGCTACTGTCAAGGCTGGTCAGCACCAACCGGCGCAGTACTGTGTATCGGCACCATTTTTTTTTTCGTCGTACACGGCACGCCGTGCAGCTCGCCAAGAAGTGTTTCACCGGAGTACATCAGCAGTCGCCGAAGCCTCAAGCGAAGCGGCGCCAGGAAGCGCTCGTACATCTGCATCTTGTGCTCATAAAGGCCGTTGAACAATGTACGGCGGAGTTGGCGGCGAATCGCATAGACACCATTGCCCAATGCATAGCATACGTTGCGGTTCTATCACGGCTTGGCTGTTGTGTTGGGAAATGCATTTTGTTGGGGGGAGGGGCAGCGCTGCTGGAGCGCATCTGCCCACGCCCTTATCTGCGCCACCTCGAGGCTGAGCTGGCCGCTCCACCTACCGATGGCCGCTCCGTCAAAACGGGCAGCCCACCACCCGCCGCACCGACAGCCCTAGGACCACCGAAGATAAGTTCCTACGGAGCCGTCGTCAATTCGTTAGTGGGGAACAGGGAAAGACAGAAAAGGTAGAGGAGCGCACGGGAAACGGCATCAGAAGCGAAACGTGGAGAGGATCCGGCCGCTATTGATGAAATTTGCTTCCATCTCATGGGGCACCCGGGGAAAAGACGCGACGAGCCAACGCCGCCGCGACAAGCCTGCCTGGCGGACCGGAGCCGCCGGCTGGCCCGGGGACGGCCTGTCCTTCGTCGCGTCGGCGGGGGCGCGGGGTTTTAAAGGCGCCGCCAGGGCCCCCTGCCCCATAACCCAGCGGGCAGGGGGGAACCACCCCTAGTCCTCCCGGAGGATCCGTTCTGCTCGACGGAGAAAACCCCTAGTCATTCCCCCCTCACGAGGTGTTTAAAAGCACCCGACCCGCCGGCGCCGTTGGTGACACGAAATATGCAAGAACGACAATCGGGCCAGAAGCCGAAAGGCACGCAAAGCCTTTGGGGATGGGCTAACAGCATACCCTTGGAATTCGGGGAAAGAACCCCCCTGGGGCATCTCCCCCCAAGGGAATCCTCCTAGAGCAGGCCGCCCCCGCCCTTGACAGGGCCCTGAGGAAGCCCAATAGCGCGTTTGAAGAAAAGCATGTTTAGAAGGCCCTGAGACACGGCCTTATGAACTAATTGAACAGCTCGAGGGCAAGGCGTCCAGGAGAACGCCCGCACCACCGGGTCCGGACGGCCACAGGGGCGAACAGGGCGGCCCCACCGAGAGAGGGCCAATCGAAACATAAAATCAAAGTCGCGCAATCAGCCACGAAGTGAAACAAAAGCATTTTTTGCGGTAAGAATGAACGGGCTCATACTTCGACCGAGCCGGTATGAGCAAGCGGGTTGGCAAAATACTCGAATGGATGTGCCACCTCAGCTCGGAGAAATCGAGGGTCTGCTTCAGTGATCCTTTAAAAAAGTGGCGAAACTACCACCATCTAACAAATTGGAATTCGGAAAACAAAAAGGAGACTAGGGCACTTGATGGTGACTTGCTGAAATTCTTGATGTAGACAATCGGAAAAAGTATTCCTCCAAAAGAGGGGGTTGATACGGAAACAAAGCAAAGCCCCCCCACGCGCGAAGAACCCCACCCCAACCAAACGGAAAAAAATTGTGGACCACATCCCCAACCCACCCGGGACTCGAAAACAGGCGGCCAACCACCAAAAACCCTGAAAAACAGAGGGGGGCATGCCGGAACGGCCGGCCGACACACGAACAGGCCCAAGAGAAACCCCGAGGCTTAGAGAGGCCCCCACCCACACGAAAGGAAACACCACCACCTGACATACCGACAGGGTAATGCCCAAGGCCTACGACAAAAAGGCCCCGAAATTCCGCCGGAACGATATTCTTGCTTGAAATTAAAGGTGTAGAAGGCGTGAAAGGAATTTAACGGCGCCACACCGCCCTGGAATAAACGCACATCCCGCCATGGTGATCTAACCACAGGATCCCTCTCCCTCACGAGAGGGACCTGGTTCGCGGGACAAAAGAAATGAAGGGGGTGGTACGAACGTCCGCCCCCCCCCCCCAACCAGAACACCCACCCCGAAGAAGCCCACAGTCGAAAAGAACAGGCAGGGAAAAGTGACAGGGGAGGCACGTGCAAAGTTTCAACAAACCGCAAAGCTGACGACGGGCATCGCCACCCCAACCCTCCCGAACCACCGCCCCACAACACCGAGGCGAACTTCACAAAAAAGGCACACCCCAGTCAAGCGCGTTCTGCTTGGACAGTCACGCATCAACAAGAGAGCTTTTTCCGCGTAAGCTCGGGGAGGCAAACTTTTTAATACGTCGCCCAAAAGCAACCACGGCGCCAAATAAGATTTGCCACGCAAAGAATATAGCAGACAAACGAACAAAGGGAGTGAAAGAATGTAGGCAGACCGGCGTTTTGCATCCCTCCGCTGGGTCCCCGGGAACCCACATGGCGCCTGTATGAACTCGTCAAAGTTCACCGCGACTCCAAGGGCCCGACAAACACACACCGCCTAGTGTGCCCCAAAGCTGCTCCGAAACGGTAAGGAAACAGGAGAAGGCACAATGAAAAGTAAACTCAGTCGGTTTGGCCTGGGGTTTCGAAACTGGGTACCGAGTTCCCCTACCTTCCTCAAAAAGTAGCCTTTGGTAATGATGAGCAATCTGGTCTGTCTGCTTCCCTAAAGAGGAAGCAAGGGGGCCCTTGGCCCCCCCCCTGGAAAGGCCACCACACCAACCCAAACGCCGCCCCCGTAAAAAACGATCAGGGAGCCTATAGCCATCGTCACACGGAAATCAAAAGGAAACCACCCCAGCAGTTGTGGCGAACCTTTTCCCCTGAGGGCACCGAGAACAGCACCCGAAAGTGCTAAACGCCACGAACCCCCCCCCTCCTGGCCTTTTCACAACCCCTCCATCTTTTCACACACACCAAGCGCTTAGGCCAGGGCAGTGGATTGATCCCCAACCCCCAAGAAGAAGCCCCCGCCGCGAACCCGCCCCCCCCCAAGGATTATGTTGGAGACCCCAGCAAGGAAGCACAACCATCCCTTCGAATCCGGCACCCCAAAATACACCACCACCCAGCGGTGTTTTCACAGGACCTAGGCCTGGATGAAGATGTAGTATGGCTAGTAGGAAGCATGCTGGCCTAATGTAGTGAGTGTTGTCAACGGTGTTCGCCGACGTAAAAGAGTAAATGTGAGAAAAGAAAAATGACACTGAAAGAGCAGGCAAACATTCACGGCTCAGCACACAGAAAACGCACGCGAATTCTTGCACTCGCGTTACCAGGTGGAAAAGAGGGATTCATCGTTTTTATTTCGGAATAGCACTCGTGCATGCGTCTTCGGTGCTCCATTAGTCGCTTCGCATTCGTTTCAGGATTCGCTGTGGCTAAACACCGACCCCCTCATAGTAGGTAATCTTTTTTGTAGGCGCTGCGCACTCCGTACAAAATGTGTGTCAAAGAAACCAGGCCGCATGGGAATGTTTGAAACTGGATTTAGCTTTACGGAGAATCGGATCAACTTGTTTTGCACTTCCTGAGCATAATCGTTTACTGGTAACGAGCTCCCTTTTCAAAAAAAGAGGCCACAGGTTCGAATACTAGCAGTGTCACGGTGCTGTTTGTGCTTTGCCGTTTATCGAAGATAAAAGTCAAAGGAGG
>JASAOM010000957.1:0-44318 GCA_030849085.1 Borovskyia barvae | reverse complement strand
TCGACGCGTTGTACGCTATCACGGTGGACGATTTGAGCTCATAGATCAGGATTTAGCTGCAAGGTCTGAAGTAACCACTGTTCAGTAGGAATTAAAGCGCGGGTGCATGAGTAGAGACCCGGTCCGTTAAACTGCACGCGGGAAAAAAAAAAAAAGCTTGCATCATCCACTCTTCAACTGTCGTGTTCACGTCGCATCCGCCCCGTCGTCACTGAGGATTCCCTTCTTACCGGGTATTATACATTTCTTTCTCTTCCCAGCACCTTCCGCGAAGGCGGAAGCCTGGATCATCAAGCGTTTGATCCCTTAGGGTGCACTGTATAACGTTTATTATTCCTTTAGCTGTTGAAACGGGTGGTGTGACGCGTTTCGGACAGTTTTTCCGTACCCTTGTGCATGCTCCCGCTGGACTTTGTGCTGCCGGCTTGGTTATGGCCCCCCGCCCGGGGTGATGAGGCACTTCTGAAGGGCCCGACACCCCCGGTGGCTTTAGGAAAAATGGCATATTACCGTGCCGTCTTTTGCCCCCGGTCTGACTGTCGCCATCCGGAGATGGTAGCCAGATTCTCCAAGCCGCAAAGACTCGTAACAAAATGGTGGCGGCGCTACGTGGCACGTTGGTGGTGTGAGGCAAGGGTTGGTCAGCGGCACCCCGCGTGAAGATCCCGGGCGCCTTCCGTATTACATTCGTCTTCTCCCTTTCTTCACTCAAATCTTTTGAGTATCAAAAAACTTCTCACGCTTTTTTGCTGTTTATCAATGACAAATGACTGAAATGTTTTAGATTTTTACTCTCAGCCCGTTTGGAAATGAAGGGGTGATGGGGTTAATTACCGTTCGGTTCAGAATAGTGCCCTCTTTTTTTCTTGGCCTGGGTTCTTGTTCGACTTGCTTGGTCCTCAAAAATAAGTGAGACTGAGGTGAGGGGATGGGGAGTGAGCTGCAAAAACGATTTTTTAGCGGATACCGAATAAATTTACTAGGTTGTCCGATGATCGCCTCAGATACGCTTGTTTCGGGTTCATTCTGGCTTCAGGGGAATTTCTATGAAGATAAGGACGAGTCTATGTTTTTGAGTGGGGATCTAGTGGTGAGGCTTTTTTTCTTGTAGAGGGTGTCTTGGGACCTGCTTTTTGAACAGCAGCATGGACCACGTTGTTTGTCAGGAGATCTACAAAACTGTTCTCTTGGTTGATTGTTTCTCTGAGATTTTTAATTGGGAACGGAGGGATGAATGATCAACAGAGGGGGTCGATGGTGTTGGTGGTTGCAGGCCCAAGGGTTACCTTCGACATTTTTTACTCCTCGCTTGTCTCTCCCGTACCGCTCTTCTTTATCTTTTTGGACGTGGAGCCCCCTAGAGGGGAAGTGGGATTATCAAAAACAGCCTTCGTTGCTTTTATATTTCCACCCGTTCATTTTCATGTCGTCTCCGTGAGATAAGTCAGGTAGAAGACATCGTATGGAAGCGATGGGGAATTCGCATTCCTCCACTTACTGCTTCACACACCATCGCCATTGGTGGTTTGAGCTCCCAGATCAGGATGCAGCCGGGGGATCTGTAGCAATAATTGATTGGGGGAATTAAAGTGTTGGGGTTTTCGTAAAGACCCAGTCCGTTAAAGTTTATACGGGAGAAGGAAACTCCCTATCCCCGTCTTTGACTGCCACGGCGGGGATCCTTTGGTGCAGCTAACCCTTTATTCTGGCTAGTCTTACCCGTTGCAAACACTGAGCATTGGGGCGGTTCTCTCTTTTGGATGAACCTTTGGCTTTTTTTGCAGGCGGGTTTCTGGTTTTTTTTGAGGAGGCCCGGGGTTTGGGGGCGCTTGAGACCCTTGGAATGGGCCTAGCTCAGAGGGGCTCCTCTGGTGGGATTATAGGGAATCCAAAAGGGCCGAAAAGTCTTTTTAGACCACATAGGATTCCCTATTGGCAAGTCCAGCCTTTTAAGGCGTTGGATAACGAAACACAAGCCGGGATTTCAACGGCGTGAAAAAGTCATCCGTGACAGGATTCGAACCTGCAACCCTCTGATCCGTAGTCAGATGCTCTTCCATTGAGCCACACGGACACAATGAGTGCGACTATTTGCTCAAGGCAAGAAATGAAAACGAAAATGTAGAAATGGGAGATACTGGTTGAGGTATGTGTGCTGCTAACACCATAGGTAGCCGGAGCTGTGCTCTGTAACCTTCGGGGGCTCTATAGGTTTAGCGGGGAGGACGTGGACCAGCGAGGGTCCGCTGCTGCGTTGACGTGGTGCTCTGCTTGGCTGTGTGTCGGTAGGGTCCGTCCCCCTGTAGAGGGGTGATTGCGGGCTCGCCGTTGAAGCTGGGGAAACGGGTCAGGCCGGAAACGGAACAGCCCTCCCTGCGCACGTCTGTCGTTGCAGAATCACACCGCGGAGCATGTCAGCACTTGAGCCCCACGCTTCGTCGCAAGGCCTTTTTCCCCTTGCGTGGCGTGTGGTCTTTTGCCAAGGGGCCTGCGGGGCGGGGTAGGGGGCGGCCTTTTCGGCGTCGTGTGTGTGGGGGAAATTTTTCAGGGGCTCGGCGGGGCGTCCTTTGGCGGGTTTTGGGGGGCGGGGGGGGTTTGGGGCGTCTGGGAGAGGGCCCATGGCCTCGCCGCCAGCCCCCCCGGGAAATCGCGCAGGGCCAGGCGCGCACCCCGGCCGGCATGGTAAACAGGCGTCCCCCCTCTTCTTCCAGTTTCCTTCGTTTATGTGGCGGGCGGGTGGGTGGGACCCTTGTGGAACTGGATCCCTTTCAGCAAACCATGCGAGTCTCCACCCCCCTTCTTCTCCCCTCGCATCCAAACACAGAACACACAAAAGCGAAAATAGGACGATACGCATGCGTATGATGACAAAACATTATACGAGGGAAGGAGAGGGTGGGGTGGGGGGGGGGGCGGGGTGCAAGCACGCAGACTCACCCATTCAGGATCACCCCTTCCCTCAGTCCCCCTTCCTTCGCTCTCTCCGACTCGCCTACTACAGAGGAATATCGCGGTGACGCGTCAGGAACGATTCTACGACGCCTTCCACCGATCCGGTAAACTCGCGTACCTCCACCGTGTTGCCCTGGATAAAGGTGTGCGGCTGCACGTACTGCTTACGTGGCTTGCGACGCGCGATGATGATGTCGCGGTAGCGCACGTACGTCTCGTTCACCGTCGTCATACTTTCGTAATAAGCGCCGCCACGCTCGACATCCGCTGCCGCTTTGTTCACGTTCAGGTTGACCAGTAGCTCCCCGATCGCCTTGCGCCCGTCTGTCGCGATACGGTCTCGGTCCAGTGTGATGAGGACGCCATCCTTTTCATCTTCGGTGATGTGCACGATAGGGTTCGGGGCGCGCGCCAGCGACTCGAGAATGCAGAAGCGCGCCCGCATGTGTGCCTGGCGCCACTGCTTCGTTTCGGGGGTGTAAAACTCCAGTCCCACGAGGCCCGCGCGGACCATGTTGAGCCAGCAGATGTAGATCGCGTCCTGCTGCGCTGTCTCGGAGGTCAGGTGGAAGATCTGGAGCAGGTCGGGCACGAGGCACAGGTACAGCGATACAGCCTCTGCGCGGCATTCCTCGTAAGAGCTGGCCAGGCCACCGAAGACGCTGGAGTAAGTGTCGCCTGGCTTGTACCAGGTGGCGATGGGCTTTCCGCTGATGGGGTCAATCGTGTTCTTGCTGAAGTTAAGGATGCCGTCGCTGCTCTCCGAGAGGAGTTTGCCTGTGCCGTGGCCCAGAAGTTCGTGGATGCCGACGTTGACCGAGGTGGCGACGAGGATGCTCGCCTTGTACACCTCCCAGTCCGCCTCTGTGATGTGGTTCAACTTATCCTTGAAGGTGGTGGCGCTCACGACGTTGGAGAGGTAGACGTTCTTAAAACCGATCGTCTGACGGATGTCGTCGTAGTTGGGGATGTTGATGCCCGCTGGGATGCTGCTGCTAGCGAAGCCGAGGACATCGAGGCTGGTAAAATCGGGGCTGGTGAAGGTGTCCTTCTCGAAAGCCTGGCCCCACGGCAGCTGTGCGATAAACTTTTCTGCCTGCGCTACCAAGGCACCATACATCTTCGATTGCTCCTTGTTCACAACCGCCACAAAGCCCTCCCATTCCGCGCGCACACCGGATGGATCCCGGTAAGACTCAATAAAGCCGATGTTCGTCTCCACCGTTGGCCCCACATCCTTCACCCACTCCTTCTGGCTCTCCTTGTGCGCGTCCACGTCGCCGTGAAGGAAGTGTTGGATGTAGTGGTCGAGCATGCGCGTCTCCGTCTCGTTTTCAGTATACGCGCGCGCCTGACGCAGCTCCGCCACGACGCGGGCCATCGCCTCCTTGTGATCACCATAGTACATTGCGATGGAGCGCCCGTTGTACGGCACCGCCGGGATCGACTTCTCCGTTGCCGCTGCGATGCGAATGATGAGGGTGCCGTCCTCTTCCTTGAAGACGCGTGTGTTAACGCCATCGATATTCTTCGAGGCTAAAAAATCATTGGCCACCACTGCATCTTCACGTGTGATGTTGGGACTGTAGTACCGCGTGATGCCTTTGGGTGGGAAGTCCAGCGTCAGCACGCTGTCGTCCAGGTTGTAGATAGCGTCCAGCAGCTGCTCCTCGATACTGGGTGACCCCTCCGCGCTTCCCACAATCTTGGCAAAGGTCTCCTTTGGTATCGAAGGAATAAACTTCGAATCGCCGAAGGAGATATAGTTCCCCATGTTCGTGTATACCATGGCGAAGAACTCGAGGAACTGGTTCATGTCATCCGCATCGATGCCGGCGTTGGCGCTACGCGCCTTGAGGGCCTCCAGAGGCTGTGCGCTCAGCACCTTGTAGAAGAGTCTGAGAAGCGGCAGAGATTCGGGGCTGAGCTGCTCCGCCACTACCGGAGCACCACACCAACCAGCCATCATCATATGATGCGCATAATGGCGCTGCCTCACTGTGAGGTCCTTGAATGCGTTGGCGATGGCCAGCGTGCAGTACGGCACCGCGCGGGGGGTAATGTAGAACGCCTTCTGCTTCATCGGTCGGTCAGGATGCGTACGGAGGGTGGAGCGAAGAAGGCGAGGATGACGAAAGGAAAAAGGCCTGAAAAGAGATAGCGTGTATAAAAATGTGCGTGTGTGAAGGTATCACTACGATAGCTGTCGCAATCCTATCTATCGAAGAAGGAGGGAAGGGTGTGTGTGTGTGTGTGTGGGTGGGGTGAGGAGTAGAAACTCAGGCGTGCCCGCGCAGGACAAGTAAAAGATTGCAGTGGCGCACATGGGAGAGCCGATGGCACGGGAGGAGGAGGAAGACGCGCGAGAGCGCGTGTAACTGTGGGGTGGGTGAGTGAGATGCGTAGCGAATGGCAACAGCAAAATAAATAAAAGACCATCGCAAAAAAAAAACTCTTCGCATCATCATGCATTGCGCTGCCCCTCGTCGTCACTACGCCGCGAAACGAGAGAAAGGTGCACCTCTCCGCCCTTCTTCCCCCCCATCCCACTCCCTCTGCATTAAGCTCGAGCTTGTGATTATCCTTTCATCCTCGTCTTCTCTCTCTTCATCAAAGGGGTGGCGCAGCAACAGTAGCAGAAGGAAAAAAAGAGATGAATCCAAACGAATGCATGGACCCACACGGCAGGCTTTTTAAAAACTTTTCGCTTCTCTCCAGCACCACCATTTGTGTACACGCCACATACACACGTATACATCTAGGTATATATATATATATAATGTTGCGAGGGCTGTAAATAAAAGAATAAAGAAATACCGATGAAAGCGCGCGCACATACTTGCACACAATAGACACATCCGTAGACGATCGCACATTCCCCCTTGTTCTGCTGCTGCTGCTCGGAGCGAGTAGGGGTGGGGGACAACCTACGTCGACGTCCAGTACTCTCCGCTTTCTAAGACCATCGACCACAACAAACCTGCCAAGTCCACTGCGGTACCGTCATGGATGTCACTGCCATCATCATCGGGGGAGTGCCACGACGAAGGGAAGGGAACAGGAATGAGATGCAGCACGCGCTGCGTGTCGAGCCAGTGCTTATGATCATCGTCTACGACCAGTGTACTGCGACTGCGCCGTCGGTATCCTTGTTGTGAGAGAGAAAAGAAAATGTTGAAGTTGACCCGGTCGAGGTAGTTTTCGATGATGAAGGTGCTGCGGTTCGCGATGCCGGGCGCGATGCCGTCGTACGTGCGCAACCGCGCAAAACGTTGGATAAGCTTCGGGGCATGCATGTCGCGCGACGCATGGTGCAAGGTCAGGAGTTCACCTGGAGCCCCATACAGCAGCCACGACGGCGGCAGCTCCGCGGGCGTCGGGCGGGACTCGGCCCTAGCGAAGAGCCGACGGATATACCGCTGATCGATCGTCGCCACGGCAGCGTCCAAGGTGGGACCAAGGAGGCGGTGGAGAAGGTCGTCCGCGCCGCCTCCTTCATGCCATCGCCAGAGAAGTTCGGCGGAGATCGCGGTGGTGTACCGCAGTGCGCGTCGACGCAGCTCTGACTCACGCTGCGCCAGGGCAGCGTAGAAGATGCCACTCTGTGTGGGGTACATATTGTGGAAGGTCGTACCGGCCGTCCCCATGAGGTCGTACAGGGCAAACAAATCAATGGAGTCGAAGAGGGACTGGGGCCCACCGGAGTAGCGTGTCTGCGTCGTGGCCCTGATACCGCGCCACCGCTGCGCCAGGTGCCGCGAACCATAGGTGTTGTCCTCTCCCTTCCAATCTACATAAGCCTCTTCCCCGTCAAAGAGAAGAACGGACATGGCAGGGAGGTGTTGGACCCAGTCGAGCCACAGGCGCACGTCTACTTTCAGCTGGTGAGGGTGGTTCTGCATGCCGTCTGGCGTATCCGCTACGGGCGCCCCCCCGACTGTGTACGGACGGGCTAAGGAGTAGTGGAAGAGGAGCGCGTGATGCGCCGGCGAGAGGAGCGACGATAGCCGTTCGCGCACCTCCGTCTCCGTCGTAGCGTTCCGGAACGTGTGGGTGAGCCCAGGGATGACGGCGGTGGTACCACGGCCTTCTCGCTCCTCCCTGTACGCTGCCGTTAGTGCCTCCGCTACATCGGTGAGGACAGCGATATTCTTCATCGTGCGCAGGAGAAAGACGATGGGCATGGCGGAGTCGCACGCCCCCAGGAAGGGGTAGTAGGGGACGTGCTTGGAGTCCCAATGCGCGGCCAGAACGAGGTGCCGCATTGGCTGCTGCGACGCGGGCCCCGCGGCGGAGGCGGAGAGACTAGGCTTGAGGGGGATGGACACACCGTTGCCTTCGCGCGACAGCACCACTCGCGTGCCAGGCACCCCACGCTGGAGGAGCGGACGAACGTTAATAGGGATCCCATCATCCTCGATGCGCATAAAAGACTCCTGCTCATAGAGGGTGCCGTTGCTCTCATACTTCGAGCGGTGCTTCCCGTTCTCGAGCGTCACAGGGTCCTCGGTGGAGGCGTGGAGGGGGTGGGGCACTTCTCCCATCGACACACTCATCGACGTCCCCGTACGCGCAGCCGCCTCTCGGCGACGGAACTGCGATCCTCCTGGGAACTGGAAGACGAGGTTTTTCATGGACGCCTCCGTGCACCCGTTCAGCTTTATCGGAATGGTGGTAGTAAAATTATCCCATAGCAGCGACCACCGCCAGCCAGGCTCGCGACTTTCCGCCTTCGCTGGTGCTTCAGCTGTGAGGCCCGGTGCATCGGGCCACGAAGGCGCCACCCTTTCGAGCAGGGCCTGACCCTGCGCACTCAGATGTGGTGGCGGTGAGGCTCCGGGGTGGAAGGAGTGCCGCTCCGCGTTGTACCGTCTTCGTCCGAGACCTTCCTCGACCAGATGGTGTAGCAGGGCCTCGCGGTTTGTACCTGCCACACGCAGCCCGTACGCCAAGATAGCGTTCATGGCCGTTCGATAGTACAACTTCTGTTGGCTTGGCGGGTAGAGAAACGCCAACATGTCAAACAGGTCTTCGTCGTCCGTACCGTAGTCCCGGCTCCACGCATGTTGGGTTAATACCTCCTCGGTGATATCTGCCGCTGGATCGCCGCGACGCCACTGCGCGTACCACGCCTCTAACATCTTCCGTCGCAGTGGCGGCACCGTGCGGTTCTCAGGAGCCCAGTACGTGGTCTTGAAACTTTTGTACGTCTGGCTACGCACCAGCGCTTCCTCTTGCTCTGGGCTGACTTCTCCCTTGCCGTTGTTTGCCGCGAAGATGAATTGAGGTTCCAGAGGGACGGCACCGTTAGGCTGCTGTTCCTGCTGCTGCTCTCCACCTGCTGGCCACATCGCCCTGTCATCATCCCTCCGCGTATCACGGTAACTCGGAAGAGCACCACGGCCTGCGTCCCATGCCCAATACCCCAGGAGACACATGAGAGCGATAGCCGCAACAAACGATACACCCACCAGCAACCAGCCTGTGCGGTTCAGGCGTCGGAGGCGTAGGAATCGACGTAAACATCGTGTTGGTTGAGGGATGAGAGGCGACGTGTGCTCGATAACCGGCCCTGACGTAGCCTGGTGCTGCCGTCGCACATTCCGCAGCATTGCTCGCAGTCCTTCTCCTCTCTCCCTTCCTCTTCCTCGTCCCTTTTTTCCCTCCTCTCTTTGAATGATAACGTCGACACACACACACTTCACACGCCGGCCGGTGGCGGAAGGAGAGAGGGGGAGGGGGGAAGAGGAGAAGGTATTGTCGAATGCGAAGATGTGAAGGGGAAGACTTCCGAAAGAAAACGAACGAAGGAGCAGGATGAGAGAGAGAGAGAGAGAGAGCCAGAGAAAAGGGAGAAAAGAGACTGACGTCCATGAGGGGGAGGTGCAGACAGAGACACACACACGTAAGGCGGTCATCAAGATCCCGCGTAGTGGAAAAAGGAGGAGAAGGAGGGCGGGCGGGGGGGGGGGAGATATGAGGTAACGGATGAAGGAAAAGATGTGCGCACTCATGCGATGTCTTCGCACTTCTTCCTACCCCTCAGTGCTGGGACAGTGCACGGGAGTGCTTGTTCTGATCTTGACATCTACGGCATGGTTCCACAAAGACCATTTTAATGCAGCACCTCCTCTCACTTTTCGATCTTCGATTTTGGTGAGTGTGCGAAGGGGGTGGAGGAAGAGGCGGCAAGAACGAAGGGGGGGTGGGCGAGAGCTCGTGCTTCTACATGCACGCTTCTTCCCAGAACAGACTCATCTCCGCCGTGTGAGTGTGTGTCACTCACCCGCGCTGAAGACTGCAACACCCCCACGGTCGATCTCTGTTCGTCCTCTCGCTGAGAACAACCCTGCATCCTATTCATGGTCTCGCATGAGAGACGAGTCGTTTGCTTTTAGTTTCTGTCCCTACACGCTTCTCCCATATATATATATATATATATAGATAGATACATAGAACTACAGCGATCAACTCCATAAGGGACCATAGACAGGTGTGTGTGGGTGCCTCGCAGAAGAGAAAAAGGAGATGGTCCTCGACACAAGCACCGAGACCCAATGCACTCGCACACAAGAAGGCACAGGCAAAGACATCCACTATATATATATATATATATATGGTGTGTGTGTGCGCACGTCAACTATCTCTTCTTCCTGATAATCTTGAACATTCTCTTTTACGAATACATCCTACCATAAGAACATGAAAGGCAACTCCAGAAAGGAGGGAGGATGGCCCTGCCTAGCAGCCACAAGCACAGAAACACCTCCCCCCCGCTGAATCAACGATCTCCCTCTCGTGGACGCATCTCCATGGTTTTTCCCATGACCATCAGCTTATCTCTCTCTCTCTTGGCCCAAGTTGTCGCTTTCGCGGTCATGTTCCGAAGGAAACGTAAAAGAAGCGGGCAGTGGGAGGGGAGGAGGAGAGGGCGACGAACGTAGAGGTGGCGGTGGTGCGTGTGTGGGTGTGCGTGAACGAAAAGGAGAGAGAAGAGAAAAGGCGCAAAGTTATCCCTATATACATATGTTAGATTCTCTCAAAGACGCTGTAGATGAACTCGGCGATCTCGTCCAAGTTTTCAAGCTGTAAGGCAGGTATTGTACGCCATTGGCCTACATCGAGGACGTGTTCTTCATCCCGTCGGAAATGGGCGCTGCTGCTGGCGAAGCTATTGTTGTGTGGCTGCTGCTGCTGCTGCTGCTGCGTGCTTCCTTTCGTCGCTCGATGGCGTGACACCACCGAGCTAGACGAAGCAGAGAGAGGCTTGTAGTCATCTACGGATGGCACTGTCATCTTGCGATGCCGGGAGCCCGGATCCGTGAGGGGTACTGTCGCAGCTTCATCTCTCGGGTGGCTCCCGAATGTGGAGGTGGAGGAGTCGGTACCCACGTTGCTTGTGGAGCTTTCATCACTCGCTCTTACGGCCCACGGGATGGGCTGGCGGGCTGCCGTCGATATGTTCTTCCGCTGGACGTCTGAGGCTGCCGAAGCACCGGTGCCGCCGTTCGACGGGTCTCCTCCATCTCTTCTTTCTGCTGGCTCCGGGGTGCCAAGAAAGGCCGTGCCGGCAATTGCGGTGCTGGTGAGCGTCGAGGACGGCACGTCGCCAACATTCTCTGCGGCATCAACGCGGCCAGAGGGGGACCTGCCAACATTGTCGTACCGTCTACCACTGGGGTGTGCTTCGGTGGCACCGAAAGGGTCGTCGTCCAGGAGCATCATCGCTTGTCTTCCCTCTTTTGCCCCCTCCGCCGCTGGATCGCCCTTATCGAAAGTGGTGAGTTCGTGATGAGCGAGCGGGACTGTTGCCGCCGGCGTCGAGTGCACATCCGTTGCCGTCGGAGAAGTCTGGGTGTCGAAGGACAGGCTTCTGCTGGGCGGAGTGGCGCTCACGGCCTCCATCAACTCTAGCGTGCGCTGCAGCTGCCATGGCGAGCCCACGAAATGTGCCGTGGGAGGGGTGGCGCTCGACGGGGTGTTGGTGGTGGAGCCGCGATGCGTCCTTCCCGTGGCTTTCCCTCCCATCTCACCGTCGTCCTCGTCTTCCACCGGGTCCACCGTGTGGCCGATGGGGACGTCCCATCGCCACCGTTCCCCATCCCCACCCAGGCGGGTGTGAACGTCTACCGCATGGGCGCGTCGGGGATGCGAATGTACTGCGAACTGTTGCCGCTTCATCACCGCCGCATTGCGTCGCCAGTATTCAGCGGTGGCGTTGAGGAGCGTGTCATGACGGGCGATGCGCTGTGAGAGCGCGACGATGTCAGCAGAGACACGCCCTCGCTCCTCCTCACGACGAGCGATGGCGTCGCGCAGCTCTCGCAGGATGGTGTGGGCGTCTTGATGCGGATCCGCCTCCTCCTCCTCCTCCTCCTCTGCCGCTGCCATCGCTATGGCGGGTGCGGCCAAGCTCTGGGAGGTGGTCCGGTCCCCTTTGCCAGCAGAAATGCGGCTTCTGGAACTTGCCGCTGTCACGGTGCCTGTGTTCTTCTTCGAGGTTTGTATCGACAGCAGCGGCGGCTCCATCGATGAGGCGGGTCGGAAGGTGCCACGCTTTGCGTGTTTCCCTCGAAGCAGTAGGGCGGTGGTGCAGTGCGTGCCCACAGAGGCGGGCATCAATGGCGCCGGCGGCAGTCTTAAGGGACGTCGTTCGACGGGCCTCCTTTCGCCACCCACGCCTCCTTTTTCATACTGAGGGGTGGTGATGGCGACCGTACCGCCGCCGCCGCTGCTCTTCTCCGTCTCCAACGTGCGGATGTCGTTCTCGAGCTGCACGTTCTCCAACATCACGTGGGTGACATCCCGCTGCAACCCGTACAGCTCTGCCGCTGCATCTTCTGCGGCCTGATGCTGACGGCTCGCTTCCGCCTGCGCTGCCGCCACGTCGCTTGTAATATGCGCTAACAGCTGCTCGAGTTGAGCAGCGGACATGAGTTCGCCTCGGAGCCCGCTAAAGTTGGGCGGCAAGACCACCGATCGGAGGGCGTACGGTAGGGCACGCTGGCGATGCGGTCGCTGCCGCACCGCCATGTTCACCGCCTGCGATACCTTCTCCGGTTCTGGCGTGTGTTGTAATGAGAGAGACGCAGCCTCGACGGACATCGGAGGTGCCGCTGCCGTCGTCGAGGGATGCGCGCTCGAGGGGAGTGGAGGAAGCTTGACGCCAACGTTGGGCCCACGGCTGCCATGGCCGCCGGTTGCCTTCCCTCCTGCTGGCCTACCTGGCCCGGAACCCTCATTGCGCTCGCTCATACTCTTTACAGCGTCCTCCACCGTGCACCGCGTCGCTTTGGGGCTGCTGCTGCTACTGTGCGTTCCTCCTGCCACGGCAGGGGTAGCAGCGTCTGTTGCTGCTGCCGCCCCTTCTGCCTCCATTTTTTTCAGAGGACGCAGGGCTGGACCCTTTGGTTTGCGTCGCCACGTCGGTCGGGTCGTGGCAGTCGGCTCCGTGCCACATGCGTCGGCGGACCGCAAGGCGACAGACGAGGCGGACGGGGTACGACGCAGCGGACGCGCCGCATCGGCCGCCGCACGCCTTTCGATGAGTTTCCGCCACGCCTCCGGGTTGTTCAAAGCCGTCGGCGACGCCGTCTCCCCGAAGCTGCCCAGGCGCGATGCCGCTTTCATCACCCCAGGGGCTAATCGGGAGGTGGACGAGGGGGGACCGCGACGCAGCTCAGTCGGAGCTTCTGAAGCGCCGAGCTTGCTGGACGTCTCTGCGGAGAGAGATAAGGTCTGAGGCGAGGACGCGTTCCTGGTCGACCCCGCTGTTGCAGTCACCGGTGCCGGCGTGGTTGCTTTCGAGAAATTGAAATAACGAACGCAGAGCAGCGCTAACGCGGCGGCCTCTGCGTCGCTCTCCGCCTTTAGCACCCCCAACGCCTGCGCCGATTGCTGAGCTTCTCGATCGGGTTTGAGTAGCTTCCACTGACGCGCATTTGTAGACGACCCGTCGGCGGCGCTCTCCCGGGTGCTGAGCGACTGGGCCAATCGAAAAATCTCTAGAAGGTCCGCTGGGACCTGCTCCATTGCCCCAGGTGAAGCGAGGGAGAAGAAAGAGGTAGACGACGGAAGTTCTTCTTGGAACGAGGCCCTACCGACGGCGGCAGCAGTGTCACTGTCCGGTGAGAAGGCGCCAACGTCGGCAGTTCCGGGCTTTGCGGCGCCGACGGTGGCTGGGGATTCGGTGTATTCTCCACTGTTGACCCGCGGTAAGGCCTCCTCCAGCGGCGCGAGGCGCACCGGTGGGTCCTGCCGCACCTTCCGCAGATAATGCACGCAGAGCTGGTGGAGGAGCCGCCGTTCATCTTGCTCTACGGCGGCCACATCCACGTCCAGCTCGACATTGTCTTGAGCGTCGGTTTGAAGCATCTTTACGATGGCCCGCAGCTGTGGGCTGAGGACGCCGCCACCGCCACACGGGTCGAAGGTAGACCCGCCATCGTGCACCAAACGGGCGTTCCCGCCGGCACCGAGGTGAGACACCGTGAGGTCCGTGAGCCTCGCAAAGTATCCTCGCGTTATGCGCTGCACTTCCACACACCACTCCTCCATTCCTTTCGTGGGTCTGGGTGGTGGTGGGGAGGCAGAGGAGGATAAAGCGGGAGGAGTCACCCAAGAGAGCGTTTTGGGGGAAGGCAGCGCTGCCGCCGTTGTCAGTGATGCCGTGTCCATCGTGAATCTCCATAGAGTAGGGAGGAGGCGGGAAGGGAGCAGAACGGAGCCCACGGAGAGATACACTCAGACACGCCTAATCGAAGGATTTTCTTTTCTTGTATGCTGCGGTTCTTTCGCCTTCCCCCCCCTTTCTATGAAGGTAGTGGGGTGGGGGGAGGAGGAGAGAGTGATGGTCAGTGGGTGAGACACGAAAGCGTAGCGAGGAAAGATCGTTGGGGATGGGCAGAGGAGGAAGCGAGAGAGAGAGAGAGAGAGAGAGGGAGGAGGAACGGAGGTCTAACACACGTTTTGCACGCTTGCCATTCGATCTACATACAGGCACACACACAAGTCGGTGTATATATATATATATACATCTGCGCCAAGACAGTGACATAGATATGGAGATTCAATGGGGACGGTACTGAAATACCGCTGCGAGAGAGGAAAGAAATGTCTCAGCAAAAGAAAAAGAGAATCTGGCAAAGAACCTCAAAAGGTGGTGGTGGTCCCAAGCGACGAGAACGATGCTTCCCTTTCCCTTTCCCACCTCCCTCGCTCCCCTAGAAGAAAAAGCAGCGACGGGGTGCATGTATGTGTAGATATATGCCTGCGTGTGTGTACATATCTGGAAAGGGCATACAGGGGAGGGAGGGGAAGGGGCGAGGTGAATGATAAATAGGCAGAGAAGAGTATCTACAAGAGTGAAGGACAGTCCTTCAACACCTTCGGCGAAGCACGCACGTACACACATAGGTAGCACCTAAGCAAAGAGCAAATCGAGCGAATATGAGGCATCCCCTTCTCAGTCCCCTCCTTTCACGTCTCCGAAATCACAAGTGAGAGGACAAGAAGGGATAAAGAGATAGAGAGAGGGAGAGGAGCGCAAGCACCGAAACACGGAGGTTCTTGTTGCCCCGGACTACCGCAAAAACAAACGTAGGTCCCCCTCTCCACTTCTTCTCTTCCCATTCCTCATTTCGGGGCATCACTCTCCTGGCGTTGATCAACCCAGGAACAACGCCGCGACGCCGCGGCGCATTAGGATGGATACGACAAGGATGAAGCTCACCGCAATGATGCGGTCCAGAAGGCGCAGCGACAAGTCCACCCGTATGTTATACACTTGGAGTGTGACTCGTTGCATTGGTGGTGCTGGTCGTGGGGGCGGTGTGGACGGAAGCAAAGGAGAAGGAAGAGGATCTGCCCCTGCCGTTGGAGGAGCGGTGATCATCGCTGCTTCTGCCCCTGCGAGCATAGGTGGAGAAGGCGGAGCCGCTTTGTCGGTGCGATGTTCGGCATCATCGAGAGGCGGATCCCCCCAACGGCTCGTTGGCATGGATGGTGTGTCAGCGGACACTGCCCCTGCTGCGGAGCTTCCGAGGACGGTCGGGATTTCTGCAGAGTTGCCGCGGCTGTCCGGCATGAGTGCAGTGACAACGGGTACTCCTGCATCCGCGCTTTGCTCTATCTCTTCCTCTCGTACGGTTTCTGTAGGAGGAGGAGGAGCCCCACGATCACCTTGGTGCGTCGACGATGCAGTGGCTGCCGCAGAAGCTGCGCCTGCGTTGTGCGTCTCGTCTCCTGCAGGTGTGCCCGCCGCGGGCGAGGGCTGTGGCAGCTTTGGCACCTGCGCTGCCTGCTCTGCGGAGACTTCTGGGTACATCTGCATCTCCTCCTCCCACACATCCCGTGTTGACCGTCCACACACGGCACAGTGGAAGGACCACGTCTCCTGTGCCCATGCCCGCTTCGTCTCCAGCGCCACCATATCCTTGGGGAAGGCCCCCACCCCAAACTCCCCTTCCTGTCCCATGAAGTGCCGTAGCGCTGTGAGGGTGAGCGCCACATCATACGTGGGCTGCCACAGCTCCTTATGATAGCTGCTAATGGTGGAGCAGATCTTCTCATGCACGGCGAAGCGGCCGCTGCGGGTGAAGAACACCATGTCCGGCGGCTCCAACGGGTAGGAGCGGGAGAAGAGCAACGCGCCGTGGTAAAGCCCATCCTTGTACGGCAGAGACGCATCATCGCCAGCGGGGCCGCGCAGGGTGAAGTGCCACTCGAAAATATTGTCTTCCAATGGGGCTGCGAAGAAGTCACGGACGCGGTTCTCAGGCTTCTGCAGATGGCGATGCTCATTTCCGAGCCGCTTGATGGCGGAGGAGGCGTACGACATGGCGGCGGCAAGAGAAAGGGGAGGGAGGGGAGGCCTTACGGCGTGCGTGTATCTGGGTTCTCGAGTGTGCCGACCCGCTCACTCCCTTCCCTCCTCCCAACAAACAAACGAAATGAGAGATAAAAAAAAGAAGTAGCTCACCGGCTTCCATCGATAGGGGAGCTCGCTAAGGAAAGGGGAGGAGAGCGGAAAGGCAGGAGGGGTTGGGATGGGGAGGAGGAGGAGAAGGGGGAGGAGGGGGGGGGGAAGAGGCGGTGCCCTCGAGCGCAGCCCTCCTTTCGTCTCTCCCCTCCTTCCAGCATCCGTTTGTCGTTCTCGCATGACCTCCTCCATTTTTCTTTTTTGCGCAGGGAGCGCAGAGCCGTGGTAATCGGGAAGGAGCGGCAAAGTGAGGATAATCATAATTAAAGAGGCAGGCGAGTGGCACAGGGGTGACCGCAGAGACGTCAACCGCCTGCCTTTTCTTCTTTTCATTGCCAGCTTTACGTTGCTGCGTCCCGAACGGCGAGGGCAACACCGGCGAGGTAGAGGAAGAGGAGGGGAGGTGGGGTGGGGTGCGGCGCAGGGCGATGGAGAGGCCGAGAAAAATGGGAAGGAGAGACAGTAAAAAAAATAATAATACCACATACGCAGGTGAGACACAGGTTGGGTGAAGGATCATGAAAAGGAGAGAGAACAGCGAAAAAAAGAAGGAGGAGACGAGACGGTCCGCGGCAAAAGGCCCGACACCGGGACCCCTCCCCCCCTCCCTCAAACATAAACAAACCAGTGTCTATACAGAGAAGAACCACAACACGGGCGGGCAGAGAGAGGGGGTGGGGGCGTCCTCTTCCTCCTCCTTCCCCCCCGTCCCTCCTCCCTCACGAAACACTCAAAGATACCAAACACCTCATCCACAGAACACAAACCAACATCCAAAGAAAGGGGGGGGGAGAGAGAGAGAGAGAGAGAGAGAGAGAGAGGTGGGCAAGTAGAGGGAGGGAGGGAGGGCGTGAGAGGAAAGACGGTTGCCTCCTCCCACTTTTTCTTCTTCTCTTCCCCTCTCCTTGAGAGCCTATTCGAACATGAACGTAAAAAAAGATATAAAAATACCTCGCCTTCTTTTTCTTTAAAATCACTACGTGACCTGGTCTCTGCTTGCTGTTGTGGATGTGTGTGTATGAGGACAAGGAGCGACGCGCACGGTAGAGAGAGAGAGAGAGAGAGAGGAGCGAACAAGCTGCTGAGAAATCGCAAAAAAAAGAGAGAAAAGAAGAGAGGCCGCAGCAGATTCATCTCGCCCCTCCCCCTCCTCTTTGCATCATTGGACGATCTCTTCCCCCCCTTTCCCCCCTTCGTCCCGCAACTTCCCTGCCTCATGCTAAAAGAAAAGAGGTGGGGTGGGGTGGGGAAGGGATTCTCCAAAGACGTCGATTATACATAAAATAAGAATGCGAACACACACACATACACACATATATATATATACATGCGGAAGGGCTCACACCGGAGCTCCGCACGCCGAAGGGCCGCCACATTTTCACAACCTCCATTTCTCCAGCTTTTTTTCCTTCACGCAACACGCAGGGGAGAATGGGATTGTGAGCGAGATGGGGAAGGTGAAAGAGAGAGAGAGAGAGAGGAGAAGAAGATGACGCGAGGATGTTGGCACCCGTAGAAAAGCTTTATAATGTACATAACGATACTTTTTATGATAATGGCTGGGATTAGAGGAGGAGCACCGCGCCTCGTGACTTCTCTTCCCCCCCTCCCCTCGCCCCAACCCCTACCTCTACCAAGCTCCGTCCCTTTCTCTCCTCTATACCCCATTCAAAACAAAGAGAGAGCGAGAGGGAGAGGGATTGGGGGGGGGGAGGGAGATGGAAGGCACAATAGCACGCACACACACACACACACACCGGAATATGTCAACGCTTCTGAGGCGTTGGTAGAACGGGAGGTGCGTCGCCACCACCACCACTAATAATGTTGCGGCTGCTGGTTTGGATGCGGCCCATCATCGTGGACCGATAATACTCGCCCGAGATCTGCTCTTCTGTGGCATGCAAAGCAGAAGCGGAGGTGCGCTTGCCGGCGGAGAGCGTTGGCTGTGGCGTAGCCGAAGAAGTGCTGCCCTTGCTGATGTTGGGAATGCCGTTGGTTTTGTCTACGACTGGCATCTGCGAGATCGGAAACGTTCGGTTCAGAGAGCCGCGAAAGGGAGAGCTGTGTTGCGTGCTTCCGACACCGCTACTTCCGAAGGGCGGCGAGTTACGCGGTTGGGTCTGCATTGGTTCGACCGCGCGCATCGGGTGAAGAGAGGAGTGGTTGGCTGAGCCACTGCGGTTGCTCTGGCTGGCGCTGCCCGCCCCGGTCTTCTCAGGGACAACGGTGGGAAGGGGAGAGGGGACGGGGACGGAGGCGGGAGCGGGGGAGGGACGCACACCGATGCCTTCTTCAATTAGCTGCTGATACTCGATGAGGCGCAACGTGCGTTGGTGCGTGCGCTGGGCGAGTTCCTCTTCTGGGGATAGAAACTCCACTCCAGCCTCGCGCAAGAGCCGTTCGGTGGGCCGGAACCCTTCCAACTGCCGCTCACTACGCTGATCGAGCTCGTCCAGCTGCGCCTGCGCCTCCAGCCGTGCCTGCTCCCATCGCTGCTTCGCCTGACTGAACTCCTTCGCCTTCGGATTGAGCGCGTCCATCGCAACCTCTTGCTGTAGAGTGTAGTACGCGATCTTTTTCTGGATCTCCTCCGCGTGCCGCGTTTTCTTGAAGCGAAGGTCACCGAGTGTAAGGTAAAGGGTGCGGAACTGTTCGAGCCGGTCCTTGCGGAGGGCTAGTCGGGAGTCCTGGAGGTGGCGCTGCAGGACATCATGTGCAAAGGCTTCAGCGTGGCGACAGCTGAACTGGATGGCACCGCTATACTGCCGTAAGCCTTCGACGATCGCCTGATGGTTGCGCTGCGTCTCTGCCAGCGCCGCTGCTCTGGCATCAGCAAAGCACGCGAACGCCGCCGCGTCTTCCTCTCGCTGCCGCTCCTGCGACACCCGGCTGATCCAGTCTTCTGTGAGAAACCGTTGTGCCTCCTGCAGGTTGCGCAGGTGCTGCTCCAGCTGTTCCATAGCCCGGTAGCACGCTGTTTGCTGATCTCCATTAGACTGCCACGCCTTCCTCCACGTGTGATGATAGGTGGAGATGTTATTGCGTTGACGGTGACGCGCCTGCGCCACTGCGCGCCGCTTCTCCTTCACCCGCTCCATATCCAACGTCACCTCCGCGAGTTGCGCGGTGTACGCCTCGATCGCCTGCGTCAGGCGAGCGGTGAGGGCATCGCACTGCCCCATCACACTCTGCAGCGGAGCTTCTACGCAGGCCGCCTCGTACTCGTTCATGGTCGCCTCCAGTTCGTCGTACGGCACTGCCATCGCTTCTGAGAGGGAGGTCTGCTCATAGTATAGCTCTTCAGAGTGCTGCATGTCCCCGCTGGCGATGGCGTCGGCCTGCGCCTGCTGCAGCTCTTCGATATCGAATGTCATGCGCCGAAGTTTCTCGCGCGTGTCTACTTCGACCTCTTCCAGCGTAGGATTCGAGAGAAGTACATTCAGTTGCAACAGAAGCGGCTGTGTCCACCTGCGCAGCTGCCGCACTAGCGCAAGTCCTGCCGGACCGCACTTGGTCACATGGGACTCTTGGGTGAAGCGCCCTTGTAAGGCGGTGAGGGTTTCCTGCATGCGCTGCACTAGCACTGGTAGATGCTGCCACTTCACCTCGTGGTCGTCTTGTGCACCCTTGACATCGCTTGCCGCCGCCGCCGCAGCTTCCTTTAGTTCCGCCTCATACGGGAAGAGACGGCAACGCTGGAGTTCTGCAAACTCGAGCTGCAAAGCACGGAGTTCACGGTCTGCCGCCGTGGAAGCCTCTGTTGCTGCCACCGCCGTCTGGCGGTTCTCGGGAGCTGCGCCAAGCGCCTGCGATGGGGGCGTCACGGTGGGGCGCGGGGGCCCGCCGCGGGGCAGCGGTCGTGCGGTGGGCGTTGCGCTTGCGGCATTGGCCGCTGTAACGACCGCTCTCGCCGCCGCCGCTGATCCCACGCGCGGGGTAGCCGGGAACGTGGCTGCGGCGGGCTGAAAAAAGAGCTTCGCATATGCCTCCAGCGTCGCTTTGATATTCTTCCCTGCCGACTGTCGCTCGGTGGCCAGCGGCGGACTCGCAGAGACGGTAGCGGCGGCGCCTTGTGGGCCGCCACGCACGCTGTTGCGGCTATCGTTGGTCATCTCCGTGTCGACGTCGGCTGGTGTCGAGGTCTCCACCGGCAGCAGCAGCTTCTCCACACCCACTGACAGCCCACAGAAGCGGGCCAGCACTGCATCACTGGCGAGGGCGCGGCGCCGATACAGAGACGAGGGTCCTCCACGCTGCGGACTAGCCCCATCCTTCGGAGTTCCGGAGTGGCGGAGGCCCTCTTGTTGGGGTTTGCACGATGCGTTCTCTAGGGTTGGTGACGGCTGCGATGGAGGGGCCGACTTCACGTTCGCTCCTCCTTCTCCTCCTCTTCCACCACCGTGGGTGCTACCCGTCCGTTGCAGTGACCCTGGTACTGCTTCCGTCGTGGCGCCTTGATGCATGTGCAGCTCCACCACACGTTGCGAGGCTTCTTCGTATTCTTCCATGAGCCGCCGGACACGCCTCAGGCTATCATGTAAGAGACCCATCCGCTCACTGACTTCGGCGACCGCTCCGGCTGGCGAGGCTCCGGCCGCGGCCACTCCTGTCGCTGCCGCTACAGGAGTGGCTGACGGTCGCTTCTTTTCGGCAGGCTTTGCATCCACTGGGGGCGGATGAGCGGTCTTAGCACCGGCAGCGCTGGCGATGGCCGCCCGAATGGATTCCTCGAGCACGGTCAGCTGGGCGTGCACCGTGGAGAGCTCCACCGGTGCTTCCAACGACGGCAAACCCAAGGTAGCCGCCTCACCACCCATATCGTTCGCCTCGATCAGCGCTGCTAACGAGGCTGCAGCCGCTGCTGCAGCCACGGCGGCGGCCCCGTCCTCAACCTCCGCTGACGACGCTGCAACATTGCGCTTTGCAGCTAAGGATGGGGAGGTCATTTTCACGACGCCTACTTTTTTTCCTCCAAAATGTGTAAGAGAAAGAGAGAGAGAGACAGTTGTGAAAACTTTGTTCGACAAGACGAAGGGGAAGGAGTGAGGGGAGTTGCGTGCGTGTGCACGCGGTGTACGTTCGAGGTGGGCCGTGTGGAACGGGAAGACGGAAAGGATGGAGAAGGACGTGAAGGGGGAAGAGAAATTGTGGAGCGACCACGATCAAGGAAACAGACGGAGAAGGATACCGCGCTTGAAGGTTTGCTCGTACACACACACACACACGGTGCTATACGGATGGAGGAAGAGAGGGAGTGCGGAGACACTGAGGGCCTTCATGACTTTCCCCCGTCCCTTTCTATCCTTGTGCCACCGCGGGAAGAGAGAGCTCCAACACACGCGGGTGTGAGGAGAGAGAAAGCAGAGGAAGGGGTGGTGGTGGTCGAGATGGCATTGTCGGGGTTGAGGTGAAGGGCGGAGAGCGAATATATATATATAGATCGAAGAGAGGGAGGGGGAAAGAAGGAGTACGGGCACCGTGAAGCGAACATTGCAGCGTCGCGAATGGCACACCCGCCCTGCCTCCACCGAAGGAGGAGAAAGCGAAGAGGGGTAGGGGGCAAGGGGTACTGTGAGAAAAGAGAGAGAGGGGGAGAGGGAGAAGGGCTACGCGTCGGTGATGATCCGCTGAGCGTTGCGCGTCGCAGGGGGGGGGGGGAATGAAAAAGAAAAGGAGACCATCTCTCATGTTTTACCTTTCGGGGGTTTCGAGTTCCAAAAAAAAATACGTACATACACATAGATGCATATATATATATATATATCTAAAGAGCACGTTGCGTTGTTGCATAGCTGCAAATGACGCTCCTGCTTGGGAGGGGGAGGGGAAAGGGCAGAGGGAGGAGGTGGAGCATGTGATGCGAAAGGAAAGATCAGACAGCAATGTGTACACACACAAAAAAAAGAGAGAGAGAGAAGGCGTGTCTCCCTTTTTGGTAAGAAGGGTACACCCGCCCTTCTTTTATGATGATGATGTTTGGGTTCTCAGCATAAAGTGTGCCACCACTCTTCTACGGCTTTCCTGAAATTTCTCGCCTTTCATCCGTTCCTCTCTCGTCCCTCGTATATACAAATATCTAGACGTGGATACCTCTACGTGCTGGCGTGTGTCTGCGTGCGAGTGGGGGGTTCTCGTGGCAGAAGGTATAGTGCCTTCCCTGGTTACACTTCTTCATGGCCGTAGATGCCACACCTCCACACATTCGTCTACAAACACACACACGTCTCGTTCTCTCTCTTCACTTATCCCCCGAGTCGAAAGCGTGCTTCATAGCCACCCATCAACATCTTCTTTTCTTGGTTCGACTCCCCTCCTCCTGTATCACACACCTCCACGGAGAGGCACATATGTATATATATATTTATTTATTTATATAGCACACGACGTACAGCTCTGTGTCGATGTGGTGGCGAGTCCGCTTATCCCCAACGACCACACCCGTTCCTTCTCATGGAGCTACTTCTTCATCACACCCATCTGCCCCTTTTCATTTATGCATATAACCATCGTTCGGTCCTCTCATCTTCATGTTTCCTTCCTCCCTCCCTCCCTCGTCCCCGTCACTCTCTGGTCGTACACTACACGGAAGGAATTTATTTGTCGATTCCATGCCAAGCGCCACTTTTGAACGGCATCCTGCCGCTGATTGGCAAGGGGGCTCGGCCTGTGGAGAGCACTGCGTGGGACGCAGCTCTACGTAGTCAGACCTTCGTCTTCGTCTCCTCCTCTCCTCCGCAGCGCCGCCGCCCTAACCAGAGAGAAAGTCCTCGATTCGAAAAAAGGGAGGGATGATGGTGGCCCCTACACAAAATTTATCGTCCAGGGTGATCGGCGCGGTGTCGTCGCCGCTGCCGCCGCCGCCCATCGTCGTGCTGGCGGCGGAAGAGGAGTCGGAGGAGGCGGCAGCGGCATCAACGCGGTTCGCTCTCGCGGCATCGGCCGGCAGCGGCGGCACCTCACGACTTGCACGCTGCCGCTGCTCTCTTTCCCATGCCATGTCTATCTGTTGCATCCTCGCCGACTCGGCGGCGCAGTGACCAGAGAAGTCGAACTGGCGTGCCCGCATCTTCAGCGGCGGCGCCAGTATTGATGTGCCGGTGGTGCGCACGGTATGCATATACGGGATGGAGAGCCACGTCCGAGGGAAGAGGTGCGTCAGGAGCGGGTTGCCAGAGACGTCGACGGAAAGGAGGGCGATCAGACGAGGGTTGAGCTCGCCGAAGACATCGCTGTGGCATTCGATCTTGTTCCCTGGCTCCTGCACGGCAGCGAAGGCGTTCGCCTCCATGATGGAGTACAGCTTTTTCAGGGCGGACGACGCTGCGTTGGCGGTGATGGCCGCCATCGTCTCGGACCACCGATAGGGACTCCAATGCTCATTCTGAAACCGCGCGATCGTCGTCACGTCGGAGAAGTATGCGGCCAAGTCTTCGTGGCGATGGCGCAACCCCACCCGCTCGACGCGTCGGAGCACCCGCTGCAGATGACTTGCCACCGCCTGCGTCGAGGTGAGGGTTCGCCGCGTCGCCGCCGCCGAGAGGTTCCGCGCCTCCAGCATGTGCAGACGAGAAAGACGGCCCCAGTAGAGGTCCGAACGGGGTGTGAGCAGGGGTGTGGCGGCGGCGTACACGTCTGCCGTCCCTCGATGGCCCTTCCGCTCCCCCTCCCCACGATCCGACGTGTTGTAAGCCGAGGCGAGGTCGTAGAAATTAGGGAGATACCCCTTTAGGCCCATGTTCGCCAGATTCAATGAAACGAAGGTGAAGGGGATCGACACTGTGGAGCCATCACGGCGCTGCTTGCCATATCGGAGGCCACGTGGGGCCGACTCGGCCTTCACCTGCAGGAGAAGGCGCTGCATGTGGAAAAGGTCTTCGACGTAGGGCCGCTCTCCGTTCTCTGGGTACGCCTGACCGGTGCCGCTACTAGCGCGGCTGTGACCATTGCCTCGCGTTAGGCCGGGTACCGCGGAGGCGAGCACGTCGTCGACCAGCTGCTCCACGTCAACGTCCACAATCAAGGCTGGTTCTGCAAGAACGAGGTCGGGGTGCTCGTAGGCAAATTGGTGCTCAGACCAGATGGTTCGCGTACCCACCGCTTCACTACGAGCCAAGCGAGAGACCACCGAAGCCGCAGCGGTGGTGTAAGAGCTCGCGTTGAACATCTCGCTTCCTTTGCTGGGTGTGGCAACGTCCCCTCTAGACCACACCATCTCATCCATCGCCGTGGTGTCGTCCGTACGGTCCCACTTCAGCCAGTAGGCCGGCGCTGCGGCTGTGAAGAGGTGCCGCGTGAGATGCCGCGTGTAGGCGGAGCAAAGTGGCATCACGCATCGACGTTGACGACACTGCGGGCCACGGCAGAGTGAGAAAAGATTCTCTGCGAAGGCCACCACGCTCGGGTGCTCGTCGTCGACAAGGGAGTTCAATGGCACATGCGCCACCTCACACACGACACCTGGCCAGGTGCAGTAGTCCTGGCCGACCCACACCCTGCGCAGCGCGGGAATCGCTGAGCTAACGTAGCGAAGAAAGTGAAGGGTTTCCAGTCGCATGGCGTCGGCGTGGCGCATCGCCCGCAGCTGCAGCCGCTGAAGATAAAAGACAAACTCTATTCGCGAGATTTCAAAGTCCAGCTCCCGCGCATGAAGGTCTGGGTTGTCTCCCACCCCGCCTTCCACCGTTTCGGATCGCAGCTGGGCTGCATACGGGCGACTCACGAAGTCAAGAAGCTGGCCGTGGCGCACCTGCATGAGACGCAGGTGCTGCATCATGGCGTAGACTGGCAGACGGTTATAGTAGAGCAGCAAAGGCACACGCAGCTTGTGCTCTCGAATAAAGGCTGAGAATAGACGTCGCTCGTGGCGAACCTCCTGTGCCGCGGCGCGGGTGAGACACCGGCGGCACGTCGCCCCGCCCGCCATCCACTGCCGAGTTTGGAAGAAGGCGGCCAGCGCCAGCGTGTACGGCGGGGGGGCACGGCGCATCACCGGCCAAGTAATCCACCGCGCCACGCGTGCGACCAGCCCGCCGAGACCGCGATGTACACCGGCAGACCACGGCGGTTGAGTTCGCGCGATGGAGAGAGAGGCCGTATCGGGCATACACACGTACAGCCCTTGTGGGCGGCTGGAGTCCGTCATGGCGGTGGTGGTGTGCAGCGGTACAAGCTGCGACGGTGGCCACCATTCCACTTCCCAAAGCTCCATGCGCCCCTTCGTGGCTCCGTGGCCCGTCAACACTCGCATCCACCACGGATAGCGTCTCTGCGACCGCCGCCGGCTCGCATCCTCGCTACTAGTAAGAGGTACTGATTGCTTGGCTGCCGCCATCACCGCGGCCGCATCGCCATCTGATCCACCACCCACACCGGCCCCACTCAGCCCCGGGGTCGTCCCCCCGATCACCGCTGCCGCAGCTGCGGCACCGACATTTTTCCCAATGTTACCGTCGCTCCCGATCGACCACACCGCATCCGTGTAGCCGTTGCGGAGGGTGCAGTGGGAGTAGAAGATCAACACGAAGAGAAAGAGAATGATGCTGCGTTGGTGACTTTTATGCATCCGTATATATTGATGATAGCTGCGCATCTGCTCCAGCGCTGTGGCGGGGTTCCACCGCATGGGCGTCGTCGCGAGGTTCGCCGTGAAGAAAGAGTTTGTAGGAGCACCCCTGCTGCCAGTTCTCCCCACGCTGGACGCTGCTGGTGCGGCTAGTGGTGCCATACCATATCTGTGAAGAGGCAAGTCCGTCCCGTCGCACAAACGCCGGCCCAATGTTTTGAGGAAAAGGGGGTGGGGGAAAAGATATTGAAAAGCTTTTGGGGCCACTCTTCCTTTGTCTCTTTTTTTTCTCTCTCTCTTCTATCTCGCCCGTATATGGTGGCGTATGTGTCCGTGGTCAACCGGAATTTCTCATAACTACGCCCCCTTCTCCTCCTCCTTTCCTCCCCCGCAAAAAAAATTTTCCTCGATGTATCCGATCCATAAACAAATGGAGTATATATATATAGGGGGGGGGGCACACGAAAACAAGGGGGAGGCGGTGCAGAAAAAAAAATAAAGTAAAAGAGGTGCAAAGAGCTGTTTTGTATTTCCCCACCCCCACCTCTGCCTCGAAAATTAAATATCTACCGATAGATCTCTCTATCTCTCTCGATGGGTGAAGAGACCGAGCAACCACCACACCACGAACCGCCCCCTCCTAAATATATATATATATATATGTGTGTGTGAATAAATCAAGAGTCGGAAGACACACACACACACAGACAGACACAGAGAGAAAGAAAGAGAGAGAGAGAGAGAGAATCAAGAAAGGTATAGAGAAGGAAATATGAAGCCCCAGAAAAAGTCGGATTCACATCCATAAAAAAAAAGAGAGAGAGAGAGAGAGACAAAACCAAAACAAACCAAAAACGATGACCGATGTTGATGATTACAGAGCGTTTGTTAAGGGGAGGAGGAGGAAGGAGGGGGGAGAGGGGGAGAGAGGGTCGTTGGTGTGCCTGCTGAATGGCGTAGAGGCATTATATAAACTTCTCTACAGAGAGAGGCGTAGAGGTGTGTGTGTATGTGTGTGTGTGGATCCGATCATCGAGGGGGTGAGAAGGATACGAATGAAAAAAAAAGAAGAGGAAGCCACCATAGCCAAAGGATACATTGCTCTCTCCCATCCACACACGCTCGCGTGCTTTTCCTCATCCCCCCCTCTTTATCCGTCTGTGTGTGTGGGGGTGGGGTGGGGTGAGGGCGTGGGAGAGAGGAGGGAAGAGAAGTAGGATAGCCTCCGTTGGGTCTTCCACCCCCCCCCCCCCCCTCTGGAATAGCCACCCCGTCACCGTCCGTGACGTGCTGATGTATCTTCCTATCGATATATATGTATATATATATATGCGCAGGCGTGTGTACGTGGCGGGGTGGGGGGTGGGGAAGGGTTGGCCTTTGCAGGTCCGGCGTCATTTGCTGAAGAGAAATATCCTTAAAAAAGAAAAAGGGATGCGTGAGGCAGCCCGGCTTCATCTCTTTGTGACGTCTGCACCCCCTCCCCCCCCCCCCCCATCTGCGTCCTTTAACATGGAGAAGAACGTCATGGCAGTGAAATGGGCGGCAGTGGGGCGGGTAAGAGGAGGTGAGGTGGATGACAGAGGGTGAGCATGGGGGGGGGGGGGGAGGGGAGTCTGGGAGGCCGCTGCCGCAGCGGCGACCTCCATTAACGTACACGGAGTGCCTCTCAGGTGGCGCTTTGCCACTCTGTCGCTCTACCCTTCCGCCACCCCGGCTGGTGCCCCAACTTGGAAGTACGAGTCGGCACATTTCTCACTCCGCCCTCTCCCTCCCCTGCCCCTTCCCCCCCCCCTGAAAGTGTCGTCGTTCCCTTTATACTTAAGTTGGAGAATGTTCCTCTTGCCCTCCTCCACGTAATTCCTGTGACGGAGGCACGGGGCGAGGGAGGCGACGCTGGGTCGCGCCTGCCTCATCTCTTCCCCTCCCCCCCCTATCGTGCCCGTGCACCGCTCACACGGGTAGCATCAACAGACCGCGCTGCTTTGCGATAAGGGCGGACAACGTGGGAAGGGTGCGCTTCGGTAGCCCCAACACTTGGCGCCGCGCCGCCTCCATCTTCGCCTGCCTCTCCAACGCGTCGGCAATATCGTCTCTTGCAGCGGAGGAGAAGGGTGTCAGCGCGGTGCCGCGAAGCATCTGGATAAGATCGCCATCCACCACATGATGCGTCAGGTGTGACGCGGGAGGCAGGGTGGTGGGCGGGCCCAGTAAGGGACGCATATGCGCGTGCAGTAGCGGCTGCAGATAGGCGGCCACAGCGCCATCCTCCTCTGAGAGCAGAGGCAGGTAGGCCCCGACGCTGCCCAGGGCGGTGCTATAGTATACAATTTTAGTCTCCGCTGTATCGCTGTCTGGGAAACAGAGGCACGACTGCACGTGTAATGCCGTGACGAGCTCGCCGGTGTGGTGTCGCGCCACCTCTTGAAAGGTCTGCTGGGAGCGCAGATATGCCTCCTCGGAGATGAGCTCGGCCTCGTGCAGCTGCTGCACCGGCTCCGCAAAGTGCGTGCGTGTGTGCTCAGGCATACGTAGGAACACAACCGTGCCAAAGCGGTCGGCTGCCGCCACCGTGCGCTCGTCCACCACCACAACACTTGTAATGTGCCGTGGGACGCTGTCTGTCATAATTTGCAGCAGGAACGACGGCGTCGGCAGTGCTGCTGCTGCTCCGGCAGCCCCGGAAGGGGCTCCAGCCGCAGCGGCGGGGCCGCCTGGCTGCAGTGCCACCACAAACACGGACGCGTCCAAGGTGCCGCACACGATGAGCAGTTGTTTCTCGCGGGCCATCCGCAGTACTTCGGCATCTCCGTATGGGCTCTGGTAGAGGTCCGCAGCGTAGAAGGAGATGCTGCGCGGGTTGACGTTGCGGCAGCCAGGTGGGGCGGCAAAGACGTAGTCGATGGCGGTGATGCGCTGCCCCGGCGTATTCGCCAAGTGGCGTCGGCGCAGGAGATGTTCCTTTCCCCACGAGTAGATGCGCAGACCCTGCGCGGAGCCCATCCCCACGAAAAGCAGACCCACTTCTTCGCAGATACGCAGAGCCGAGGGGAAGTCCGGGATGGCTTCTCCAGCATCCTTCCCTCGCCCGTCACCGTCCGGACGCAGATAGGTGCTATGCAGCAGCTCCAACCGCAAGACGCCGTCGGGGCCGTTGCGCGCGCAGCGGAAGGCTCGCACGGAGCCGCGGCTCCACGACGCCGCTGCCCCACAACCCGCACCGTGTGTATAGCCGGAGGCGGTGCCCACGAGCACCACCGGCTCCGCCCCGAATTCCTTGAAGAAGCTTCCGACCGCTACGGCAGTGATGGCCTCGTTCGGCTCGAAGTAGAGGGGTGGCTGCAGCCGCTGTGCTTCCCGGTGATAGAGCTGCAGAGTGCTGTGGTAGATGTTGGGCCGGCCGAGAGACCGTTGCGGGGCAGTGTAGGCGATGCCGCCAAAGCGGCTTTCGAGACTTCCTGTCACGCGCGTGTCGCCGTGCGTGACGTCAGCGAGGCGCGCCGTGAGTAACGCGCGATCCTCCAACCGGTGCCGCTCCGCTTCCGCCTTGCCGTGGCCACGGTGCTCCACACCGCATAGGATCTGGTAGGCTGGCCGCGTGGGGTGCTGCAAAAGCCGTCGCCCCGCCAGCGGCAACGGATGGTGCTGGAAGCTGTACTCTACTCCTCCCGACCGGGGCCCACCACTACCGCTGCTGCTTCCTGCACCACCACCGCCAGCACCGGTATTGGACACGTACAGGGCCAACTCTTGTCGCTGCAGGGCAATCACGACCTCCTGCTGTTGCTGCTCCCGTGGAGCCAGCGTAATACACTTTACTGCGCTGAGGTCGTCCTCCGTGCCCTCCTCCTCCTCCTCCTTCTGCCCGTTGCCACTGTTGTGCAGCTCTACGGTGGCGGCCGCTCCGCTGGCCCCACTCGTCGTCCGAGACGGTAGCACGAAGCGTGCGAACGAGGTGGGGCGGCAAGGGAAGCTATAGGGTGCTATCTTGACGGTCTCCTCCTGCACCTCGCACCGCCACGTGCGCTCCCCGGAGACGAGGTAGCAGAGGGATTCTCCATCGCCGGCCACAAGTTGGCAGGGGCGCGAGCCGCCCCATACCTCTGCCGTCCTTATCACCTTGGCTGACGACGGGTTCAGCTCGCACCACGTCATCAGGCCATCGCTGTAGCCCACAAACAAATAGAGACGCCGCCGCCCTCCGCTCACCGCCGCTGCTGCACTGCCACGACCGCGCCGCCCGCCGTGAGCTCCGGCACCCCCGATCACTGCGGCGGCCATATCGCCACCGCCACCGCTACTGTAGGCGTCACCGAGGTACGTCAAGAGCAGCGATGTAATAGCGACTTCGCCGCCGCCCGTCTCGATGCCACGCCGACACGACACAATTTCGAGGGGCTCGCGCAGCTTGCGCGGGTGCAGCAGATACACCTCCCTGTTCACGGTGGCGATGGCGGCGAGCTGCTCGGTCTGGGCGGCCGCTGCGGCTGCGGCTGCGGAGGCGGCGGCGGCCACCGAAGAACCTGAGGTTGTGGCGTTCGTGTTCCAGAGCAGCGCTTGCAGTTCGCGTTGCAAGGCGGCAGAAATAGCGCTCGCCGGCGGTTGCAAAAGCGCAATGACGGGGGCCAACGGAAATGTCGGCAGGACATCACGCTGCTGCAGTTCGGTGCCAGCCAGGCCGAAGTCAAAGCTGGCGATGCCGCCACGCTGGTGGAACGACAGCAAAATGGTGGTGGGCGTCACGGCGGCGGCGAGGACCGTGTTGCCATGCGGGTGCGTCCAGCTTGCGGGCTGCACCGAGCTTTCATTCAGCACCGATGCCATCGCGGTACCGTGCTGCCCCATCGCTGCCGACGTCTCTTCAGGGCAGCAAAGTACGTGGATACCACGCGGCGTTACCTGAACATATCCACATCCGTGTTGAAGCGTCGTGGCCGCCAGTGTCCGCTCCGCCGTGATGAAGGAGGTGCGTGTATCCTGCTCGACGGTGCTGCCGATGCGGTAGACTGCGGTGCTTTGACGCGTGCAGAGGAGTACTCGATCGGTACTCACCTGATCTCGAGCCCCATTGACGGTGGCCGCGAGCTGCCGCAGGGCTTTCAACCGCTGGGCATGTTGACGTGCCGCACTCCCATCCCCACCGCTGCCACGCCGCTGCGCTGCTGCTGCTGCTGCCGCCGCCGCCTCAATGGCGACTTGCTGCTGGCGAGCAAGCGACCGCATCGACGACGCTGACGGAAGTGGAATGACGGAGCTGAAGACGGTAGGGAGTACCTGTCGCCCCTCCAGCTTGGCCGCATATCCGTAGCGCGCCTGCACGAGTACGCTCTCGGCTCCGCGGCCACCAATGTAGCTGAAGAGCACCTCCCTTTTCCCATTTGACGGTTCCGCCGTCGATGGGGACGCGGTCGCGTCCGGGAGGGCGTTGGCAGGATCGTCGCCTTCTCCCGGCGCTGCGGGTGAGCTCGACGTGAGATGCGAGGTGAAGCTGGTAATGGCGGGGGTGTTGGGGAGGCTCTGCAGCTGCACAACGTGTTGTGGCCGTCGGTGAGGTTGGTACACCTTGATAAGGCGCGTTTCGGTAGGTCGCTTCAAGGGCTTTCCAGCGGAGGAGGTAGCGCAGGGAGCGCGCATCGCTGTGGCTGGCTTGGCCCCTCCCTCCCCGCCACCACCACCGCTGTTAGTACTGTTGCTGGCTTCGCCATCGACCAACTCTTTTTTCACCTGTGAAAGTGGGGCTGGCATGACGTCAGAGGCGGGAGCAGGAGTGGACGGCGCCGGCATAGCCCCGTCCGTACTCGGAGGAGCCGTGGCATCGTCCTGCGGTTCCTTCTTCACGGCGGGCTCGGCAGCCGTTTCGCCGCGATCCCCGTCCCGTCGCCGCTTCCGCTCACGGGTGGTCTCGCCACGATCACCGCCCGCTCCTCCGTCCTCCTCCTCCTTCGCTACCGTCTCCGGCTTCGGCAGCGCGATGGCCCGTTCACGCTGAACGCGCTTCACGATGTAGTCGCGATCTGCCGTGTACCCGTTGCTCCGAATTTTGAACAGCCCGTGCAGCGGACCCCCTTCGTTCCCGAGAAAGACGAAGCCACGCCGAAACAGCGCGAGTGCCGAGGACGGCGGTAGCGTATCAAAGTAGTGTACCGAGAGCGGGTTCGGCACGGGCGGCAGCGCTGGGGGGGTCCCCCCACCGGTCGCACCGGCCACGTGCAGCTGTTGCGCAAGGAGCAGCTCCGGGTTCGCCTGGGCCAGCTGGCGCGTTCGCAGCGCCTCGTACGCGCGCTGCACATCCGCAGACTCCAGAAACACGCGGTAGACATCTCCCTGCTCATCCTGCAGGAGAAGGAAGAAGCGACGACCGAAGCAGGTGAGCGTGTGCTGAATGATGGAGGGGTCGTAGAGGAGTTCGGTGCAGTCGAGGCGACGTGGGAAGGCGCACGTGCACTTGAAAACTCCAACTCGCCCGTTTGGCAGATCGGCCGCGGCGGAGGAGCCCTGCTGCTGTTGCTGCGTGGCGGACACGTCATACCAAACGAGTTCTGTGTCGGTGCACACGAGAACGCCACCGGGGCCGTACGGCGCAGCTGGGACGGCAATAAGACGATGCGCCGTTGCCGGAACGTGCACGAGCTGCGTCCGCTGCACTTGCTTCAAGCTGGGAACGTAGGCGTAGAGGACAAAGTGTTTATGATGCGCTACCCCTTCGCTGCTACCACTGCCGCCCTTGAGGAAGGTGCCTCCCCTCGCTGCCGCTGCCGCCGCGGCTGCGGCTGTGCTCGCGTCATCGCGCGCCTCCACTATCTCTTCTTCTAGAACCGCGAACATGGCGTGATCGAGGTAGCCGTCCAGCGCGCAGGCCGAGTATAGTATCGTCTGGCGTTGCACCTCAATCGGGGTGCCGAGTTGAATGCACCCATTCGCGCGACGCGCGTTGGCCGCCTTCCGCCGTCGTGCCGCACGACGCTCCCGCCCTGTCACCGGGCCGTGGCGGACAGCACGGTCGCCATCGGCGTTGCCGTCCTCCTCCTCGTTGCTGTCATCATCATCGGCATCCCCTTCCGCGTCATCGTCGTCGTCGTCTTCCTGCCCAACATTGGCGCTCGTGGAGGGGTCCCACGCCTCATTCGGGAGGATCGGCACGAGTGTTTTGGCACGCATCAGCGCAGTAATGAGAAGGGCCCTCCCAGAGGGGTCCACCACCATGCGGGCCCCTGGCACCGTCAGCCGCGCCCCACTGCGACCGAGACAGACTTCACTGACTTTCAGGAAGCGACCCCGCAGAGATGTGGTGACCAGCATGGTGGTGGCTGCCCCACCGCCCCCTCCGGGGGCAGCCATCGCCCCAGTCCCGTCGTCGCCCTCGTCACCGTAGAAAAGGCGCGTCGGCACTGGAGGCTCGTTCAGCTGGTAGCGCAGCAACGTTACGTAGCCCGTCTCGCTCGTCACGGCGAGGTAGTGCACACCGCTGCGGTGCGCTGTGGCCGTGGCATCATCCAGTACGCCGCCGCTACTGCCCCCACCGTTGGCCCCCGTTTTCGCCATCGAAGACGCGCTTGTCGGCACCGCCACGGCGGCGTACACGGGTGACATCAGCGGAGTACGGCACAGGCATTCGAGTCCACCGTTGGCATCCTCCGTATAGAGGCGCCACAGCTCCAGCACATTATGGCGGATGAGAACGAGATCGTCGGCGTCGGGCAACGTGAAGGAGCCTTCGATGGCATGCGTGACGTTCTGCGTCGGAATCAAAGTTTGGTGGAAAAGAAGAGTTCCGTTGGTCGGCGCTGGCGCCACGCCCACCTCTGCTGCCGCACCACCGTCCAAGTGGTCAACGGCGGCGTTGGCGGCACCACCACCACTCATGCTGCTCTACTCGTTACACTACGATCGTCTATATATATATAGAGAGAGAGAGAGAGAGAGGGAACACCACTAAAAAGGAGGCGAATCACAGCAGAAAGGTGCGACGTCTTTAGCTGCTGCACGCGGAACTGCTCCCCGCTCGCTCTTTCCTTCTTCTTATGCTTTATGCAGATAAGCTCTCTCAGAGAGAGAGAGAGAGAGACGATTATACTAAACTGGGAAATTCACTTCAATGTTTATATATATGGACGTGTACGTAGATGCAGGCGTGCGTGGTATGGTACGGTTGAAGCGAAGGTAACACACACCAGCGAGAAGGAGGCAAGAACAAGAGTTGAATGAGCAGGGGGGCCGATCAGAGGTTTTCATAAGAGGAGACGCGCCTCATCATTTTCAGTAATGAACGATCATACCTTCCTCCCTCCCCCCACACACAGAGGGAGGAGAGAAGGATATATATATATATATATGCACTCTGGTGAGCCGCGTACTGCCGCCCCCCCTTACACAGACACACGCAAGACATGTTGCTTCCCTCAGAAACCACCACCACCACTACCAGCACGCTCAACCGAACGTTGGGCGTGCCTCCCGTCGTCCTGCCCTCTCCCTTTCGATATTGCCGACCAAGCAACGCTATCCAGGAATTCTCTGCTTCTCTTTGGTTTGCCTTGCTTTAGAGAAGCCGAACAGGATGTTTCGCCTTCTCATATTCCTTCCTCCTCCTCCTCCCACCCCCCAGCGTTGCCTCATCACAGAAGGGAAGCGGGGCAACCACCACCCACGAGGAGAGCCGACAAAGGGTCAGAGGAGCCTCCCCATCGAGAAGAGAGGGATGTCATGCGTGAGAGGCAGTGGTGGTGGCGGAGGCCAGGGGGCGGCATCAGAGGAACGTGCAAAGGAGGCGTTGTGCATGTGAGTGTGTGGAAGAAAATTGCGAGGATCTGGCCTGGTAGACACCTCCTTACTTCCTTCTCCTTCTCCTCCTCTCCCCCCCTCCCCCGCCACTCGCAGGGAAGCTACACAGCAAGGCCAGCAAGCTATCAAGACAACAAAACTTCTTCCACTTCCACCGGCGTTTCGCTTCGTCTTTTCCTCCTTCCGTCCTCCTTCGCCGCTGACTACACAAAACGCGGCGGGCTCCCTGCACTGGAGTGAGGGGTGGGGGAGGAGGAGAAGGAAGGAGCAGCGTAGTCGGACTGTCTCTTCAGTGGGACTTCATAGAGAGGCCCTCCCTTTCAGTCTTGTTTCCTTCACCTTTCCCTTCCCGCCCCCAAATTATTCAATCCTCTTCATCCTCCGGTGTAGCATCGACACTGGGCAGAGCAAAGCGTCTGTGCCCGCGACAGCAGCGAACGCGAGCGACCCTCCCCCCCTTCCCTCATTCCCTCAGCATCTTCGTCGCAGGGCCGCAGCCTTTTTCATTTTCGCTTCACAAGTGCATTGTCCTCCGATCGCCCACACATCTACGTACACATGCAGATGAGCGGGTAGAAGGGGTTGCAGGAGAGGGAGTTGACAACGATATCAGCAATATCCGCATACAAGAAACAGCGCCACACACACACAAAAATGAATTCACATGATCCACATCAACAGCAGCATCACTCTACCCCATCAAAACGAATCTGTGCAGCGTTTTGCGTGAGGCGCCTCGAAAAAAAAGAAAAGAAAGCACTAACGGTAACAATAAGAAAAAAGGCACGGAGGGTCCAATACAACATGTGTGTGTGTGAGAGAGAGAGAATGGGGATCACTCCAAACGAGAAGAGAGGAGGAAGGGGGGGAGGAGAGGGAGAGAGAGGAGGGAGGATGCGAAGGGATAGGGGAACGTAGAGGATGTCATCGCATCCTCGATTCTCTTTTTCCTCATCCCTCGCTCTCACTCTCGTTTGTCATTTCCCTCTCCGCCACCACCGCCTTCTCACCATAAGCACCGTTTCTCTTTTCCCTCTTCTACGCTGTCTTCGATACCGTTGCCGGCCTCTTCAACAACGCCAGCGCGTCGGCCCGGATTTCCTTTTCGCTCGGCATCACCGACACTTCGGTGGCTGCCTCACCGCTCCCTTCTCCGCCATCCCCGGCGTTGGCCTTCGCCAGCCGCTTCCGCTGGGAGGAGAGCACCGGCGTTGGGATGTCCCACGTCTCTGTGCCGATCACGCGCAGCGTGTACCAGAAAAGGGCGATGGCCAGCGCCGCGAGAGAGAGACCGATGTAGTTCGCGTAGCGCCGCTCGTCGCCGTAAAGCCAGTCTCGGTACATTCCTGTTTCATCGAAGGTGCCCTCCCCTTGCGTCTCTCGGAGGCGGTAGTCCTGCCCACCCGCGACGTTGGTGACGAGGTTGGCGTTCTTCCAGCGTACCGAGTTATGCAGTTTATGGGTGGTCTTGTACACTGGAAGGCTGTGCGCCACCGGCGGTCCTTTGCGGGCGTTGCGCTCACCCGGTTTGAGATCCAGAGGGCCTTCAAACAGTTCCTTGCGAAAGCCACGCGACGGTGTCCGCAACGCAGTGGCGTGGATCGCAGCGCTGCAACAGTCTGGAGAAGGGGATGCAACAGACGGTGCGGCCACGACGGCGCGCCGCAGCAGCGCTTGACTACGGGTCCGGATACACAACATCGTCGCCCACACGCTCTTTCTCTCTAATTTATGGGGTGCTCGCAGGAGGGGGGGGGAGAGAGAGAGAGAGAGGGAGAGTCTGCCGGTGACGGTGTATGGGAGTGAAATATATATAGATAGAGAGGGGAGGGGCTGTGCGGCGGTGATGGAGGAGTGAGGATAAAGATGAGGCAGAGTGGGAGGAGGAGGGGAAAGCAAAGCAGTTCTCGATACCAGGCCGACTTCTTCCGCAGTGAGGGTTGTCGATACGATAGCGACCTCACACGAGACACAGCGCACGAGCGGTAGACCACCATCGAAGAAACCACAAAAAAATTCGAAAGGAGGGGAAGCGGAGCGTTGAAGATGATCGTCAGGTGGTGAGAGGGGGCAGAAGGAAAGGGGGCAGCTGCACAACCTTGACAGGCACCTCTTCGAAGGAAGATCTTGAAAGAAGAAGAGAGGGCAGGGAGAACGAAGAAGGCGCACATCCCTCCCTCCCCGCCCCTCCCCCAAAAGAGGGAAGAAGATAACAAATCCCCATTTTCATCGTACAAGGGAAGGAGGAGGATCAGACCGACGTGGCAACGAGGAGATGCACGCACCCACACGCACACACCGACCTGCGCACCCACACGCGCAGCGATACTCATCGAAAGATACCCACGGTACCAACCACACAGAAAAAAGAAAGAGAGCGGAACAATGGCTGAGAGGTGCGGAGGAGGGGAAGAAACGAGAATAAAGCTTTCGCCGGTTCCCTTTCCTCTGTTTACTCTTTCCTTTCTCAAGCGCGATCTCTAAATCACCTTGGTGCACGTCTGTGCTTTCCTCATCATATATATATATATATATATATATATGTGTGTGTATCAAAAATAAATTTTTGTATTCGTGCGTATGTGGGGTTTGTTCGTGTGCTTTCTTTATTCTCAGCAGGCCACGAACACTGCCACGGGTGCGCGGGCACGCACCCGTCCCCAGAGAGAGAGAGAGAGAAAGGTACATGTATAACAGGTCACAGCATCGTATCCTAAAGCAACAGCAGCATACCAATAGACAGAGAACGAAACCTCAATGGCGCTACTTCCTCTGAGAAAAACAGAGGAGGAGGAGGAGGGGGACAGAGGAGCGGAGGACTAGCCCTCTCTCCTCGTCGACGAGCGGTAAAGGAAGCCGTTCCAGCGGCGCACACTGACCTACTGTTCCCAGGATTCTTCACATCCGTTCTCCTTTCTTCTCACTTCCCGTCCTCATTCACTTCTCTGTTTCGTTCCTTCCTGTTTGGGTACGGTGGTGCGTTTCGTGTGGGAGGGCACCGAACAGGGTTCCTGCAGCCCCTGCGTGGTGAAGTCCGATGACGCCAACACGATCGGCCGACGCTCCACCAATCCACCTCTTTCGTTTACGAACACTTCGCTGCGACAGCGACGAACGACACGGCGCACCAGCACCTTTCGGTGGTGTGGCGCCTTCCGAGAGGAGGAGGAAGAGGGAGGCGATGGCTGAACCGGGTGAGGAGAGTGGTGGTCTGATGGACACTGCGGATCATGATGAGGGCGATGCTCCGCCTTGAATGGGGTCCCCATGCGGCGAAGGTCAGTTGATGCGGCGCCGTTGACAGGGAGAGGGACGGGCGACGTGGGAGCTGGCGAAGTGCACCGGGAGGTATGCAGAGAGGGCGGCATCGCCGTGGGCCCTCGCGCGTCCACCACCAGCAGCGGTACGCTAACCTCAACATTGCTCTCTTCAGGCGTCTGTGCTGGTTGCAGGTAGGGCGGCCTTCGCGCCTCGTCAGGTCTCTGCCGCGGTGGCAGTGGTCGGGTGAGAAGTGTAGGGTTGGCTGGAGAGGGGATAAGGGGCGGCTCGAGAGATGCATCGGGAGCGACGAGCGGGAGACAGCTGGAGTCTGCGTCATCGTCAAGGGTGCTGCCGCCGTCGCCAAGACCACCGTGATCATCCACATCGTCGGCTCCCCACATCACCGGATGTCTCGGCAGCGAGGGCGAAAGAGAGTAGTCTCCATCTGCCGTTGTGGCTGCCGAGGTGCCGAGGTGCGAAAGGTCGTGCACATACCGAGTTTGCACGAGGGCGGGTTCTGGAATCTCCACTTCACGGTTTGCCGACGTGGACAGCTCTTTCTCGGCGGCCACCGGCGGCAGAGCAGCTGCTAGTGGAGGGGATGGAGGGCTTAGAGGCCGGGGGTCGTCGCTGAGAGGCCCCACGGCCGTTGCTTCCATAGAGGAGCGGCGCGAGGGTGGTCCTCGGTGGGGCAGCACGTGGTCAGGTCCTGGCCGATGCCCCGCCCCACCGCCGAACAGCACGAAGTCCATAAGAGATTTTACCCCGTGCAGGCAACGGAGATCGATGTTAGGCGGCAGCGGCGGTGGACTCTCAGTGTGCAGACCGCAGCCATGGCGGGGGGAGAGGACCACGCTTCCGGACGGGAAGACGCCTTTGAGATCCAGGAAGGGTGCGCGGTGGCCGGGTTGCTCTGCTGGAAGGCCGCTGCCGTCGTTGGCGGCAACGGCCCATAATACATCGCCGGAAGCTTGGCTCGTCGCTGTGACTGGCACGCGTGGCGGGGGCCGATAGGCTGCCTCATCGGGAAGCGGGCCCCCATGCTGTTGATCGGCAACGCGTTGAGGACGGTATTGCAGATCTCTCGGCGCCGGCGTTCCGGGAACGGAAGGTGTTCGAGACTCTTGCGAAGCGTCCCTCCCCCTCCCCCCCGCCGCTTCTGCCTCCATGCTCGGGATGGTTGCAGGGTTGGCAGCGACGCGGGCGAGAGGCGCGTCCCGGGAACTGGGTAGGATGGAGCTGGTGTTGGGAAGGCATGAGACCGCCGACGGTGAGTGCCCTTCCCCAGCTTTCCCTGCAGCATCCTCGCCACTGCCGCCCCATGTGCTCGTGTGGACTGATGACACCGGTGATGGCGCCTCTACCGTTCGCGCCGATAGGTCCACTCGTGGGGCTACAACGGGTTGCCGTTGCCGTTGTAGGGCTTCTTCCATGTCTCGCTGCCACACCGTCACTGCGCGCACTGAGGCCGACACCGCGCTGCTCTCTTCCTTGGGTGACCGCTGCGACACCGCAAATGGGAAGAGAGGACCGCTGTGCATATGCTCCAGCGATGAGGCTGTTCCATATGCTCCTGGAGGAGATGGAACGCTATGCAGCAGCGTCGCATCGCGAACTGCGGGCCCCGCCGTTCCACTCTCGTCGGGTTTCCCGTCGCCCATCTCTGCAGCGCACGTGAGGCTCACATGGGAAGGCAGCAGCGTTGCCCTGGGCGGATGTGGCGAAGCGGTGAAGGCACCCCAGTCGTTCGGGGCAGTCGAGGATGTCGGACCGGTCTGCGCTGCCGCCCTGTAGGTGGTCTCTGCGTCCTTCCTCACCGACGGCGAGAGCGCGACGTCAGGTGATCGGGAGCGCTGCAGCCGCCCCTGCCCGTCCCCGTAGGGGTTACTCCTCTGGAAGGTAAGCGGCCGCCGTGGAAGAGGCCCACCCTGAAGTTGAGGTAAGCGCGTCTGCCTCCGCCAATCTTCTCCGGTGGTGAGGGAGACAGCTGGCGACCGCTTCCCAGGCAGCCGCACATCTGGCTTGTCCTGGATGCGATCGATGAAGGGGCTACCGTACGTCTCCGGATCGGGAAGCTGCACAACAAGAGTGGGCGGGGGAGAGGGGGGCGGGGTGGCTGGGGTCACCGCCGCGGATGTCGGCGCCTCTTCCTCGTAGGCGACAAGGCGGTTGATCAGCGCCTGGCGAAGGGATGACCACCGCCGCTCCAAGTCTTCCAATGCGCGCGCGCGGGCCGCACGCACCACATCCGGGGTTGCCCGGAGCAGCACCACGAGGTGTGTGTGGTTCGCCGCCCCCGCCAGGATGGTATCCAAGGAAAGCGGGCTGGTGGAGAGCGGGTTACGACGCAGCACGGAAGCTGCGAGAGCAATGGACGCGGGCGAGTCGTCAGATAGAAGCGCTTGCGGAGGCGCCGCGCCTCGACGCAAGTCGCCGCTACTGTTGCCATCGCCGCCACCGTGACTATAACCATTACTAGGGGCCGCTACAGTGTACGAGTAATTGAGATCCGATAGCACCGGGGGTAGAGCGGAGGGCAGCAGCAGCGGATACGACTCCTTCAACAGGACCGAGGTTTCCGTGGTCGGGGTGTGCACCTGACGACGGCCGTCGGAGGACACACCACGACCACCCTGTTCTTGCCTCTCGGTATGGCCGTTGGGTGACGCCACGGCGCTGCTAGGGCGACCATCGTCGTGCGAGAGCAGCTCCACGGCGTCCCCGCCGCACGAGATGGCGGGATCGATAGAGAGCCCCAATGCTTCACTGATCTCATCGACGGCGTATACCACGTCCACCACCATGCGAAGAGGGCTCGCCAGCGCCAAGGCAAGAACCGGCTCGAAGCGGTCATACTCTTGCAGTCGACCGATGCCGCGGTAATCGTCGTGGAGGCACGCCGCCCCGGTAAAGACAGCCCGGGCGCGGGTGATGTACGCTGGCCAGTAGAGTTCCCTGCCAATGGCACTGTCGGATGCTACGACCGCTGCACTTGATCGGATGCCGTCGTCACGCGGGTGAGCAGGTCCGGATGTGTTGGCGGGAGGAACCGGCTCGGGAATGGAGTGGGCGCCGGCGCCATCGCGTTCCCCATCCGCCTGCTCTCCTCCTCCTCCTCCTCCTCCGTCACCACCTACGCAGCTGCTGCCACTTCGCTGATGCTGCACGTGCTCGTTCCACTGCACACGCTTGCGCTCCTCAATGCCGATGGAGCGGAGCACAGCACTCACCTTTGCGGAGACGACCCTGCCGTGCGGCCACCGCGCGAGTACGCGTTGTCGCGTTTCACCTGGCTGCGATGGAGCGCCGTCCGCGTCGGCTGTGGGAGAGAGGCGCAGCGCTTCCCGAAGTACCCGTACGAGACAGGGGCGACCTTCGCTGCCCCTGGATAGAAGCCCGACGTCCCCCTCCGGCCACACACGACCTGCACGGGGGGTGGTCATGGTTGCCGTTGCCGCTGCCGTTGTTGTGGATGCTTTGGTCCCACTGGCGGGCAGACCCCCTGTTCCCGTCGGGACGGCCCACAGCGCTGGGTAGGGGCGACGCGTCGTGGCCATCATCGAGAATGGGCGCGGGGAGGGGTGCTGGGGGGAGTGGGCGGTGGTGTTGGAGGCCACCAACGTCGCCGTTGACAGCATCGAGGATTCGGGTTCCGGGGCTGCGCTAGCCGCCCAAAGCTGTGGATACCGTAGCCTCCATACGTGTTCGACTTCTTGGCGATACCGCAGCTCCTGCGTCCCACTCCATGTGTCTGCGGTTTCATCGAGAAGGCCGAACACGCCCTTCCGCAGCCGCGCCGTTTCTTCGCGTTGACGGGCCTCGCGTCGACTGCTCAGCTCTTCCAAACTGTGCTGTAGGGCGTCCGTCCCATCCGCAGGGGTAGTAGCGAGATTACGAAGCGAAATCATTGGATGTGTCACGCTCCCTTCCTCTCCTCTCGCCTCTTGAAGCAGCACATGACACACGTCAACTTTCTCTTTCTCTCTCCCTCTTTGTATTTCCTCACCACAGCGCCGATGTACGAGCTGGGGCCGTCACCGCATCAATGCGCGACACGAAATAAAAGATGAGGCGGGGGAAAACAAAGGACGAGAACGTGCCTGAGAAGACGCGCCAGGGATCCCAAACGAACCACTTCTGAAGTGATGCGTAATAAAATTGAGCAGCAACATAAAAATAAAATTCAATAACAACACAAAATTTTATGTATGCGGAGTTTTCTCTCTCTTTTTTCTTTCTCTCTCTCTCTCTCTTTTGAGCCTCTCCCCCCTCCCTCTCTCTCTATGTGGAGAGACGGATGGGAGTGGGTAAAATCTAAGGACGAAAAGCGTGTGTAAGTCCAACTTCGTGGGTGAGAGAAGACAGAGGGAAAGCGGGAAGATAGAACTACAAACGAGAGAGAGAGCTCCTGCTACCACGTCTCCTCTACTCTTTCCAGTAGTTTGACGGGGTAAGAGAGAGAGTCGAAGGGAAGGGATCCAGGGAAACAACAGGAGAAGTACATCATAGTAAAGATGGAGTGAGAAGATGTGGAAGAGTATGAGAAGGAAAAAAAGAAAAAGGGGCAGAGAGAGAGAGAGAACGAGCGGTGATTGTAAGGGTGGCTACCCCCCCCCCCCCTCCCCGTTGTCGATGCTCCTTGACACCTCTTACCCTCTTTCCTCTCCTCGTAAACCGATGAAGAGAGATTTTCTCCCGTGGGACAGGCGCCGCTGTGGCCCCTCCCCTCCCCTCTCAGCAGCGAAGATGCTTGCTTTTGTCCCGTCTTTTCATTTTCTGTGGCTTCGCCCTCGCGTCGTACAAACGTGTATGAGAAATGGTGGAGGAAGCTCCTATCCCCCCCCCCCCGCACAGGCACATACCTCGCTTCCAACCAGTTCGGCAGGAACCCACACCGATGTACCAACCGGAACAGCGGATGAAACGGAAGAGCAATCACTGCACGAAACCCTCTCTCTCTCTCTCTCTCTCGCGCGCGCGCACACACACACACATATGAGCGTTATTCGAACGCATCGGTGTGCAGCTTCTTCCTTGCCGCGTTCGAGCGCCTCGGCCGTGGCAAACCAGCCGACAAGAGAGAGAGAGAGAAAGGGAGGAAGAAGGGGGAAGGACTCTGCCGCGCTCGGGTCCATCTCTCCTCTCCCTCTGCAGAGGTCGAAGCGTGACGTGTAGACTGTCCTCGCTTCCCCGCTTTTCTCTCATCACACGCTCACAGCTCCGTGCGAGACGGCTGATGCGGTGGTACGGTATCCCACGATTCTGGGTAGCGCGGCCGCAGACGGTCACCATACTCCTCTGCGTAGGATGGCGCGGCGCTCGGCATGGCGGGTCCCACAACGCCAGGAAATCGAAGCTGCTCTCGCAGTTCCTGTAGACGTTCCGGCGACACGGCATGACGAGGACGACGTAGTTGTTGATCGACCGCAAACCTGCTGCTCTGCGGCGTGTCGGGCTCCTGCACGGCACTTGCCGTGATGCGCGGAGCGCTGTACGCGGCGGGGGACTCGAAGGTCTTGATGCGATAGTACGGTTCACGAAGAACTGCTTCATTCATTTCGACCGTGTCTCGCTTCAGCCACTGATCCTTCCGGGCCCAGAGCGGCAACGGATGGAGAAGCTCCCGCCATGCCGTGCGGTACCGCTGCAAAGCGGCGGTGCGGCGTAACATATTGTGCGCTCTTTCCTCCCTAGACGAGTCCACGCGCGTCGATAGTGACGGGAAGACTGAAGAGAGGTGGGAGGGGGGGGGAAAGGAAGACAAAAGGCTTTGATACTTTCCTCAAATATCAGTGCCTCCGTCCTGCTCTCCTCCCGGTGACGCTCTCTCTCTCTCTCTCTCGAATTATATATGCTGTCTTTGGCGTCCCACTCGCTTCATCTCGGTACGGGCCGCGCACCCACCGTAGATGGGAGATGCCAGCGAGGCGTGGTTGTCAAAAACGATGCAAGCATCGGGGGTGTAGGGCGAATTGGCACCCCAGACAAGCGCCGAGAGAGAAGACCCCCATCCCACCCACAAAAACACCCAAAAGAAAAAGAAGAAAGCAAGAGAGAGAAAGAGAGAGTGAGTGCGTGCGAGGAGAAGAAATTTTTTTGGTCGAGCAAGTCGACTGGCTTACGCCCCCCCCCCCCCCCCACTCGCTGCGGTTGAGAGTGACAGCGAGGTGGCGGTGGCGTGCGGCCAACGACCAGGAAAGGGAAGACAGTGGGGGAGAAAGGGGGGGCGAACATTTTCGTTTCCTTACGTGGCGTTTGGGTGTGTACCTGCATTCCATTCGGCAAGTTCATACAAGGTGTGGCCGTAAGGAGCTCGGGTATAGCATAAGGGAACGCGGTCCCTCGGGGAGATTGGATAAAGAAGAGAGGAGAGGAGAGATGGGGGAGGGCAAGTCACTTTTCTACGGCTTCCTCTCCGCCCCCCTCCCCATCTTCATACTTTCGACCCATAACATACAGCTATATATATATCTATGTGTGTGTGCTCCTACTGCCCATGATGCTCTTCGGCGCTTCTCGTTTCGGCAAAGACGGGGGAGGGGCCGCGGAAACAAGCAACGCACCCCCCACCCCCTCTCCCCTCCCCTCACCATGCAGCACACGAACACACACACACACACACACAAACTTCACCGGTGTGAGGGTTCTACACACATCCATATATGTATATATATATATATGTATACAACACCCAATCATCTCTCTGTAGCTCACAGAGCACGTCGGTGAAAAAAAATAAATAAATAAAAGACGACGACGACGAAGAACGTATTCCTCCCC